>JAIFZK010000068.1:3670000-4212500 GCA_027481765.1 Tenualosa thibaudeaui
TTTCTAACCCCTCCTTGTAACATAGCCATACGCCTTATGAACAAAACACTATGCCTGGTTTACTCAGTAGTGGTATATAAATGTTCTTAAACAATTTTTTAAGCAGACTGTAAATGTATTTGCAGTAGCGTGTCTTGGCTAATATACTTCAGTAAGAGTAGGCCACATCACCTCCACCTTGTCAGTCTTTTTGTTTTTGGAATTTGCAAACATGGTAGTCTTAGCTGTGCAGTGTATTCAAAGAGGTGTCCAGAGCAAGCTGAAGCACTGATAACCACAGCTTCAGTGTCTCATTTAGTCCTTGATCCAGAGGATTGGCCAGTACCATCTGAGGGCAGTAAGGCACATAGTGATCTTTGGAATGGTATACCACCCTAGAGTTTGAAAAGAAATGATAGCAATGCATTGGTGGTAGCTTTTTGTGTGTCATCACCCTCATTATGCCCATTATAAGCCTATTATGGGTGAAAAGGGTAAAATTTTAACGCATACATATCCCCACAAAACTTCCCCAGCTGATTATTTACATTAAGACAATACCTTTTTTTATTAGTTTTCTGAAATACTTTGTACATACATGTAGATTAGCCATTATTCACTAATATAATACAACATTGTTCATACATTTTAGGCCATGGGCTATTGGGACCTACAGTGCACCTCTACCAACCAAACAAACTTTTTGGTACAACAAAGACTGAATTTGCAAACCAGCAGCTAACGCTACTGAACGGGCCATAGGAAAATTAAACAAAACCATGCCCTCATCAGTTAGCATTGTCTGCCGTTTCACCAAGAACTGAGGGTGGCTTCACTAAGCTAGACATCCTATTCTGTCATTAAGAAATAGTATTAGTAAGAAGTTTGACTGTCAAAGGTTTAAAATCTACACATGGTGTAGATTTAGGAGCTTCATATAGATTTTAATTTTGTGAACTCTTTCTGCTCATTGTTTTATTATTATTATTATTATTATTATTATTATTATTATTATTATTATTATTATTATTATTATTATTATTATTATGGCTAATGGAATGAAATGATGGAGTGAAATGCAAAGATGCTGAGTTCTTACAGCACTGTTATGTAGGTTAGTCCTGTGGCATGGTTTGACTTGGCATTGCCCTTTCTTAACAGGAGGTGAGACTTAACACCCAGTCTTACTGCGTCATCAACACTACACACTGAACAAGATGATTCATAATGACAGCTCATCCATTTCTGAGTGATTACTGACTATTTTAAACATTTATGCATTCTTGTCATATTTTGGAACCATAAGAAATTGCACAGTGTTCAATTACAACAGAGGTTGAAAACATTTTTCACTTACTTAACCTATAGTTTGTCATTTTTAACAACTTTGCTTGTTTTTGACAGATCTCAAAAATTATCTTCCCAATCTTCCTCATGCATTTCCAAAGAGATATTCTAAAACCTTGACTAGCACCTGCTTTATCCAGACTAAACAAACTACTACATTAAAACACATACACACTCCCTCTCTCCCTCTCACACACAAACACACACACACATGCAAACAGTGTCTTATGAATAAATATGCTGATACACACACACACTCTCTCTCTCTCTCACACACACACACACACACACACACAAACAAACAAGCATATTTCCTCAATCGGAGTGTAACCTTGTATGAATATTTGCCTTGTGTTAGTGAACTGTAGCTCTGCTCTGCTCCTCCAGGCTGACGTGTGGTGATCCATTAAGAAACAGTGTGTGTCTGGAGCATATGCCTCTGTTACAGTGACAGACTGCAGGACTGGGCAAGGTGTTTCACTCTCTCCTCACACCAGGACCAGCCTGACAGATAGAGCACAGACAGACAGAAGAGGAAAAACACAATCATTCAGATGAGGGCCCACTGAAGCACCATTCACCCACAACATACTCATACCTCCACTGCAGCATTTTAATACTGACCACCCTATCTGAAGCTGCAGTAGCTTAGACATAATACTCTGGTATTCACAATCTTATTGCAACCAGGTCATAATATCACATATTGCACAGC
The DNA here is from genome assembly GCA_027481765.1 of Tenualosa thibaudeaui. Taxonomy (NCBI): domain Eukaryota; kingdom Metazoa; phylum Chordata; class Actinopteri; order Clupeiformes; family Clupeidae; genus Tenualosa; species Tenualosa thibaudeaui. The sequence continues at coordinate 3,672,042 of JAIFZK010000068.1, forward strand.
AATTTGCTCCTGCCAGGAAGCTGATTTGATGGCCACTTTTGAGACATCATGTGGCCTAAAAGCTGCCTATCGAATCCAGAGAAAAGCTAATGTTTAGTTGTTTTGTTTTTTTTTTGTGGAGAAGAGTGCGCATTCTTTGAGTGCGTCTGGGAGCACAAGAGGAAGCATGGCTCCACAGAATAATAAAGATGTTAATAATTAAGAGCCATTTAAATACAGAAGATGACTCTGTTCTGCTTTCATGTGCTTCCGAACATCCTATAGTGCCACGAGCTGCCAGAGGAAGCGGACCCAGAATAGCACAGGAAACAGGTGGAGAATTGGCGGCGGTGCTGAGGCAGGAAGCAAGAAGCATCATAGGTAGCATACAGCACACACAATAGTGTAGCCAGCCACTTGCTCTAAGACTAGAGTCAGGAAGGTACAAAAGGTATGCGCATCCAAAAATATTACACTGGGCACTGGATAGAGAGGAGGGGGAGTGTATGTAAAAAGCAATCCACACACCAGACATTGCTCTGCAAAACATTTAATGCAGGCTTCTACGTATGTGACAATTCAGGCCTGTTCTTCTACAGACATCACTGGGAATACATAAGCAGACATTTAAAGGTCTCCAATGCAAATCTTGGATATTTTTAAACTATGGAACTCCCCCAACGGTGACTTATACCAATGTCCTATATTCTCACAAGTGAATTTACAATCTAAAGGATAGGAACCAGCAGTGACCATTTTTGAAGTGTTATGTTGGCTTTGCAAATTAATGAGTTAATTCCATTAAAGATGGAAATAATCTTACATATCTATCTATCTATCTATCTATCTATCTATCTATCTATCTATCTATCTATCTATCTATCTATCTATCTATCTATCTATATCTATATATAGTGTATATTTGCATTTGTCAAGGTTTATTAATATATGTTGTTCCTGTTTTAAATAAATAAAACGTCAAACTTCACTGTGTGCTAGATGTTTTGATGTGAGGGAGAGTAAAGCAGTAATAGACTGTTTTGATGTGAGTTGACAGTGACTGACTGTTGCTATACTGGAAAGATTCTAGTTTTAGTTAAGCCTACAACTCAACTTGCAGCTCAGTTGAAAGTTTCTGCATTTCTGAAAGTCTGTTTGAAACCCTTTAAGCTTGAGAACATTCTAAATGCTGACAGGCTAGTTGAGCTTGCAGAGAAAACAAGTCTACCCAGATTTTATGGCCAGCACTGTAGCTAAAGTTATTTTTAAAAAGCAATCAGTTATAGTTACTAGTCACTCTGAAAAAGTAACTCTGTTGGTAACTAAAGCAACTAGTTACTAGGGAAGTAACTAAAGAAACTATTGAGTAACATTTGTTTTTTTTTTAATGTTAAAATTGGTGTTCAAACAGGCTATGTCAAGAATTTACCCCGCCCCCTCATGATAGGACTTCAAATTCAACTGTTTTAATAATTTGCATTAGTCTTAATATCAGGGAAAAATATATTTTTTTGTGGATATCTCACCATAGGTAGCATGCCAATAGGCTAGAAGTATCTTTTCATATTTAATTAGGGGAAATTGGCATAAGAATCATGATGGTGGGATACTGCTGTGGCTGAGCATGCTGGCATGTACTGACTCACATTTTCTAGATTTTTATATTTTGTGCATTGTTTATTGCATGCATGCAGAGATGCATGGGTGTGAAATGGTCACAGACTTACAGCACATTGTTGTCTGGGCTGGCCATATAGTGACCTACAGCACATTGTTGTCTGGGCTGGCCATATAGTGACCTACAGCACATTGTTGTCTGGGCTGGCCATATAGTGACCTACAGTACATTGTTGTCTGGGCTGGCCATATAGTGACCTACAGTACATTGTTGTCTGGGCTGGCCATATAGTGACCTACAGCACATTGTTGTCTGGGCTGGCCATATAGTGACCTACAGCACATTGCTGTCTGGGCTGGCTATATAGTGACCTACAGCACATTGTTGTCTGGGCTGGCCATATAGTGCTGAAATGCAGGAGGGACAAGATTGACATGGGCTATAGCCAGGTCACGGATAGCCTATGAACAACTTGGGGGCAATTGCAGACAAAATTAGAAATGTGGGGATTTCAGCATCACCTTTGGAATCAGTAGGATCTGTTTTGATATGCGATATGCCATGTTTGAGTAGAGCTTGACAGGCTATTGTCTACCAGAGTATGATGGACGCAGGGCTGTATCATATTGTTAATATTGATGTAAAGTCAAAGTCGTTTTTCTCCCAAAATTAGATTACTTACTGAAATAAATAATGCAGTTAGTAAGTAGTAGTAGTTGTTTATTTTTAACACCGTTATTTCCAACACTGATGCCTAGACCTGCCATTTCTACTCGATGTTGCCCTGGATGAATACAACTGTTCTGTTTATTTTTTTTTAAAGGCCAGACACTATTTCCTTCTAAAATGTGTTGACACCGGGCTGCATGGCACAGACTCTACAATGGCTCTGCTTTAGGATTTGTGTGCAGTGTTTGTTGTCTGGTGTTGTTTCCAACGCTGTGCACCCAGAAATCAACAGTAGGCTCTCATTTTGACACTAAGGTCATATTGTGCCTGCACTTGGTTTGTTTTCTGAATTTCAATTAGTTTTGTGAAATGGCTGTTAATAATGGTTCCCATGGATATGATTACTATGGATTGCCATTTTGGAGATGAATTTGAAGATGAGCACTGTCTCGATTAATGTAAACCATTTATTTTGATCCAATAAATTAAAGCAATAATGTTTCTTCAAAGCTATTTATCCATACGATTTCCAATATGTTTACAGTTATTGTTCCCCATTTGCTGCACTGACTATAATTTCACATCTGACCTCAGCAGAGGCATGTAATAAAAGAGGCTTGGGTTTAACTTTGTTGCATATCTTGGTTTTCTTCAAACGTGTTCTTGATAGTAATTTACAGCATGCTGATGCCAAGATACATACATACAGTCCATGCACATAGCATGCTTCATACTCAAAACAATTCACTCTCACCTTGTTGTCATTTTATGGATTTAAAGTAGTCCTCTTGTGTGAAGGGCATTTCAACCTAAAGGAAGACGGGGTATAAAAACCTCCTTGGAGAATCTCAGCCTTATCTCCTGAAAGAGACACTACTGAAGTTAATGAGCATTCTTGTATGTGCATAGGCATGGGATTTAATTGGCTTCATTGACTGAAGCAAACACATGCAGGTCACTGTGGGTCACAGCAGCAGGGGCAGGAAGGCAAGAAGATGTCTCTGGACGTGTAACAAAAAACACGCATGCACACACACACACACACACACACACACACACACACGCACACAAACGCACACACACACACAATCACACAAACACACACACACAGGCATATGTACACACACTAACACACACACTCGCAGACACAGAAATAAGGTGTTTTTGACTCTCCATGAACTATAGTGTCACTGGAGTACCACTCGTCACATTTGAATGAGCGAATCAGACGTCCTGAGGACATTTAGGCAGGCACACTGGCTCACTGCTTTGCATTTTTAGGCTCATAGACTACTTGGTAATACACTCTCAAATAGTATACTTTCCTTGATAATACACTCTGAAATAGTACACTCTCCTTGATAATACACTCTCAAATAGTACACTCTCCTTAATACAAGTCTCAAAGTAACAGTGAAAACCTTTTATTTTAGACCAGGTATTCATGCTTAGTAACATATTCATTTCCAGTGCCATCAAGTGCCATTAACAAAAGCATGTTATGCATGTTCTTTTTTTGAGGGGGTCTTGGTGGAGGTTCATTTGCTAGGCCTATTTGTTATGAGTGCCAGACAGTACAGGTAATGATAACTAATTGGTCACAAAGTATCAAAGTACAGTTGCATTTAGCCTGAAAAAAAAAAATCGTAACATATAAAACCCAGAAAAATCACAGCTGTCTGCTGTGATCAAAAGAGGTAAGAGTCTCTGAACTTGTCAGCCATATCAGTCTGAATGTCTGCTCTCGATGTGCACAGGACAAAAGGCAAAAAAGATTGACAAGCCTGGAAGACATTTAGCCATTCTTTGATCTAGCTCATAATATCAAACTTGGAATGATTTCCAACACCAGATGAGCAGCATGAGAAATGCATTTCAAACTTTGCAGGGGAGAGCATAGTGAGTGCAGGCATACACACACACACACACACACACACACACACACACACACACACACACACACACATACAACTGAGTAACTCAACTCAATACCATGTTTGTTTTTGTATCCGTTCCCTCTGCAAGTTTCTCACCTCAATATAGCAACAGGAAAACACTTGCATCAGTATCCCAGCTTAATGCAGAGAAATCAGCCTTACTACTTTGCTATCGGTGCCTGCCAACACTGGAACTGAGCCTCATGAAATGTATAACATTGTAAGTCAACATCTCAACAGCTCTTCTGGAATTATTGCTGGTTCCTATACCTGGACTTGTGAACAAAATCCACATGAACTGGTGTGAATTTACACAAGTATATGCTACAAAAATTCAGCAACTTTGGGGGGAACTTCAAGAGCAAGAGCCTAACCCTCACCCTGCAAAACTCACCCTGCAGAGAGGGGCTTAAACTGTTGTAGCTGTGTGGGGAGTTAATGAGTTTTGAGTTCAGAAAATCTTGCGGTCCATCCCTGAGTACAGACGGGTGACAAATGAGCTTCTAGAAATATGGGTCAGCAGCACTGCCAACCGCAGGTGTCAAGGTCACATGTCCGTTTCCTTGGGAACACAGGTACACCACCGATTAAACCGCTCACTTTCATGGTGAGATCAAAGCGCCCCAGCAGATGTAAATCTTATGTAAATAAAACACAGCTGTGACGTCTGCGATGACCTTGTCAGACATGCTGCTTGTTCCATAGTGTGAACGTAACTGTGCGGAGGATAGAAGTGGGTAAACAAGTGGAGTTCACTTCCTGTGTGTGTGTGTGTGTGTGTGTGTTGTGTGTGACGACATGGCAGTCATTCGCCCGCCCGCCCGATGTTTACAGCTGTTTGGAGGGCAAAGGAAAGGACGTGGGGATACGATGGCACTCCTGAGTCGATGCCTACCCAGACTACTGCTGTAATTTAAATTAACGAACCCACCTAAGCAGAAGGTGAATGCTGAATCTTAATTAAATTTCTTGGATACAGCTGGACTTTAATTTATCATCATCGAAGGAGATCACATTCTCGTGGCTGTCGAGAACATTGCAAATGACAGTGGATAAAACACAAAATGTACAGCTGTTTCAGATCTAGCCAAAGGCCTCTTGAGCAGTCTTGTCTCACAAATCATGTCAAAGTGCCCAAACACATAACCTCTTCACTCTGCTCAAGTCTGTCATATTAGGGTGCTGAGTGCTACTTCTGTGTCACAGAATAATGTCAAGGCTGCTTTGAAGTTGCCAATCTTCATCATGTGGGAGTTGATCTATTGAAATGTATTTATTTATATATTTATCATTTTATTTTTTATTCATTTTAATTTTTTTTGCAACACATGGCCAGCATTAACAGGTAGTATACATGTGTATGAAGGATGCATTAACAGGTAGTAGCCATGAGTATGAAGGGTGTATTAACAGGTAGTATGCATGAGTATGAAGGATGTATTAACAGAAAGTATGCATGAGTATGGAGGATGTATTAACAGGTAGTATGCATGAATATGGAGGATGTTATATTGTCTCTCAGAGGCCATTGTGACACATATACACACTGGAATTCTAACTCTGAATTTCTTTCATTTGTGAGTACTAGACACATATTCATACACACACAGAGAGAGAGAGAGAGAGAGAGAGTAGAGAGTGCCTAGGGAAACAGATGGAGGTTAGCCCCATTGTTTTCAAACAGTCACAGATGTGCCTCACCCTCCCATGCTTGACAGTAATGTAACGTAAAGTCAAGAGAGAGAGAGAGTAGAGAGTGCCTAGGGAAACAGATGGAGGTTAGCCCCATTGTTTTCAAACAGTCACAGATGTGCCTCACCCTCCCATGCTTGACAGTAATGTAACGTAAAGTCATAATTTCTGCATTGTCCCCTACATTATCTATTCTCTCATTCTAGGCTCATCTAAGATGTGCAAACAAGCAATGCCACTAGGCTGACTGCCAAGTTATGTATCAGAGCCCTTAGCTCAAACACATGACATCACAGCAACAGGAGTTTGGGATTTGAACGCATTAGCCAGTCGACTGAAAACCCCAGACTGCCACTCACTGACTAGCATGTCTCCTAAAGTCTAACACCGGCGTTTTTTTATTGTAGGCTGTTTTCCTGCATTGGCTCGATTTAACCATTTTGGTGTAAAGAGAAAATTGCATCACTACCAGTCCTCTGTTGTTTTATCGTTGTTCGTGGACTTTTCATGGATGGACTTTTCATCCAAGATGGCAGTGAGAGGAAGTTTCAGAACAGGTAATGTGCTGTCTTCAGAAACATACTGTATGTTTTACTAAAGTCTGTGTACATCAACGGTGTTCTTCATGCTCAAGTTCATAGAGACTCTGATGATATTGTGCCAGAACTGCCAAACCGTGTAGAGACTTAAATTAAAAATAGCTTTTTTAATACCTCTGACCAAGTGCCTCTGACTCACTCATTGAAAGGCATTGGGCTGAAAACGCAAACAACAGTAAAACTATAGCTACATAATTTTCTCTTTACACCAATGTTTGAATTGTGTCCAAACAGGAAAAGAACCTTCAATCGAAAACCGCCCATGTCATGATTTCAGGCATCGGGGAGGAGTTTTACTAACGTTCCACATGCCCAGCTTGGTTAGCTGGCATTGATTACACTTACACAGGATTCACCATTGCACCATCTTCAGTTGAGATGGAACAAGGAACTGCAGGAATATTGTACAATATCAACATATTTTCCGGTTGTTCTAATTTTGGAGAACTTTGAACTGCGTATGGGGCTGTGGGCTCATATTTGGACTGTGGTCAAGTGAAGACCTCTCTCTAGTTTTGGAAGCACCTCTGTCCTCCTTTGAGCTCCCCATCCCAAATATGACCCCTATAGCTAGACCACTGACAGGCAGGAGTTGTGAGCTTTTATGTGCCATCAACTGATTCCAGCACCTTGGAGAAGGCAATGTCTTGCATTCCAATTTCTGAAATCTCTATTCGAGAAGGCAGCCCATCCACCAGCTCATCTGTTGTAGGTCAAAGGCTACTGCTGAAGAGATGCATGCTAATCATGCCTGTACGAATTAATCTTCAAGAAACTCCATCCTGTTCCTGGACCCTAGATTCATTACGCAGAAATGTGAGCAATGTGATGAATTTCTTTCAGATAATGGCCAAGCAGGATGTTGGGAAATGTCTTACATTAAGATCAGATATTACTTTACTTTGTGTTTGCATTATTTAACAAGAACAGCACAACAACTGCATGACTCCATAACTATCCTTAAATGTTTACGTTTATGGATTTACATTTAAATAATGCATTATGCTGTAACCAAACGTATACATTTGTTAACATTAAATGTTAATATTAAACTTTAATATGACCCAATGTTCAGTGTCTTAGTATAGTATCCTGCATGAGATTCATATTCTTAGTCCAAGTCTTGTCAGTTTCTTCACTCAATTGTTCAGTCAGGGTTAGATGAATGAAGCTGTGTGCGCCTGTTTGATGCATAGACCAGACAGGTAAATGTAAAAGCACATTTGGCCTCCTACGCTGCATGGCAACTTGTGTTTGTCTCACTTATGCATGCATTAATGGGAACCTAGAGGGAAAAATGGGAAGTTCACACAAAGACATTACAACCACAGGTTAAAACTTATGAAGCCTGTTGTATTCACCAAAGTTTACTAATCATTCTTTTCGAAATGCGCTGGACACAGAAATAATAGAAATAATAGCACAGAAATAATAATGGACTTTTGTCCCTAACCTCCTATTATTCAGCATAAACTAAAAGTGAGACCTTGCTGTTATGCCTGATTTCACAGATATTCAATAATTTAGCATAGTTAGGACTAATCAAATACAGGAGAGAATGAACAGGGCAATAATTCAGTGCCATCCGCCAATGGCTCAGGGTTTGGGCAATCCAACGTAAAATTGACCAACGTTTCGAACTTGCCTGATTTCACAGTTTATTTTCTAATGGCTATTGCACAGTGAAGATGACATCACATTTTCACCTGCACCATATAAGTCAAACTCATATAGACTTGTCATGTTTCAAAAACAACAGGTTATAAAACGACTTGTGCGGCCGGGCACCTTCAACACATGCTGGAGTATGAATCCAAACTATGGATGGATGGACTGCATACAAATATTTTCTTGCTGTTAAAAATTGGCATCATCCCAATTGGCAGGTGAATATGTGATGATGAGGTTTCAGAAAGAAACGAATAGAGCCTTTACCTAGTTAACATCTATCTAGTCGTACTATCAGTCAGACACAGAATCAACTGAGCTTTAGCTAATCATTGACTAATAGAGCAGAAAAGAAAAAGCTAAAGATTCGAGATTTAAGATTGTCTTTTTTACATCTCATTATACTAGTAGACTTCTTTTAAATATGTACTAATTCTTTACTGTTTGTGTTCTTTCTGTGTTTCTTTCGTTGTATAATAGATACAGTCTTTGTGGTATTCAATCTGACCTTGTTGAATAAACCAAATCCTCCCTTTTTTCTGAGATGACTGACAGTTGTGCAGTGGTAAGGTTTGGGATTATCGGTGACGTGCCAAGCAGCGGTAAGACCTCTGTCCCTCATGTTTGCATTTATCAAATTACCATTGAGCTGCATTGATGCGTCCTGTCTCTTGCAATTACCCTGTCAAGCAGAATTTGCATGATTGCTCTTATAGCGATAGTGGCATTGAATCAGTCAGTCTCTCTGTCTCCCATTCCCTCACCACTGAAAGCGCTCTATACATTTACACAGAATTTGACATGATGGGACGCATGCAGTGGGGTAGGGTTCCTGTTCGAGTCCTCATCATTAACATTCAAATCGGAGTCGTCCAGACGTGTGTGTGTGTTTGTGGCCCAGACATGTACGTGTGTGTGTGTGTGTGTGTGTGTGTGTGTGTGTGTGTGAGTCATGGAGGTATTATAAGAACTGGAGAAAGGGAGGAAGTCCTGCTTCCATTCATTTCAATGGGAAATGCTAGGCTAGTGAATTCAGCCGTAATTGAACAAGTTTCATGGGATTCATTTACGGCATCATTTTATTTGGACAATTATTAATGTAAGTAAAGGCAGAAAAAAATTGTGTCATGGATGGGCATTGGACATTCTCGCAGTGGAAAAAAAATGTTGTGCGTGCATCATCCAATGTTTCTGCCCAAAATCACAGCCCATAGATACCCAGCCATTGCCCATAAGTGTGTGTTGATTTTAAAAAACACTCAAGCTGTAGAAAAAGAGATGATATTTAGTAATTCGCCATTAATCAACAGGAGAATAGGGACAGGAAGGTGGAGTGGTAATAACAAATATCCCGTTTGAGTGCCTGACATTACATTCAATGTTTATGTAAATATTCGCTTTCTTTTCTGGCACCATAAGTCATTTTTTCTTGTTAGGTGTTCCTGTAAATAAAAGCATTAAAACACGCAAACACACAAAAAATTCTGCTTGAGCATGTTGGCTATACAGTTAAAAAATGCTTTACACCGAAACACCGATAATTTGGTTGATTGACAGCAGAGTGTGCCGCAAAGGTCATCTATTCTACTAATAACTTTGGCAGAACCGGAAAAGCGAAAGGGAAGATGCCCATAGCCTGCCTGTTTTATAGGCATAATTTATGCTTTCATGAAAATGCAAAATGCATTTTGTTGCCTACATTTTGCCACTGCTGATTTCATAAAAGCAGCATAGGCTCGGCAATACTGCAAGCATGCTTTTCATTGATGACGATAAAAAGATCAGAACTTAGGCAAGTCAGGGACAGCCAAGGTGAAAGGCAACATGAAATAGAAGGTAAGACTATTTTTTCATCTGCTACGTTTCATGTCACAAACTTGTGCTGGATGAGATGCTGGATTCTTTCGCTATAGAGTTGCCTACCTGAAAGCCTAACAAGTGACCCAAAATATCAGCCTCAATAATGTACGCACAGCGATAGTTGTTTAATTGGCTGACTTGTACGTAGGCTAGTCTACACTGCCTCGGTGTAACACTGAACTTCTAATATCAATGTCCTCAAACTCAATGCATCTTTTAGATGACTAAAATTTTAACATGACGGAACATGATTTTCAAAATACTCAGTCATGGGATGGGGATCAGATGGGTGATTGTTCGTGGTAGTGGGATGAGATCCACCTGTGTGTCGTGCGCTGTAGCCGAGGCAATCTAGTAGGCATCTCCTACCATCAGCATGCAAGTGAGGGTGCTCGTGCACAACACTGAACTCGTGCATGAGCTGAGAGGAGAGATCCCACCAATCCGCATTGAGAAGGAGAGCCCACCAATCAGCATTGGGGAAATAGTGCCGGAAATGAAGCAGTTTCCGAAAAATGGTGATGAGGAAACGATTTGCTAATGGGCTAACCAGCCAAATCCTGACTGCCTGGGGTGAGTAGTCCAGACGTGTGTGTGTGTGTGTGTGTGTGTGTTTGTGTGTGTGTGTGTGTAAGTGTGTGTGTGTGTGTGTGTGTGTGTGTGTTTGTGTGTGTTTGAGAGAGAGAGAGAGAGAGAGAGAGAAAGAAAGAGAGAGAGACTAGTGAAAGTGTGTTTATTTGAAGTTGGGATAGCCAAGACCATAACCATAAGTTATACTCTGTTGCTAGCTGGACCAGAGCTAACCGCCCAAACACCATCTGTAAAGTGTCTTGTGTGAGATGTCTGAGATCACAAGACTTCTCCAGCTCATGCCTCCCAATCCCCCAGGCCCCCTGACAGCAACTCATGCCTCACAGATTCACTTTAGCAGTCTCCCAGGAACTCTGCTCATCCACTGCCTGTTTCTCCCTAGGAAATCCACTGCCTATTTCTCCCTTCTCATTTGGAAGGAAAGTGTAAATACGTCAACGTGAGTGAGAGAAAGAGAAAAAGTTTAGCTTGGTTTAATCATGGTTATTTCTGTTGTTTCCAAGATTAAATGTTTTAATGTCTCAAAATGACATTTCCAGTTGACATCACCACGCTAAGCATTTACCAGATGTGATTTGCAGTGAGTCATCACATTCATCACATTCATTGTGAATTTGCGTGTGCCAAAGTGGACACTCATGCCATTCTGTCAATCTCATTACAACCAACTAAACTGACATATGCTGGGCAGTTACAGTTCATTTTTGTAAGGACAAGGACCTTAAGTAAACACTATTGCATGGATCGTAGGAGGAAGTGCGCAGAGAATTTTTTCTAAATATTTTATGTGTGTTCCTCTGGCACACAGAGAGTGCGGTGTACAACCTCAAAATTCTTCTCAAAAAACTAATGTATCTGTTGAAGGATTCACTTAGGACAGAGCCAATTGCTTTCCCAGAAGTGCGGTCATCGCATGAGAGCCATGGCCTAACTTTGACTGGCTGATATGACGCTGACATATCACCCTGTGTTCCTCTGCCGGCCTCAATATTAAGACTTATGTGTTTCTGCTGGACAGACAAGGCTGTTGCTGCTTCCAGCTGCCGTTTCATACGGGCATATGCACTTTGCCTAACATTTACCAGTTCATTTGGGACCAAATGACACATGCGAGAGTTAGCACAATCAATACACTCACCCACAGTCACTCAGTCTATTGTCTTTTATTATCACACATTAATCTCCTGATAAAATATCAGTATAATTCCTGAGCTCTTCATTCCATTTACTGACAAGGGCTGTGGAGGTCTTGCTAAGGATAAGAAGGCTTGTCTGCACATTTAATTTCACACAGACACGGAAGAGAATCCAGTCGGAAACTTCAATTTGCTGATCACTTAAGATGTGTGATTAAATCAGCGCTAAAGTGGGAGAGGTTTTAAATAAGTGCACTGACTGGAGGTCAGAGCTTCACGTCGGGGCTCAAACAGGGTCTACAGCCCTGCGACTCGACGTCTTATGATAGATCAGGGGTTCAGAGTTATCAAGGTGGGCTTGGCCTCACGTCTTGTTTATTGATCTTCCGGCAGGAGAATTAAGTGCCCCATAAATCTACTAGCCACACTTTTGCAGTCTCAGCTGGAAGAAAGACAAAGAGAGAGAGAGGGAGGGGGGAAGGGAGGGAGGGATGGGGAAGAGAGAGAAAGAAAGAGAGAGGGATGTAGGAAGAAAGACAATAGGGAGAGAGAAAAAAGAAGGGAGAAAGAGAGAGAGAGAGAGAGAGAGGAGGGAGAGACATGAACATAAAGAGAAAGAGAGCATGAGTTAGAGAGAAAGCAAGGGAGGGAGGAAGAGAGAGAGAGTGAGAGAGGTACGGAGGGAGGGAGCAGGTGCTTGCCGCTGTATAACTCATCTCCCCCCCTCTCCACATTGAATGTTTTCAGTAACGAGGAACTGTGATTTGAATTATATCCTCTATTGTGAAGAGCCATTCAATTCAATCATATGATTGCGTGTACCCGACTGCCAGCTAACCTTTGCCTTTGATCGCAGACAGCCCAACAGTTTATGTGTGGGTGTCCTTTCAGTATGGCCTGATGGTAGAGGATATAGTGTTCTGTGTGTAAATCTAAGGAGTAAGCACGTTAGCAAATTCAGGTACTCAGATGATGACACGTTACAATATATCAACAAAACAACACCCAAATATATTACACTATTACAGTATAATAACAGACCAACAGCAAAATGTATTGCAGTTCTGCATATCTTTATTAGTTTATCAGTACGGGAATGGCAAAGCACATGATGAAATCACATCACTCAAAAGGATTGGCTACTGTCATATAGTAATTTAATAGTACATTTCGCCACCATGATGGGGTATGCAGGGCAAAAAGCCTACTGTACAAGTGACTGAAGCCACAGCACACCTGTCATGGCCCAAGAACAATAAAGAGGAGTCAGACTGGCTGCATTTGTGCCTTGTTATAAAAGTTCTCAAAGGCTGAATCCCAAACTGAATGTCCTTCCTAACCATGAGCCCTCGAAGACTTTAATGGCATGAAGTCACCAATCACAGTGTGTAGTCCATAGGCCTGTTGTTCAAGGTCACTGAGCGCTGTTTGCGGGAAAAAGAACCATGAAATTTGATACAGCACAGACCAAATAGCACACCAGCATCTAATGCTAACTGAATGGAGCACAGGAAAATGAAGGTAGAGATAGAGTTTGGGAGGTTTCACCTACTGAAGGAGTTCATTTTTCTTTGCTGTGCTTTGCTTTGCTTTGCTTTGCTTTGCTTTGCCCTTGCCTTGCTGACAGGCAGTGGACTTGCTTGTCTCTCTTTATCAGTATTCCTGGCCAACTCCACTCAGCTCAGCAGCTGTCAAGAGTAGCCCAGTCCTGCAGATGTGTGTGTCCACAGGTTGTAGCTACAGCCTCGGCGAGCCTCCAGCTTGTGTCTGCCTCATACACTCCTGTCAGGGGGGATACGGGTGGCCCCACTGTGAGCAAATCCCCAAATACCTGCGAAGACAGAGTGTCAGTCCCTAAACAGCTCGCTACCGATGAAGCAAATGAAATGCTGGTGCATTACTTGGGAGGGAATGCTGTGTTGCCAAACGTCAGTTCTGGTCTGTTGCAGCCAAGTTTTTAGTGTTATTCATAATGAAATGCCCGAAGCAAGAGCTACTGTCCTCTGTTTTTCTTTTGCTTGTTTGGTTGGTTGGTTGGATGGTTGGTTTGTGTCATTGTTGTTGTTTTGTTTGTTTTGAATATCTCTTATGTTCATATTTGTTTGTTTGTCTATTTAAAGAAATTCGCTGTGAGTCCTGAAATAAACTCCATCTGTATGCATGGTTTAGCTATGGCATTTAAATGAATGCCAGTGCAAGACAGCATGACATTATAATTGTGATGACATTTTGTCAATGTTGTGGGAAGCATTTTGCATTGTAATCATGACCTCATTTGTGCTGCTTTTATTATTTTGTTTTTGTTTACACATTGTTGTTGGTGATGGTGTTGTTGTTGTTATCTTCTTCCTGCTGATATGACCAGGGTCACGCTGCAGATGAGCTTATGTTGAATATCTGATTGTGAGTCAGTGTACAGATTTACCTCATCAGCCAAACATCTAAATGATGAAGCTTTTGATCATTTAATCTGTTTTATCATTTAATCTATTGAACCTATTCTCTCTCTCTCTTTTTTATCTCTCTCTCTGTACAATTCTTCTCTCTCATCTCAGTGTTTGAATAGGCTCCCTTTCTCTACTGAGAAATTTGGCAAATCTGGAATGTCCAGTTACTCCAGTTATTTTAGTACAGGTCACAGCCTGCAGAGTTTGTTTTTCGATGAGGGACCTCTCATCCACCTGACCTCGAGTGTGGATGTAGGAAGAGGAAAGGCAGTTAAGTCTTGATGTAAATGAATGAGGTCAATCAAACCATGGTCATTCCGTAACCTTCAGGAAACCCCAACCAAAAAATCGATTCTCTGTTTCCATGGCTTCCAACTGAAGTTGCAATTCAGACACATGGCATGCATCAGAGAGTTGTGTGTGTGAGTGTGTGTGTGTGAGAGAGAGAGAGAGAGAGGGAATGAATGAGAGAAGGGGAGTGAGCACCCACATATTCCTTGTGGGACTATTAGGTCAAGGAATGGACCGATCATTGTGTGATGAACTATCAGACAGGGGTGGAATAGGCCACGCTACCGGGAGTCTGGGCTCTCATTACTCCTCCTGTCTTAGGTGAGTGGCCATCAGCCTCCTCTCTCTCTCTCTCTCTTTCTTTCTTTCCCTCTCTCAGTTCTCATTCTCTCTCTCTCTCTGCCCACTCTGCGATATCTGTCTCTCCTTCTCTCTCTTCACATTCTTTGTTCTCTCCCTCTCACTACTCTTACACTTCTTTCTCCCTCTCTCTTTATTCTGTCTTTTCTCTCCCTCTCATCTTTTCTCTGTCCTCTTTCCTTCCCCTCGTTTCCTCCCTGTCTTTCTCTCTCCTTCTCTTAGGACCCATCCTCCCTTTTCTATCCAACTCCCCTCCTGCACACAACCCCCCCCCTCTCTCTTTCTCTCTTTCTCTCTCTCTCTCCATCTCTCTCTCCCTCTCTCTCTGTGCTCATTCTTCTGCTCCTGGTGTCTAATTCAGCAGACGGAATGGGCTGAGACTCCCAAAGCTCACATTACCCATCTCACCTGGCATCCCTGACAAAGCACACACCAGCATAAAGCCACTGATTTCTTATTTAGGACTGCAGGTAACTGATGTTATAGGTGCTGGCTGCATACCTGAAGACCTTGTAAAGATTTCCACTCCAACCTCTCCACACAAAGACTAGGGCGTAAATATTTAGGCCTGTGTAAAATAGTTTGAGCTGTCATATCCTGTACGACTTGGGCATTCCAAAATCAGATGTTCCAATATTCATCACTGTGAAAATGGTACATTGATGTGGTTCAGGAGTTCCACACATTTTTTTTTTTTTGAAGAGAAGGTTTCTTCTGAGCCCATCTTCTAGAAAATAAAAAAAAGGTCACGGATCATTTTGAGGTCATCCTCACCATTCTGCTAAACAGGCATTTGAGTTCTGCCTTGAATTCTGAACTTTTGCCAGAAGAAAAAAGTAAATGATTAATAAAGTTGTATTAATAATTAATATCAATATCAAACCCCAGATCAGATCTCACCATCAGAAGTAACAAAAGAATGTATGTTTGAAAGAAAGGAATGTCACAAATATGACATGATAGTTGTTTATTCATCTCGTTCTTATTAATATTTGTTTATTCTTTTTTACATGCCTCAGCTCATTCTTAATTTCAAATGTCAATCTTTGTTTCAGGGATCTGGGCGTTCACAATCAATTTGCATAGAAATGAGACGGGTCGTCCTTATTTCACCAGCCCTGCCTTTTAAGCGGTGGGTTCTGGGTCAGCCAAGTATGTGATTTATTATTTTACTTCCCTAGAGTAAATATGAAAAGGGCACAGAATGTCACCGGAGAGTTCCAGAACCTCTGTGATTGACAACCCTCCCACCCCATCCAACCCCACATCCACAGAATGCACTGTTCTCAATGGCTTTGCTCACACATACATCTTAAAGCTTGACAACTGCATTAGGATTGTGCTCCCGTCCAACTGTACGTTATGTCACACATGGAAGTCATTCGGTGGAGAGCGGGCTGTGGCTATCCAATGCATTTGCAATGAGCTGCTTGCTCATGTTATGTTCGCATGACCACTGAACCGCTGGAAAGGCTGGCAACCAAATGGAGTGTTTCAAGATGACACAAAGACCAAACATACAAAAAGCCTCTTTTTCCTTTCTAATATAACATATATCCTTAATGTCACAGGAGCTTGATAAACCTATGAGCTGGTGTTGGTATTGTCACTGAAGAAATATACCCTGAAGTCCTGTTTTGCTGTGACCATGCCTTTAGATTTTCTCTCTAGCACAATGTTGGAAAAACATCTGAATTATAGTTTAATATTTTACTTCACTGACGAACTTTTATAGTTTACAATTCTAACCTTTAAATTAATAACATATTGTATTATAACATGTATTACACAATAGAATATTGATAACCACATATATGGAATATGTTTTACATTTCAAAGCATTTCCAGGAGAACATAAGGATCGAGAACAGCCATTCTAACCTATACAGTATATTGATCTGGACATGGTGTGTGTTGAATCACAATGACTCATAAGGCATTTTGCTACGCTGTAGCATCATTAGTTCAGTAGTTGCCCTGGAAGCATTTGTGTTGTTGAAATGTCACACCAGCAATGGCTTTTATTCATGCAGCTACCAGCTTGGGTGTTTGAAGTCCCAGTAATGAGAAATCTATCCAGTCTTGTAGCACAGGTGCAGAGGCCACAGGTAATTGGAGTGAATCATTTATTAATAAATTTTGATAGAAATCTGAACAAATGACCTTCCCTCTCAGGAAATTACAACCTGCGGGATCGGCTGGTGGTGTGTGTGTGTTGGTGGTTTTGGGGTTAGAGCACATCATAAGACTATGGTTGTGGTGGGGTTGGATGGGGGGGCAGGGGAATAGTGTAGTTTGGAAATATTGCTCACTCGTGTGTTTGTGTGTGCATGAGTGTGTGTGTGTGAGTGAGTTTTTGTGTGAATGTGTGTGCGTGTATGTGAATGTGTCCATGTGTTTGTGTGTGTGGGTGTGTGCTGGGGCCAGGGGGCTGTTAATACAGCCGCAGAGACACCCTCTCAATCACGCCTAATAGAGATATTGTCATAGTCTGCCATTTCCAGGCGCGGTGCAGCACGGCGGGGTCCAGTGTGACTGATGGAGCAGGGTGGCTAACGCCATATGTCCCCGGCCAGGGGGCGGAACACAGACAATGTGCACAGAGACAGGACTAGACCTCTGTCAATATATGTGTGTGTGTGTGTGCGTGTGTGGCACTGTGTGTGTGTGAGAGAGCTTTTGTGAACGTGTACGTATCTGTGATTGTGTGTGTGTGTGAGTGAGAGGGAGAGTGCCTGTGTGAATGTGTGTGTGTGTGTCTCCATTAATAAAAGTGTTGGACACTCTTTTTGGTTTCCTGGTAGTGCAGGGCTTAAATTTGCAGCTTTGTTGACAATCAATGTGTGTGTGTGTGTGTGTGTGTGTGTGTGTGTGTGTGTGTGTGTGTGTGCTGTCCTTCTCATCACAGGGTGGATTATGGGAAACTATATTTTTTCCACATACCATAATGAAATAAGCCTCCAAAAGATATTTCAAAATACAAAAGTCTTCCATTGGAGAGGTGCCATGCTTTTTACTGTAAGACTTTCAAGCAAAATAATGTCTTTGAGTTTCTGTGAGTTCAGACGGCAAGCAAGCCCAGATGGGTGTTGTGTGTAGTGCTCCACTCTACCGCAGTCTTTACTGCATGTGAAGGTCAAGACACGAAAAGCTGGTTAAAATGCTGGAGAAGGAGGCTGTGGTGTGGGAAGTTCCAGCTTCAGCATGCAGCTGAAATTAATGGCAGTGAGTATGATTTTATTTGGAATCTGGGAAACAGATAAAATAACTGCAGTCTCTTTCTCTCTGTTCCTCTCGCTCTGAGAGAGAGAGAGAGAGAGAGAGAGAGAGAAGTGATGCAGGAAGTGCCAGGCACAAAAACAAAAACCTCAAAGAGAGCCAAGATGCAATAATCTACAAAGAGCATTACAAGAGCTGCGAATGCTAATTAGGAAGATGTTGATCGGTGGTGCAACGTGCAATTTGTTTTAATTGAAGAATATCTGTAAAATAAAGTGCAAATAGAGGAGCTGAAGCAAATAAAATATCAGAGAATGACACAAAGTGCCTCCCATGCCAAGCAGCTACATGTCCAACATCAATTATGGTTTCCACACCGCAGAAAAAACCTGAATCCAGACACACACACTAGCGCTCTACATGATGTAGAATACACAGAAAATTTCTAATTCCGTATGGAATGAAAAGAACTTTTTAGGGATAAGGCTGCCCTTAGTGATGGGGCCAAGTTTTCCCAATCATTTCAAGGTTCCTCTTTGCCATTCACTTTTAATTATGTGGCGTATGTCTTGCGAGATTGTAATCAGGTTATCAGTAGAGATCATAATGAGCCAGGGGGAGAGAGAAGAGTTTACTTATTAAAAGAGGACAGCTCTCATCTCAAAGCCAATAAGAGTTTCTCATAACCTTGACACTACACGTACAGTGCTTTCAAATATGTTTTTATTATTTGCCTATTTATAAATTATCAGGGTAGGGTTTAAATTTCGCACACACATTCCACAGTTGACCGGAGACAGCATGAGTTTGACCCACAGTCATGCACAAGACTCTGGGTTCATACTGCAGGTTTAGGAATGTGTTTATTTAAAGGTAGCATGTACTGCTTGATTACAGTAAAACCTTTTCAATTTCCCTCAGGTCCCTTCAACCGTCCATCCAGGGCATGTCCTAAAACTATTTCAGCATATTTTTTGTATTAAACTGTACTAAATACCTTTGGCTTCTTAAACTGGGAAGCTAAGTGGCTCAAAATTAAATCAAACGCCCCACCAGTCCATCAATACTTTGTACAAGAACAGAGAAAGGAATGCTGTATTTTTTGGCTACAGGCTGTTGGGTTCTAATATCAACAAAACTTTCACAGAGCCGCACTTTTAATTAATTCCCCTTTAAAGTAAGTTGCTTGGTGTTTTTTTTTTTTGATGATTCCAGGAAGTTCTTGCTTTCTCCTTCAGTAGCACCGTGAAGAATCTGCCTCTGTTTGCAAATCTGTCAGGTAGGACCTCCGTCTGTCTCCTCTCCTCCCCTCCTCCCTTCCTCCCCTCCTCTCCTCCTCCCCTCCTTCCCTCCTCTCCTCTCCTCTCCCATGTCCTCATCCTTTCCCATGCATATTCAAACGCTCCCAAGACTGATTTGTTCATTAGAATTCCATCGCAATGAATTAGTGGAGTACGATGAAGAGAGATGGGGTCTGTCAGCCGCATGGACGTAACAGCCATAGTGCCCATCACAGATGTCTCCTCCACGTGGATACTCCCTTCCTGCCTGCAGCATGACAACATGCTGAGACCAATATTTGAACTCCTGCAGTTAGGAAAAAATAGCGACTACACTGTACACAACACCCTGACTTACACATCATATTTCATATTAGCAGATTGATTTGAGGTCATTTTAAGGGAAATATTTTCCAGGGCTTGACATAGAGACAAAGGGTGTCAACAGCCACCAATGTGTTCTTAAATCTTTAGGGGGGCGGGGGGAAGCAACATGCTTGGAACGTTCCAGCATCTTTAGCCTAGCCCTCCACTCATCCTGTTTGCTTAAAAGGTAAACATAAACATATACATACATATATATATATATCATATCCTCTTGGCATATCATATGCTTACATCTGTACCTGCGCCTGCATCATCATCATCAACATACAGACATTTTGGCTCTTTTATTGGGAAACTCATCTAGGCTCCGGCTCCTCATGTCATTAAATTCTTCATTTCCCACCTGGGTCCCAGAGTGAGTAGAAAGGCTATCTGAAGAATTTGTACTCCAGCATTAAGACTGGCAGATGGCTGGAACAGTGCTAGACATTAGCCTGATTTACAAGGCTTAGGTGCTTCCAAATTGTTGTGCTTATATTGCCTATAAGAGGCTAGATGAGGTCTTTGTCTTTTTTTCACTTTTGTAGATGCTTAAAGGGGAAATCCAGTGTGACTCAAGCCAAAGCCCTGTTGTTTGAGTCACTGAGTGCTCTCTATAGGAAAGAGGACAAGAACGTTTGATGCATGATACGCAAACTGGCAGCTAACATTAACTGAATGGGGCATAGGAATGATTCACACCGGATTGCTACTTTAAAGGGGTTCCTGGACTATTAAGGAATTATTATAAGGGATAACTATATGTAGTAGTTTACTGAGATGCAACACTTTGTAACAACAGCAAAAATAGAAACAGAATGTACAAATTCTTCCATGTTTATTTCAGGAAAAAAGCGAAAGTCACCCTAACTAATAATCTTGATTGAAATATTATCCAAACTTTGACATTAGCATTAGGTGTTGGCCACTGGGTTATAAGTTATTTACTTTGTTCATGATGTTTTTGATTACCCAGTTTGAATATTAAATAACTGACTCCTCTATCAAGCAAGCTCAGGGCTTAGATTGAAACATTAGCGGAGATAATAGGCACCCTGGCTGGCGTTTTCCCTGGGGAAGCTGCAGGAGTGTGGAGGGGGTGGAGCAGCGTGCTCATTATTTGGGAACTTGGCTATTTCAGTCACGTCGACTCCTATTAGGCCCACCTTGGATATCTCACTAATTTCACCGTTCAATGACCTGGTCGACCAGATTCTCTATGCAACACCCCCATGGTGCAGCTGTCAACTGCAATAAATAAAAACAACTCTTTTTTTATGTTTTAGTCACAAGTGTGGCCTTGATGCACAGTGTATGATTATTTCGAAGGATTAAGTCTGTCCTTTCCTTGGAAACCAGTCCCTGAAATTCCCACTACTGTTGAGAAAATACTTTTCATGTAAAGGTATACCAGGAAAGCCTGTGATTGTTTACCCACAGAGCTCCCCCTAAAATCACAGATTTGAAAAAAAAAAATTGTTAATTCTCACCAATACATGTGGATTTGTTTGCAAATCAAAGTATAGGAGCCAGTGATGATCATTTTCTAGGAGGGTATGTTAGGTATGTTGACTTTCAGATTCATTCAGTTTTGGTTTACTTTGGCATCAGAGCAGCATTGTCATCCTGAAAGTGTTGTCACTACACAAATAAGCCATGATGGAAGCCGGGAGAGCCTTCATTGACCACATAGCGAGCCATTTAAATACTGAAGTCACTATGAAGCTGGCAAATGTTGCCTAGTTTTCCTTTAAATCCTCCTGGGCAATGTACAGCCAGTCAGTGAGTATTTGGACATGAACTGAAACTGCCATGTGGAGTGCAACATTTAATGCTGTTTTAGGTTCATTTACCAGCTTCGTGGTCACTCCAGTGGTTAAATAGCTAACGGAGGGAATTGAGGCCTCTCTCGACTCCACCCACAGCTTTATTACGCAGTTACAGTTGCAGTATGATAACGGCACCCTGATGCTGAAACAGTTACAGTTACAGTTGCAGTATGATAACGGCACCCTGATGCTGAAACAGTTACAGTTACAGTTACAGTTGCAGTATGATAACGGCACCCTGATGCTGAAACAGTTACAGTTACAGTTACAGTTGCAGTATGATAACGGCACCCTGATGCTGAAACAGTTACAGTTACAGTTACAGTTGCAGTGTGATAACGGCACCCTGATGCTGAAACAGTTACAGTTACAGTTACAGTTGCAGTGTGATAATGCCCCCCTGATGCTGAAACTGTTACAGTTACAGTTGCACTATGATAACAGCACCCTGATGCTGAAACAGTTACAGTTACAGCTGCAGTATGATAATGGTACCCTGATGCTGATTTTTTCAGTCAGCAGAACTCATCAAAAATTATCTTCTCTGGTACATATTGGTTAGCAAGCAAACAAATCCACATGTATTGGTGAGAATTTAGGACATGGGCCCTGTTTTAATATCCACCTTTACAGACTCACAGACTTAAATGCGTGGTCAAAACCTGAAGTGTGTGAGGGCTCGGTTGCACTCTTTATGAGCCTTACCTCTTTCCATCACGAGCAGACTTTGCTATAAGGAATTACCCACAGCTGTGACATGAAACACTGGAGAAGCATGGAATCATCAAAAAAGCACCTGCAAACAATTTACAGTTACCAAGAAATGGACACGGAAGCGTGGTTGCAACATGACTTTACCGTTGTTAATTGAACGATTTATCACAGGTCGTGTCCCAATCAGCTAACTGCAAGGTGAGCACTCACAGCCTTGCAAACTCATTCACTAAACTGTGTTAGTTAAGTCTCTGAGGGCTAAGGGCTTAGTTTGCAGGAAGGACATTGAAACTCAACCCTGGTGTTCGCTTAAAAAAAACTAATGAAATCGGAGACTTCAATGGATGTTTTGTAAGTAAAAAATCATCTGCTTACCAGATATGCCTTTAAAAGCAATTACCCCAACATTATTTTGAACATACAGTGGTGGGGTCCTATTCTTCACTTTTACACAGTAGCTCTGGATCCATCCTAAGCCCAGTAGACCCAATGTTTAGTGGTCAGGCGAGAGCTCTAGCCGAGCTTAAAGCTGATGGGCAGGAGGGTAGGAGGCTGGAGGCATGTGGTGAGTGTGCAAGGAGAGTGTGTGTTGGGTTTTGCTGGCTTGTAGGCTGGGCAGAGTGCCGTGCCACTTTGCAGATAAGGCAAACAGAAGCAGCTGGCACACGGCAGAATCACCCGCTGCCAAGGCTCCTGTATCCGAGTGAGCGCTGAATCCTGACAGGACGCCATGGAGACAAGGCTCACCGGCATTAATATTCAGGGAAGCGAAATGTCAGGGAAACTTTATGCACCACGTCAGCTACCGGGCGTGCAAGTTAAAAGGATGGTGTGCATTTGTCAGTACTGCTCTGAGTCGGAGAGAGAAAGAGCAGGAAGAGTGTGTGTGTGTGTGCCAGTGGTGGGGTGGATGCTGTGTCAGAAACCTGAGGGAGATGAAGGTATGTAGGAGGAAGTAAATATTGTGATTCATTTTCAATCATTCTCTCTTTCAGAATAAAGGTTACTGGAGAGCCATATCTCGGCTTATGTGAGACTTAGTTTAAATTGCATCTCACTCACTCTGCATTGGTTGGTTTGAATCACAGGATTTAACAACACAAAGGCCGTTGATTGATAAATAACTATGTACATGGGTACATCAAGACACACACCTACACACACATTCCTGCGTGCGTATACGCACATACATACATAAATAGAATGCATGAGTACATATTTTTAAAATTCAGTATTTTTTATTTCTATCAGAGTATTGAAAGATCCAGACTAAGTACCTAATTTGATTTTCCTTTGCGGTGGCGGCCGTACCAGTTTACCTCATGTATACAAAGAGAAGACAAAAGCACAGCAATAAATTACACTGTGACAGGAAATCAGCAGATAAATCTCCTTGGGGTGGCCTACACAGCTTGAGCATATAATTTATTTTGTTCACAGGCAGGTGGGAATGTTTGACCAAGAGGAGGAAACACTCCTGTCCTCTGCTTCTAATATGCTTTCAAGGCAGAGCACATTTCAAGGACCTTATTTAATTAGCAGACGATTGCATGCAGATAGATTCGTTAATTGAAATGAACTTGTGAGCGATGCATCTGATAGATTGAAATAAAACACAAATAATAAACATTTCTGTATTATTTGTACTGTTGTATTTGTACTTTTTTTGGATGCACTACTTTCTCCAAATATAGTGTAATGCATACACACATCATCCAAGACACATCCTCTCCTTAAATCTCTTCTACATCCGTAGGGTTCATTTGAAGGCTGCTAGCCAAGCTTGCATTCAGAGTGTACAGAGTGTCTGATTCTGAAATGCCAAATTACATACTGCTTCTATACTAGCCCTAATGGGAATTACCTTATATTTCAGTTAAAATATATATAAATAAATATAAATAATATATAATAATATATAATAAATATATATAGTATATAAGCAAGCATGTGGCATGCATGTAGTTTGGCATTATGGAAACAGGAAGTGCTCTTTGCCATCTCTGTTTATGCCACCTGCTTGAGGCACTCTCAGAGACATACCTGTCTGTGTTCCAGGATCATCAATAACACTCATATATAGAAAACATATGGTAGTCAAGGTGTTTGTCTGAAGTTCTGGCTGGTAGCAGCCAGACATAATGTTATAGTCAGTGAGTGAAATCGATCATGGTGTAACATTGGGTGGAGTCCATTCTGACTAGTGCCATCGTGAGAAGAGGTCGGTCGTAGGACCTCTAGAGGGAGAGTTGGTCCTGGCATGAGTCTCCTGTGAAGTTAGTCACAGACCTCTCAGGACTGAGTTGGTTACAGGGATGTCAACTCATAAGAGGCAGGGATGACTCTCGGCAGAGACGATTGTGGTGTATGTGGGCAGAGGAAGCAAATGAGTTAGACCAGTCTGGGCGTTTCACGTCACAGATTATGTGTCATATGTGCAGAGAGAGAGAAAGAGAGAGAGGGGGAGAGAGAGACAGTGAGAGAGAGAGAGGTCTGTGCCTATAGCAGCGTTACTAATGGTGCATGGCATGGGGCAACCATGGCCATGGCCTACTGGTTAGGGCTTCGGGCTTCTAACCTTCCAATCGAAGGGTTGCCGGTTTGGTCCCCGGCCAGTGTACCATGTGCTGAAGTGCCCTTGAGCAAGGCATCTAAACCCTCACTGCTCCCCAGGCACTCCTATAGCAGGCTCCAGGTTAGTGTGTACTGTGTGTGTTTCACTAATTGGTGATTGATTTCCCTCATGGGAAAAAGAGTACGCTGCAGTAAGATTATTAACTCCATGGGGATAGTAGGATGGGAATGGGGACTGAAGGGATTGTCAGTGGCCACCATGCCCACAGAGGTGGAGGCATCAGCAGAAGCAGTCCCTCCCAAAAACACCCATAAGGAGTAATGATAGATTAAATAGACTTAAGGTACTGAGAGTGTATGCCTATCACAGAACACACATAGAGGTAGCATTTTACTCTGTATGATTACTAATACCCCACACTTACACCCTACCTGTTCTAATATCTCCTCAAACACACTGGCTTTTTTACTGCCTATGTGGCCTCCCAGATCAGCAGCAGTGTTTCACCAGGCGTCTCTGTGGGCTTTCTGATTACACTAATCATTTAATAAGCAGCACAGCACCCAGTGACTAATTAGATAATTAGCATCTAATCATAATGGCCATTTGGGGAAAACAAAACTTTTTTCATCCCTCCCCATGAACATCAGTACAGACATTTTAATATTAGGAGCTGGCTGAGTTAAATAGCAAAGCCACCACAGGAGCTTGTGTGTAATGGTCTGTATCATGCCGTATACAGAACTCGATATCTGCAGACTTACAGACATTTAAATTATTCTTTCCCAGTTTGTTTGAGCTCGACAGGGGGACACTACACTACATCACTGCATTTTAGTCGCACTTCAGATTTTAATGGCAGACTGGGAAGCAGGTTTAATGATATACCATAGCCACCTCCTACCAGCCCATGCAATTACATGGAGTGCTCCTCCTTGGCATCATTCAATATAATCATGGAAATAAAACGCTGCCATTTAATTTTAGACATTTGTTAGAGCAATCAACAATAATTGTAATATTACATCAAAAGACACATTCTGCATGAATGCTTTTTAGTAGAATGACACTACCTGTATGTCAGTGTTATGCCACCCGGTTCAGGTAGAATAATACTGTCTGAAAATGTCTCCTAGCGAGTGGAAAGAGAACCAGAGAAACAAGCTCAGAGGTAACCGCCTAACCTCCTTCCCAAGTGTGCAGCCAAGATATCCACTGCCAAGTGTGGGCTAGTATAGCCTAGCTGCTTCCAGTGATTCATGAAGTGTTTTGCAAAGTGCACTAGCAGTAAGTTCTAGATGACCAGACTGCCAGGAGGTGATTCATAAACTCGTTTTGGAACTGAGAAACACAATCATGATTAGTAAGCTCAATCTCTCTCTATCACAGACACAGACACACACACACACACACACACACACACACACAGAGGAAAAATCTCTCTTGTCAGTTCAATCTCCAACAACTGCATAGAGCAGTTATATGGTAACTGATTTTCATTAAAAAAAACTGAGCTGCTGTAAAGTAACTCTCATCTAAATTTCTGTCTAGGCAAAAAATTGTGTATGGGAATATGACTGTTAGATCTTTGTCATCAAAACAGGGAAGATGGAATTTTATAAACCCTAAAAAGCTTTCCATATTCCAAAACCTAAACCCTCCGAAATCGAATTCTTTAATACATTCATTTCATGATCAAAGAAATGTATTTTGCCAGATGTTATCAGACACAGTTCATACATGAACACATATGCACACAAACACACACGCACACACACACACACACACACCATGAGCCTGAAGTTCGAAGTAAAGCAAAAAGACTAGAGAAATGAACCGTCCCTGTCTGCACATGCTGTCTGTGCTTCAGATGATGAATGGCGCTACAAGGCTGGTGAATCATCTCACCAAAAACATAACAGCGATAACACTTCACACACACTCCCCCAGCCGAGCACAGTCCCCCAGCATGTAATGCACAGACACACACACACAGACACACACACGCACACACACAGTGCAAGTAAGTTTGGGGAGATTATGTCACCATGTCATAAAATTAAAAATTTTATACACCTACAATTTATCAGAGACACGGTGTAGCTATAACTGAGGTTAATGAGTTTCAATCACAGGAGTAATCTTGAGTAATTATGTTCCAAAAAACATGAGTTAAGGAGTAAATTGAGTATAAAGATAACTGTAACTATAACATGTTTCCATCCACACTGACCAACAAAAAATTTGTCTGTTCTCATGTGAATGAGCTAATTGTCTATTAGCTCTATAATTCCATGGTTTCTGATTGGCTGTCAAAAAATCGCTCTGAAATTGATCTCAACAATATCGTTGTACATGTCGTTATAGTTGTGGTGTGAACATTGTCATTCATATTAATTAGAGTGATATTTGTTTGTCATTATAGTTATAGTCATTGTTCTTGGTGTGAACTTAAGGCCCTTAAGGGCAAGTAAAGGTAACCGGGGCTGTGTAGTGTTGTCTAAGCTCAAGGTCTCTGGGCTACTTGAGCTTCAGGAGCATTGACCAGCAGCTGAGGAACCGATCTCTGTCTGAAAGGGGCAGAATGAAAAGCTTTAGAGATGTAGCACTGATGCTGCCTTGGATATAGCAGACAGTTTGAACCAAAGCAACATGGCCATGGGCAGGTGGATTGAATGTCCACTATGCCCATTAATAATGTATAGAGACACTTACTATGGCAGGCAGGCATATAGACCTGTGTAGTATGTTGGGTGCATTTCTACGAGAAATTAAGAAATTGGTACAAAAATAATGAAAACGTGTGCATAACACTCTTCGCAAAATAGTGCACTGGCTTTTTTGTATGGAATGTATTCAGTTTCAGTATTCAGTATTATGTATTCAGTATTCAGTGTCTTGAATGCAGCTTTGTATTTTATATAGAAGCCACACAGTAGAACATAAATATTATTGGAGAGCTGTCCCATGCTGGTTGATTTGCACATTCATTTTAGTGTATATCTAGACAACACACATTTTGGCATTACATCAATATGTCTATTTCTGCATATTCTGTTGCTGTTTCTAAACAGGCACCACACAGCAGGTAAATCAGTGAAGAAAGGCCACTTGTGCCCAACTGGGCAGTTTTTTAATTCTCTAGAAATGCATACAAATGGTAACTTTATTACAGTAATTAGTACACATATGGACCAGTACTTTTTGACTTTGCCCATTTAGCTCAAAGGAGTACCCAGTTTGTGTGAAATGTGTCTAAAAGGGTTATGACCCCAGTAACAACACTAAGCATTATGATTCCAGGCATACATCAGCCAATGTCAGAGACTCGATTTTCTGACAAGTCAGTGTGAGATCTGCATGAGTTTGAAGCATCATAGTGTCGCTTTAAAGGAGCATCATCTGAGTGTAGCTCCATCGCAAAGCATCTCTGAAATTGCATTTGACAGCATAGGGCTAATTTGATTCAGCACTTTTAATCCAACACAACAGAGAAGTGTAGCATCGCTCCAAATTATGCAAGAGTCTATTTAGAGTCAATCAGTCAATTTCTAATACTACAAAGTTGGAGGATGCTTCTATGAAAGCAGAAATCAGTGTTTCTAACTTTTGGCAATGCGTTTATTTCAGTTCACTTTTGATTAATTTTGCACTTATCGTATTAGAAGAGAAAAGAAAAAAAATATTTGCTTGGAGAATGTCATTGGTAATTGATTAAACCTATGAACCTTAAGTACCATATAAAATAGGTATTTGTAAGGTCTTGAATGGTATACATAGTTGGACAACAGCAACAACATGCACTGCACACTGACTACACATAAATTAACAGCAACAACATTCACTGCACACAGACTACACATAAATTAACAGCAACAACATTCACAGCACACTGACTACACTTAAATTAACAGCCACAACATTCACTGCACACTGACTACACATAAATTAACAACCACACAGACTACACATAAATTAACAGCAACAACATTCACTGCACACAGAATACACTTAAATTAACAACCACATGCACAGCACACAGACTACACATAAATTAACAGCCACACAGACTACACATAAATTAACAGCAACAACATTCACTGCACACAGTCTACACATAAATTAACAACCACATGTACAGCCCACAGACTACACATAAATTAACAGCTACACAGTCTACACATAAATTAACAACCACACAGACTACACATAAATTAACAGCAACAACATTCACAGCACACAGACTACACATAAATTAACAACCACACAGACTACACATAAATTAACAGCAACCACATTCACAGCACACAGACTACACATAAATTGTTCATTCAACCAGTTGCTCCTACAGTCATCAATGGCTGCTTGCAAGTGGCCATTAAGCACTGTATGACAAGGTCTCTGAAGTGTTGCACTTTCCTGGACAGTTTTGACAATCTCAGATATCTGTAATAGGTGCTGAAATGGGAACACCTGTTGGGTCCCTCTCAGTGCTTGCCATTGCATGCAAGTCTAGCACAAGGTTGTGGGTAAGCCTCTCTTGGCTTGACTTTGTGGGCCATTGTTGTCAATGTGACGAAAATAAATTCAATTCACTGACTCATGCTTTGCTTCCAGGAAGCAGACCAGAGTTGCCAAGGACAATCACATTCATCAAATAACCCCAAGTGCACTGTGTAAAATCAGCTTATTTAATACTCAGGGCTTAATTAAAAGACAGAGCTTTTAATTTTCTGATTACAGCACCACTTAAGATGGCCCATAGAACAAAATTTTACACTGAACTAATGCAGTATGACTTCCTCACTACATAGTGGAGGCTTTGACCTATTACAGTTACTGGTGAGAAAGATACTGTATGTCAAGAGTCTCCTAATATCATGGCTCCAGATGTGTCTGATATTTGTTTCCCCAAACATGAGCATTAACATGCTTTTGCGAAGGGAAACGTGTTGATATAAACATTCATCCAAGACCAGTGTAGGTTACTCATTGTGCATTCTGTGCCGTATGTGGCAGTATCGATCCCTCTCATATCCATGAGTGTGTTCTGGAGGGACTCCAGATATCAATTTAGGACTGAATGAGAGTTGAGCTAAGTGTGTGTGTGTGTGTGTGTGTGTGTGTGTGTGTGTGTGTATACATACTAGACAATAGAGAGAGAGAGAAAGAAGGAAAGAGTCAAAAAGAAGGGTAATAAACCAAAGAAAAGACAAATAAAAATACATAATGCATCTGTGTTGTGTTGTATTTGTATGGAAATATTACTGTATACTGTAATACTACTATAAATGTTGTGCATGAGCATGACAGTTGTGTCACCTACAGTGTGTGTGTATGTGTGCGCGCACATGCACACCTGCATGCTTGTGTGAGTGAGTGTGTGTGTGCGTGTGTGTGACGTAAGTCTTCCACACACTCCCGCTGGCAGCACATATGTCAATCCTGCAGGCACAGGGGCCCTTGGGTGCAGTTCTCCTCTACATCCCCACACCAATTCATCAAGCAATCAACTTGCAGAGTTATATGTGTGTCAGGGAAGGCAGCGCCCCACATGTGAGCCAACTTCAAACCCATAGGCTCTGCAGGGGGTGATGCAAAGTTTCCCACAGAAATAACATGCCTCTCTGGGCTTTATTAACTCCACAATGAGCTGACGCCATGCCTGTCCAAAGGGAGCCATCTTGACAAGGATGCATGTGTTTGGTGGGAGGCATTCAGGAGTGCGGGGGGGGGGCAGGTAATTTTTTTCATTTATGGCTATCATGTCCCCACTGAATTACACAAGTCCTTTATTTAATTGTTCAAGCTCTTTTTCTGAGTGAAAACATTGACTCTGTGTTTTTAGCGTAAGAATGAAATATCTCTCCCCCCTACTCTTTTTTTCTTCCTCTTGTACTATTGTGTACAAGCGGCCATGTGATGTTATTGCAGATAGTCTGTAAGTCCAGAATATATGAATATTTTGTGAGTTCAACCTAAACAACCAAAAGCATGCTTTACCATGAATAAATAAATATGTAAAAATAAATAAATAAATAAATAGGTAAAAACAACCATGAAGCTGGCATTTTCAGGCAACTCATCACAAAATCAGTTTCACTCAAATGAAAGTTGTAAAACTCAACATTAAGGCTTTGAAGGGTACTGTACAAAATTCTACTGCTGGAGTTGGAAGATAGTCTACCTGCATAAGAATAACATGTTTGTAAGCTCTGAAGTTTGTAGTTCCTTTGAAAAAAAAAAAAAAAAAAAAACACGTCCTTTCTGCTGATCTACCACTGCAGAAAGAGTGGAGATTTATCTAGAATGCTGACAGTTATGAGTGGCAGATAAAACTGATGCTTGTGTGTTGAAGAGTCTCTACCGTATTGTAGACAATGTCTCTCTGCCCAAACACATCGGCTGGCATATGTTTAAGCATGCGCCTTCTGCAGAACTGCTAGATTGGCAGGTACTTTCACTGGTTGGAGAGACTGAAGAACATCCAGGCAAGCCACAAAGAAGCAGGCAGAGTTTAGACTGACAGCAGAGAACAGAGAGAACTGCTGGAAACTTACAGACTCATCCTCTGCTGCTGTGCATGCTGTAACGCTAGAGCTAATCAATACATTTGAATGAGGAGATAACACTGCAATAAACTGTGTGTAATATGTTTGCATGAATCACTGAATCATGTTATGGCTTTCAGTTATGTTATAGGTTGTGGAGTTTCTTACTGTAACTTCATTGATCATTATATGGTCTCAGGAATAATACACACACAAACACACATGCACACACACACACACGCACACACACACATACATACACACACACACACACACACACACACACACACACACACACACACACACACACACACACTTCACACTCACATATACACACATACACACACACCCACATGCGCACACACACATACACACACACACACACCATTAGTTCCTTCCTATTAAATATATATTTTTTTATTTATATTTATTTAAATAGATTCTATTTATCTAATGCGTCCATTGGTCTGTACTAGTTGTGCATCAAGGCAGCACACAAACAAACACTGACATAGTGGATACCTGGTGAACTGAAGAGAACAGACAGGCAGAAAGGAAGCACTTTGGATCAGGCATGTCGCCTCTGTAGCAGGACATGTTGACACCATTGCAGGAGAGCTCAATAATCCTGATCTCAGTCCTGTCTAATAACACACAGACCACAGGATCACATTTGTCCAATAAAGCCCTCATGTATTAGATTTCTTCATCTTTCATTTCCCCTCGTCCTTTCTTTTCCTTTTCTTTTTTTAAGACTCTCCCACGTGGTTTGGAGCACAAGTCAGTTGTGGTGACTGATGAGGATGGTAATTTATCTGGGATGGAGGCAGTCAGTAAGCCTGGGACCAGCCAGCCAGCCAGCCAGCCAGCGGAGACGATGGCAATAGAGATGGAGATGGAGATGGAGCCGAGGTTCGGCCCTTGCAGAAGTGTAAATGAATTCAGCAGAAAAGCAGATGAGACGTCTCCAGGTGCGGCTGTTCGTGGCGGGCAGGCGGGCGGACCGTCCGGGCTCTGACAGGCCTCAATATGCCCACACTAATTTGGCATAAGGGCCCTCATCTCCCTCTCTCTCCCCGCAGGTGTTGCCCGATTAAATAGACTGCATTAGCTTCGCCCTCAACACCTTTGCTTTTTTCCACCACTTTTTTTTTGGCTATATTTGGGGATGGTTTCATTCTCCTCAGTGTGTGGACACACTTGTGCCTCTTCCCACTAATAGAGCTGGTAGCAGAGGCGATGTGAGAGGAAAGATAATATGCATCTATTCTCATCTGTCGCTTTTTTTTTGTGTGTGTGTGTGTGTGTGTGTGTGTGTATGTGTGTGCCCACTGGTCCACAGGGTATTATTCTGGGCACTTTTTTGTTGCACTGGCTTTGGAAACACATTGACATGGCTGAGAAATATATTTGTGCATACTGGCTTTATATTGGAGTTAAATAACATTGCGGTTATTGTATTAATATTATGCATTGTGATCACATCTTCTTTGTGAATTGCATTATTTAATTGTAACTGATGTTATTTAATTGTAATTGACTATGACAGAATATGACAAGAGCTGGTGAAAATTCCTAAGAGGAATATCTGACTTTGGGGTGATTTGTTCAGAAACAGGTTAAGAAGCTCTAAGTCACTGCAGGCACCTCTTTTCATTTTGATTGGTGTTTGTATTTTGTTTTTCCCATGTCTCTGAGCTTTGCACATCATAACAAGAGCGTCCTTTACTTTCTACTCTGTGCCTGACCTTGTTCTATGACTAATGCATGTTGTTTTGAGAAGCCATCCACAGTGAAATAAATGATACATTCAAACCAAGGTCTTCTCATCTTGTACATAGCCAATTTGTCTTTTGAAAGAATTTGGAACATAAACAAGACATCTGAAGGCATGTTGCCACCAACAGTCACCTGGCTTCATACAGTATATTATTACATAACATTACATTACATTTAGCAGACACTTTAATCCAAAGCGATTTACAAAGAGAGGACATTAACAATACAAAGTGCATACAAAGTGTACAGTGTTCGCAGGCAAAGAATAGAATAGATAAGTACTAGTGCAAAAAGTTACATACACAAAGGTCTAATATACAGATGTCTGAATACAGGGTAATATTGCACATTGGTTATACAAGTTATTGCACAGATTATCTTTGCTCAGTGCATACATTCCAGTAGAGGTTTCACCAGGCTGAGACACTTACAAACATATATACATTTGAGCAGTGCATGAAAATTCAGTTCCAGGGGGTTATTTAGATGAGTTGGGCTTAGTTTTGTTATGAGGGGAAACTCTCGGAAGAGAAGAGTCTTTGCAAGCCTCTTGAACGTCGAGAGGGATGGTCCTACTCTTGTAGCAGCTGGTAGCTTACTTGAGGAACAATGATGAAGAACCATCTTGTGTGAGCAGAGGGCAAGGCTAAACATTGCACAAGCCGGTAAGCCAGCTAGGAGGGAGTTGCAGTAATCGAGTTGGGAGATGACCATAGCCTGTACCAGCAGCTGGGTGGCATATTGGGTCAGATACGGTCTAATTTTTTGTATGCTGAACAGTGCAACTGGGTGGCATATTGTGTCGGATACAGTCTAATCTTTTGTATGCTGAACAGTGCAAAGCACGACCGGGCAACCTAGGCAATGTGGTCTGAAAACGATAGACGGTCATCAATTATGACACTCAGGCTTTTAGCAACCTTGTTGGGGCAACAGTGGTAGAGCCCATATTGAGTTTGATATCGTGACAGATTGAGTCCTGGGCTGTGATCACCAGGAGCTCAGTTTTGGACAGGTTCAGCTGAAGGTGGTGTTCTTTCATCCAAGTAGACAGTTCAGAGAGACAAGGAGATATATGTGCAGAGACTGTGGAGTCATCTGGCTGGAATCATTGGCATAGCAGTGGTAGTAGAAGCTGTGAGAGCGGATGACATGGCCCAGTGTGGTGGTGTATATGGCAAACAGGAGGGGGCCCAATACCTACCCCTGGGGCACCCCTCTGGTGAGGTTGTGAGTTGCAGACAGTTGTCCTTGCCATGACACGTTAAATGAACACCCAGTGAGGTAGGATTTGAACTAGGAGTGGGCAGTGTCCGTGATGCCCATGTTTGAGATTATAGTAAGGAGTATACTGTGGTTAACTGTATCAGAGGCAGCAGATAGGTCAAGTAGGATAAGTACCGAGGATTGTCCTTCAGCTCTGGCAGCCCTTAGGGCTTCTGTTACTGACAGGAAGGCAGTTTCAGTGGAGTGACCACTTCTGAAGCCAGACTGATTAGGGTCGCGTAGGTCGTTTTGGGTTAGGAATGCAGTGACCTGTTTTGCAACTGCCCTTTCAGCAGCTTTGATAGGAAGGGAAGTAGTCAGACCGGCCGATAGTTTCCAACCTGCTCGGGGGTTAAAGTGTGGGCTTTTATATTATGAAAAAAAAATACACTTCTGTCATTAAAGATAAAAGCTGTCAAATCTGTTTTGGCTGTCATCTGTCAGCTGTTCATTACTCATATAATAGAGGATATTTAACAGGTTCCTATTATTTCATGGGAAATGTTGTTTTTATCTCATTATCAATACAATTTCATCTGATTTTGAAAGTTTTCTTCTTGTGCATTGTTTGACTCTTTGTTTACTTAGATGAAGGTAAGTTGCTGCAGGTAAAAGCATCAGCCACATGTATAATGAAATAAATACATGTAAGTTAACAGAGCAACAACTGCATCACTTGTCCACAAGCTACGTGTAAAGTCCACAATCTAAAGTGCTTTTGTTCACCCACAGGCAATACATATGCATACAAGATGGAGAAAAGCGATTGGTCATTATTACACCTACTTGACTGTGTAATGAAATGAGATGCCAATCTGTTAAATGTACTAGACAACTATCTGCACAGTGTTATGAAAAAGAGATCTGGTATCAGGAGTTCAAGAGCAAAAAATGTACTCACTCACCCAAACTGATGTGGACAGCATTACTTAGGTACAGCTGCAAATACGTGTTAATAACATGACCAATGTTTCAATGTTTTATTTCCTTTTAGCAGTCTAAAGCATCATGAAGTGTTGTGTAGCTCTATGGGTCATTTCAACTTGTCAAAGGGACAGGAAGAAGGCTCTGCAGGTATGTGCAGTGAGAGCTCTCCGATGCTAAGAGCTCGTAGTTGATAGCGAGGCCCAAGTTAAATGAAGTAAAATCAAAGCAGTAGAGAGGTGATGTACTGCCAAAGGTGGACACGTGTGCAAAGCCTTCACTTGAATCCCGCATCACAAGACTGACATAATCATGTCACGGCTGTATAAGCACACTTGATTAAAGATGTAACAATTTAGGGGTTTTCCCCACTCCTGTTCGAGGTTCTCCATATGAGTACCCATCAATCGGCGCTCAGAGTCCTCGGTTCTAATCCTACTTTAGAGCCCTGGAAGCACCAGCATTGCAACAGCAGGATTTTTGTTGTACAGTTTGTTGTCAGAGATTGGACCTTCATGTCTGTGATGTTTTGTAGTCATGTATTTATGGTGGACAGACAAAACAGAGAGAGGGGGGAAAATTCCTGTAAGCGAGGAATTTGGATCTTAGGAACTATAATCTTGCTGATTATAGTCTATAGACAACACTTTTTTCACCAAGGAGCCTCCAAACAGAAAATTCTCAGAACTGTCATTTTTCTTGGAGTTTGACTACTCGGATGAGACAGCAACTTCTGTTCATGAATAGGCCTGTTTTATCTTCCCAACATCAAACAAAATGAAATCGGTTTGATAATCTTTCTTGGGAGTTGCACCCTTTCCCCGCCGGACCCTGCTACCCTGACTTTGAAGTCAGAGAGGAGTGTGTTTCTCTCAGGCTCACAGCCTAGGTCCCATGGTTGGAGTGTAAAAAATCTCCTGGGAGGGTAAACAGGATAAAATGGTCTCTGGATGTAGGTCTGTCATCTTGATGTAATTTTTATGTATATACACGTGGTTTCAAACTGAGATTAACCTCATTTGTGGGAGAAGTGTCCTTCATAAATGTTAATTTTGATGTTAAAGATGAACGTCAATGAGCTTCTTTCAGAAGTAAGAAAATAGCAAAGAAGTTGACCAGTGGGATCGGTTTAAATAGTGCTGTGTATGCCACTGCCAAAAAAAAATTGATAGAAAGAACGTACTGAAGAGTTGTTGATGTTTCTTCATAAATAATAATAATAATAATGATACATCAAAGCTTAAATTTCGCTATTCTAGTAGTAACCTGGTACACTTGGCTGGTACCAGTGCACCCTACTGCATGTGAATTGGAACTCAAAGCCACGACCAAATGCAAAGTTCAGGTAAAGAGGTAGTGGAAGGAAGAGCTTGTGGTCCTGTTGGATTTAACTGGCAAGGCTCCAGTGCAGTGTAATCCTGCACTCTGTCTCCACTCTGAGTCCCAACGCCAAGGTAATAGACCTTGTTCTGAATGATCTCCCAAGCCACAATCTGAGTGCTTGGAGATGTGCCCTCTGTACAGAGAGTCAAGGGCCAGACCGCAGTCTTCGCTGCCAGTGTACCGCTTGGACTGAGTAGTGCTGGCTGCCCTCCATCGCAAACTCCCTGCTGTTCATTCAGACTGTGTGTGTGTGTGTGTGTGTGTGTGTGTGTGTGTCATGTCGCCCGATATGTACACAAAGTAAAGATCAGTTGAGAAAACTGAATGGGACACATGAAGAGGCCACTGTGTAAAAAGAGTCTAATCCTAAAATCACAGTTACTCTGCTTCTTTTTAAGCTAGACCACGTACAAACATCAGTGATATATTGATTATGTAGCTGCTGTGTTGTTATCCACGTAAGGAATAATGTTTAAAACATATATGAAAGTGTGTGGTTCGCTTTAAAGAAGCCTGTTCAGTTGCTGTACTACTTTCTTTCTTAGGCTACTAACAACAGTGGTTATCGCTAGTAACAGCTGACTCAATTATTGCTGCCAAGTTCAACTGCCACTTCCTGTGGTTGTCATAGTTACCATTCTAAAGAGCATTGATATGGAATGGTGATTAAACATTTTTTTTACAGGATCTACTTCATAG
This sequence comes from Tenualosa thibaudeaui, assembly GCA_027481765.1. Lineage (NCBI taxonomy): Eukaryota > Metazoa > Chordata > Actinopteri > Clupeiformes > Clupeidae > Tenualosa > Tenualosa thibaudeaui. The sequence continues at coordinate 3,709,474 of JAIFZK010000068.1, forward strand.
GTGTGCTGTTGTACAAAATTCAATCACTGAAATTACTCAGAGAAATTAAATACTGTTTTCTGATTGATTGATGGGGTGTCCATTATTCCCAGATAATGGGACACCTATGAAGTAGATCTGGTAAGAAACTTTGGTAACACTTTCTAGGAACCCAACATTCATAAAGCATTATAAACACATTCAATGTGGGTTTAGGGTTACAATGCATAAGTCTTAAAACTAATGCAATTTGTGTTCATAACTCTTCATACATTCTCATGACTGTACTTATGCATTTATGTTATTTGATTACAAGATACAGTGTCACAAAGTATTATAAAGATTCAATTTGTTAATTATTCTTTTAAATGCCCAATTCCTCATGCCAAACAATGAAGTTGATGCCAATTGAGTTGCAAGTGCTTCATGTGTATTCTCAGTAAAGTGAAATGAACACATAATTACTCATGAAAATCAATGAGACACCATTGCAGATAATAAGTGAAGTGGTAGGCCATGGTTCCCTAGTATCAAAAGGCCTAAAAGCTTATAAGGCTCTGTGACACTTACATTGTAAAGGCTTATAACATTATAATGCCTAATGAGTACATTCATGAGAATGTTTAAACAGTTATGAATACTAATGGCATTAGTTATAAAGCATTATGAATGCATTATAACCCTTTATGCACGCATTTATAATAATATTGTGAATACTGGGCTCATAGTGGTCAGTAACCAAAGAAATTAGTATAGCAAATGAACAGGTTTGTAATAAGCGGAATAACGGCCTTGGAGGTGTTCCGATATATTGGAATATATCGCTGGATGGATAAACCTCAATTTCTTGAAATCTGTCTCTGCAGTTAAGTGCATAGTGACATCTTACTAGCAATGCTAAGTAATGAAGTAACGGAGTGCAAGACAGACTGAGATACAGCCCAAAGACAAGCAATCTTGGCAACCCTGTGGTCACAAATGGAACATTAACGTACCCAGTTCTGACAAAAATCTTGGTTTTCCTTGCTGATGGCTGTGCTATGAAATCAATAATCACTCCTGAAGTTTGTGGAAGGCTGGTGAGCATGAAAGAGGGCTTTGGAGGGTGAATAGGAGGCAATCCACTTTAAATCAGTCTAGTAAGCCCTGGATGTCCCTAGTATACCAGACTCAGATTGATAACCATCTGAATAGCACTCACTCTTCTTCTATACTGTGGAACAGATTCTGCTCATTGTGGCAGAGCAGGCTCACAGTAGAGCCAGCCCTGGTACCTGCTCCTGTGTTTATCCTAACTGTACTGTCATCAGGTCCTTGGAGAACTGTTGTGATGGTGGTGACGCTGACCTGCTCATTTGGGATATTTTATTTTTCTCCGGGCCTTTCATAATGGCTGGGGGCTGACTTTGCTCCTTGGAGTTCAGGCATATGATTAATTGCCCTCTCTTCCATCTTTCAACCTCTCTATCTCTCTTTCTCTCTCTCTTCCTTCATCTCTTGGGGAGTTCCATGTTTTGTGCTGTTCTCTCAAAGTCATGAATCTGAGTGTAGAGCCTCAATTTCCTCCCTCGACAGGGCAAATGGAGCCCTACGCACATCCTGCAATTTAGGACACTTTCCGTCATTAAAAGAGGGAGTGAGCATCCAATTGCACCCCGCAGTGGGCATAGCGAGACTGGCTTCCTTTTCTTTTAGTCTTTTTGTGACGTATTTCACCCAATAATTGAGCTGCTGATTTCAAACAGAGCAGAAAAAAGTTTTGCATCTGCAGACAGGAGGCTGTCACTCATGCATTTTTAGAATGATTTGTTCTGATGTGGTGAAATCAACATACTGTCAATTACTTTGTCCCTCCAAGTGAGAGACTGTTAATGTTGTTGCAAAACAACATGGTTTGATGAAATACAGCAAACAAAAAATGCCAACTGGAAGCAACTTACGCAAATGTGGCACCAGTAAGGATAAGATGTAACCACAATAAGGTATCTATTCAGTAATTACACCATAAAGCTGGACTGAATTAACCACAAATTATCAGGATGTGTTATCTGAAATGGTAGCATTTTTTCAATGCTGATCTTTTGTCTGTGTAGTTGGACAGGTTTTGTAGGGAATCAGATTTCATCACTGTTGTGCTGTAGCCCTTGTGCACACATAGACCTGAGCTGCTTAGAGCTGAAACAATCCACATTTATGCTGGGCCATTTTTCATATGGAGAATCTTTCATATGGCCCAGAATGCCTATGAGGACATCTTTCACATGGTTTAGAATCATTATGAGGGTATCTTTCACATGGTCTAGAATGACTATGAGGACATCTTTCACATGGTCTAGAATGACTATGAGAACATCTTTCACATGGTTTAGAATGACTATGAGGACATCTTTCACATGGGTTAGAATGGTTATGAGGACATCTTTCACATGGTTTAGAATGATTAAGAGGACATCTTTCACACAGCCCAGAATGACTATGAGGACATCTTTCACATGGTTTAGAATGATTATGAGGACATCTTTCACACAGCCCAGAATGACTATGAGGACATCTTTCACATGGTTTAGAATGATTATGAGGGCATCTTTCACATGGTCTAGAATGATTATGAGGTGCATCTTTCACATGGTCTAGAATGACTATGAGAACATCTTTCACATGGTCTAGAATGACTATGAGGACATCTTTCACATGGTTTAGAATGACTATGAGGACATCTTTCACATGGTCTAGAATGATTATGAGGTGCATCTTTCACATGGTTTAGAATGATTATAAGGCGCATCTTTCACACGGCATAGAGAGATTATGAGGACGTCTTTCACACAGCCCAGAAAAACCTCATACATCCACATACCTCATTTATATTAATAATATTTATTACGGTTACCTTTTTGAAGCTTTATTTCCCTTTCAAATTGGATCTTGCTTATACTGTTTTCCTGCTGCACCATAATGCAGTCATAGGAAGTGACATGTGACACTCCAACATACAGTACAAAGTTGACTGTCTCTCGCTGTGAATACACTAGACAAGGAGAGTTTTTCATGCTTACAAAATCAATTCAAACACAGCAAAGGAAAACAATGGCCATTTGGCAAGAAAGGGAATCTTGCAGAGGGACAATACAGCACGCATGAGATCCCATTAAGAGGATTTTCTGGAGTCAATCAATCCCTAGCCCTGTGATTCAAGGTTCCAGAGTGCTGTAGAGAGAAATGTTTGTACAACACAGACTGAACTTGCAAACCGGCTGCTAACACTAATTAAAGGGGGCACTGGAGAAGGAAACAAAGTTTCCTGGACTTTATCAGTTAGCACTGGCTGCCTTTTCACTATTCACTATTAAGTTGTATGAAATTTTCTCATTCTTCCTCCTGTCCCAAACTACAAGGTCATGGGTTGATGGACTCCAAACTATTGCTTTAAGCAGGATAAACCATGTACAGACCCAATAATACAAAGCTACCCTATTCAGACACTAGCTGAACCTCAGAGTCCTTCCTAACCCAAAGCCCTGAGCCCTCAAACACACAACTGGCATGAATTAGCAAATTATGAAGTGATTCAGGACAGTTAAGTGTTTGAGAGACCAGGGCATAGGGCTTAGGGCTTAGACCTTTGGGCTTAGGAGGGACATGGGATTCAGTCATGGGTTGTTTAAAGGGATTAACCTATAGCTCTGTTGTTTGAGAGCCTATAGCTCTGTTGTTTGAGGTGCTGCTGGTCAGAATAGGAACAGGAGAATTTGATCTAAGTTAGCAGCAAATGCTAACAGGACATGGCAGAGCAATACAAAACTTTCTTTGTCCTCATCAGCGTTGGCTGCCATTTCTCTATTTGGCCTACATTGTACAGTTTGTCTCATTGTTACTTGGCAACCTGGAGCATCAGGGCCATGGGTTGACTGACACTGAGCTATTGCTTTACATAACACCACTGGTTTAATATAGCAGAAAACACTGACTGTCACTGTCGACAGGTTCAGTCCTCACTGATATGTCGTTATTTCTCTTGGGGTCTGTTCACTGGAACACAACCATGGCGCTCAGTCAGACTACATTATATTTTATCAACACTCCATACATATTAATGGCCATTCTTGTTGTTGTTGTTGTTGTTGTGTGTGTGTATGAGAGAAAGAGAGAGAGCAGGTAGACTGGAATGGCTGAGTAGAGAGAGAGTGTGTTTGTCCAGCTTGAAACTGACGCATGCATCCAAAACTCAGGGTCCAGAGCACTTAGTTCTGCCTATCAGTGCAGCCTTCCATTCGACTTCTCTTATGTGGACTGACACTTTGTTTCTATTTAAGACGCACTTCACCAAAGAGCCTTAATAAATCAATCCCCCCACACATCTGTTCTGTTTTTGACTAATTACAAATACAAGATGAAGTTAATTATAAACTCAATCTATCAGCCTGTCATACCCTCACTTCAGGCAGCACAGCCCTTCATGTTACTGAGGGGACACAAAAAGACCATCTTTGAGGATGTGTAGACCAGCACTGACTTTTGAGCTCAGACAACAACAGAAAAACAACAAGAATGATGAAGGGTGTTAGGTAAGAACACCCACAGATTTCTTCATTTAATTATAGTAAAGTGCCTTCCCCCTTGCTGTGTTTTAATGTGTTTATTAATTTATATATAAAAAAATGTAATCATACCTGAAGTGGTTTATGGTAATACAGACCATTTTGATGAGATGAGACATATACTGAGTGCCAGTACTGTTGTCTCACACCAAGCCCAAGCCATATGGCTGGCTGCAATGATCCCATGATGATACAACATAGACACACGGGCATGAGCTGAAGACATGTCTCAAGAAGAAGAAGCATAATTAGACATGTTAAGCTACTGCCATGTAGGGTGTCTTGCTCATGTGTGTACGTATCAGCTCCCAAAGATTATATAGATGATCACTTCAGATTGCTGAGGCTACTGCAGAATATTGGCTTTGTGGTCATATGCTGAAAATTCATTTACATTTACTGCTGCTTAATTGATGTATATGATGGTCTTGTCATGCGCAAATTCATAACCCAATGTTATTTCACTGATTGGACCTTAAGGAATACCGTGGCCACAAGAGTCCTAATTAAATATGCACATGGGGTACTGCCATTAATTAAACTTAAAATGCAACCTCAAAAATGATTGTCTTCTTTTGATTTGTGGATTCATTTGCATTTTTTTGAGGAATATCATCAAGAAACAGGACAATTACTGTGAGTTATTATAAAGACCACACAGGCTGAGCCATTTGAGAGCCATACCAAATAGAGTGGAGCTGAGACTCACTTTGTTAGGCTTCATGATATGGCCAACATATATCTGAGACCTACTGAGGACTACTGAGGTTTTTTTATTTCACATGTTTCTAAAACCAAAATCAATCATGACCATGGGAATGTGGATGAAAAATTGCTTTTATTTTGTTCAAAGTCTTATCTTTGGGCTTATGTCTTCATGGTGGTTTTTATCTTCGCATCACCTGTTCCACTTTATGTTTCTCACTATGTTTTCTTATGATTACTACTAGGTCCTGCTTTGAACTGGTGTGTATTTTCTCTCCCTCTCCCTCTCTCGTTCTCTCTCTCACTCTCTCTTTTTTCAAATTTCCTAGCAAAAAAATGCCCCTCTTGTGAACGAGCAGCCAAGGGCAATATATGCCTACCTGGAAGGTTTTAGGAGGACAGGTGCTGGCAAACATTGGTTTTCATTGAGATGCTGCATGTGCAACTGCACCAGTGAGCTTTTCTGAGGCCTAGCTCGGATATCTATCTGCCCTGTCCAATCAATATTCATTCCTAAATGTGATGTAAATTCTGTCACCATCGGTGGTCACAGACCCTTGAAATAGCATTTGAAAAAAACACGAGAAGATTGCCTACACAGCACTCGCGTCAAGACATATGGACACTGAGACTCCAAGAGTGTTTTGAGAGTCACAAATAAACAAAGACAATCTAATTACAGGGACTTAACGATGCTGCCACCGTAGCAAGATGAGCTCTGAGCGTTTGCTGCGTCAAGGATTTGTCCTACATCAAATTAGGTCCCTGATACGTTCCTGATTACTCAGACGATAAAATGAGGCAGAATTATTATGTATGTCTTAACATTTTCTCAGGGAATGAAATGGGTGACTAGAAGAAATTATTTTTGCCAAAAGTGCCCCGGTTAAATAAGATCAATTCAAATTTAAAAGATATAAAAAAGTGAACACATAATTTTGGAAAATAAAATGCTGAAGACTCATATTTCCTGGATATGCATATGGATCCACACAACACACACACATACACACACACACACACACACACACACACACACACACACACACACACACAGATAAACACAAACCAACCTTCAAAAATTAGATCATGAGCTTAAGGCTTTTTTCCACCACCTTATATTCATCTTCTAGTGCTCAGTGTAATTGCCATCAATGGATAATACAGTATCTTTTCATGCATTAAAATAATCCTTCAGGCCGTTGGAGAATAACATGCATAGCAGTATGACTGAAGCCAAACACTTGCAGCGACAGCCATGGTGCATAGTTTGCATATGATTGGTCATCTCAGCTTACGGCCACACAAATGACCATTCTTTGACTTTACATGGACTTTGGAAATCACTGCATAATGTATAGGCTACATGCTCTAAGGCAGTTTCTTAAAATATTCCCTGTCTGATTGCTCCACTACTGCCATGCCATTTGCTGAGAATGGAACAGAGAGTGGGGGGAGGGGGGTGTTGGGGGATTGTGGAGAGACAGAGAACACAAAGAGAAAGGATCATGTAAATCTTACAGCTTGACATCTACTATCAAGCTGTAAACAAACAGACTTTGCCTTGCCGTGGTTCATATAAGAATTGCATCAGGACTTTCCAAAATGTTCTGATGCTTTCATGTTGTGTTATTTACTGATCTGATTGTTTGCTTGTTTACTTTTTCCTGAGTTCATCAATATTTTACAGCAAGTGACCAGGGCAGATGGTATGGAAGAGCTTTTCAGTTCTGTTTGAGACAATCACAAAGAACCTCTAGCCGAAGAGTAACTTTACTGGTGGATCTAGTTTGTTTTCCGGCACACATCACCCCCTAGTGGATGGGAGGGGGAATGGAAGCACTGCAATGAAATTGCACCAAACATTGGCAGAGTTTCCAACCAAGGCTGTGATTCATAAAGTCTGTCCTACAAACATCTAAACCTTTGTAGCAGATGTACTTGTGATCCATCAAATACTACATATGGAGGTTCAGCAAACACATATTATAGACTTGAAATGGGTGTAATAATAAGTAACTAAGAGTATAACTATACATGTATAAGATGAATTGTATAGACCATGCAAAAGGGCCTGGATTCTTCTTTATCAGGAGTCTCAGCCTGATGGACAGATTAGAAGGGATTATTCTGAATTTGTTTAAGTTCATGTTAAATTTCTTAGCAGATGTTTTTGTCCAAAGACACTTACATTATCTAACTATCTAAAGTCAAAAAGTCTGGTCCAGCAGTCTAATATTTGACTGTGAGATCACTGATTTCATTATAAATTCATCTTATTCTGTACAGAAGCTAACAAAACCCAGTTCCCTCTGTGATCTATTTGCATACAATTCAATCATTTTCTCTGAATCAAAAGTACGGTGAGGGTTTCTGCAGCCGGAAGTCTAAACAGAAGGAGATCTCCGGTGCGATTCTCACCTGACCCGTCAGGTATAATTATTTCTCACTTACTCACGAGGCTCATCATTTTTTGTGTTTTCAACACGGAAGACTTGGCGTGCTCTTACAACTCCACATAATTGTTTTGATGCGTGATTCCTGGGAGATGAATGCAGGCTCATTAAGCTTATAATTGCTTATAAGTTTCCTGTGAGTGCAGATCACAGCAAGCCCCACACAAAACAGCTGAACCACAAAACCAAATTATTCTCCATCTCACAGTTGCGCGAGTGAGAAATTAGGCTGTTTACCAGCTAGAGCTGAGAGAATGTAAATCAGATTTTGGAAAGGAAGCTTTATTGAATCCAACACACCTCAATTGGATTTTATAGATTTCCAACGGAATGATCCATGTTGTCTTCCTCTTCCTTATCTTCTCCATGGCACCATCTGCCTCAACAACAGAGGGCAGGAGAGAGCCGAGGATGATGAGTAATTACCCTTGATCCATGAGAGACCACACATCCAAACACAATTACCAAGTGAGTATCATTGTATTTCAATTGAACTGGCACCATGCAGTGTTATATGAATCAGCAAGCTTTGACAAAGAACTAAACATACAATGGCATTTCCATCCTCAAGTTCTAATTAAAACATGTAGACGCCTAACAAACACAGAAGTGTTGCTCTTTACCTTGTCCACTAGCCTATGGAAATCTAGCTGTTCTCCCAAGCTTGGTCGGACCAATCACATCGCTCTATCCTTGCAGAGAGTCACCTATACGTACTCTCAGGGTCAGTGCTTGAAGTGGGCTGGAATGTCATCTCAGCAGTCAGAGAATGTCCAAGACAATATTTATACGGCCAACAAAAGACTACACTACCTCGCAGCAAGATTGGCTATCACGTGACATCCATTCTGCTTCCCAACCAATCGTGTGGAATCAGATTTCTGAGTCTCTGTTCTGGTTGGTTATAATATTGTTAAATGAAGCATGTACAGTCTGTTTCACTGTTCTCTTCTTCTGGGCTCTAAGGTTCATATGCTATTTACTTTTATGCATTTAGAAGATGCTTTTATCCAAAGCAACTTGCATTTGTCCAATTACATTCTAGAGCAACTTGGAATTAAGTGCCTTGCTCAAGGGCACAACGGTGGCAGCTGGGCTTCAAACCAATTTCCAATTACAATTTCCAGGCTGCTATAATGCTAGCCAGATTCCTTAACCACTACACCACAACCACCCCTGTTGTTATAGGTCTACAAGTATCACGCAAACACTAATCTGGTTCATGTTGTTTTCATTTAAAGTATTTAATTTGTGAATTAGAACAAAAAGTTGCCTAGGCCTATAGGTTATTAATTGGAAGAATGACTAAATTAAGTTTTTGTTTTTGTTTTTGTTGTTTTTGTTGTTGTTGTTGTTGTTTTTGAACTGACAGCATGAATGTTAGGCCTAAATGTCTGAAAATAGAGTACCGGCACTTATTTTTCCCCACTTAAAGCCTGGTGTATTGATCACATTGACTATAGATTTTGTAGACAAAAATAAAAACTTGAACTTGAAAACTTGAACTATTGGTTTTCACTTCAATTTCTGTTTGCTGATGCCTAAAAAATCTTCTTGCCTTTGGAGACTTCCTTGACTAGTACTGTACTGAAACAGTATTGAGCAGAGCTACTAGGTGGTACTAGCCTGACTAGCATGGACCCACATAAACAAACAAACTAAGGAACATCAAAGAAAATATAGCCTATTGGCACAACCCTGATATTCATGTGCAGACGGAATGTAGAATGGATAGATAGATAGATTGATTGATTGATTGATAAATTGCTTTGCATTGCTGTCATTCTGTGGTGTCTACAGTGAATGCAGACATGTAGACATTCCCCTGCACATAAAAGTCATCAAAGTTAAACAGTGTGTCAGATGAATAAATTATGACGGGTGTTTACACAACGCTTGAAAGTGGTGGGAGGATAGAAATCCAAGTCCAACAATTTTAAAAAATATAAAATAAATGCATGGTTGTGAAGTTAAGATCAAAATAAACATATAACATTTCAGGATACCCCTACAAGTTTGCAGCTGGCTGGTCTTGATTTTTCATATCACTGTCAGACTAACTGGCATATTTAGATTGACTGACCAAGACTCTTGGACTGAATGAGCAGGTCAAGCAATGGCAGTGGACCACATTACCAAAACGGCTGTAATTAATATAAGAAAATATACTTCAGCCTTTTATGGCTTCAGAAGTCAGTGACCTGATGCAGTGCAGTGCATGAACTAGCTTATTGAACTACTTCATTAAACAAGTTATTTTGCGATGAGCTATGAACTTTACATGTCTGTAGTTGAACTTTAGATTTAGATTATTTTAGTGAGATTTGGATTTAGATTATTTTAGTGAGATTCTGAATCATTGTTTAGGCCAAGTTGTTTTAAAAAGTGTACTTGTCCTTTACATCAGCTGAATGTAAACAAGTTCTCAATTGAAATGGTAAGCTATAAATATTAATGTATTCATTTTTGTAATAAAAATTTAACTAGTCAATGTGTAGTGTGAACTTGCACAACACTGATCTGATGAATAACAATGCAGCTTAGTTAGCAGCTAATGGCGGTTAGAGTCTAGCTGTTAGCAGCTAATTGAGCTGCCTTGTTAGCTGTCCTACATGAGCATCACGCAGGGCCGGGAGCTTGAAGTCAAGGAACTGCAGTGCCAGTGGAGATGATGTAGTGCTAAATAAGTTGTTAGTCGAGGGAGAAGCAGAAGAAGAAAGAAAACCGACAACAAGTCTTCCGTGGATTCTTTTCTAGGGCTTTTTGATTAATTAAAAAAGTTTTAATTCCTTTGGTAAGGACATGTATCTACTTTATTTGGCTGTGCTCGTGATTAGCAGAGTAGATATGGTGCAGGGCTCCAGGGCCAATGAATGTCCCAGATGTGAATGTCACTTCAGCCCAGACATGGCCTTATGGATCATTCTCCTGGGTCATACATACATACACATACACACAAGCAGGCACAAACACACACAAGCAGGCACAAACACACACATATAGACACAGACACACACACACACACGGGCACACACACACACATTCACAAATACACACACACACACACACACACAACACACACAAGACACAAGCAGATAAAGCCCCCACCTACACACACATATATACACACCTTACAACATGAACACATTCACTGTTGCATCAATGTAATACATTACACACACACACACACACACACCACAAGACACTCATCCTTGAACACATTAATGTATCACATACACTTTACTCACATCAGATACTCAGACTGATTTATCACAAGCGCTTAGACCCCCTTACCCCAGCATATTCATACACACACACACACACACACACACACACACAGAGAAACATTCACTGCCAGTAGCCATGACATGACAAGATCTCAGCTAATTGTGTAAAAGCCTACATCCTTAAGTCAACAGGGGATAAGTGTGTGAAAGTTTGCCAGGCATCTTCTCATAAATCAGTGGAACTGGGTCATGTAGTGTCCCTTGGTCTGTTCGAGGAGGAGAAGTGTCACCATCTCAGAAGAGAGAAACATTTTCCTGGTGGTAATATGCATGATAGATATTCCTCCTAAGGTTTTATGATACAGTGTGAGTCAACAAACACTGTATAGAGTCCTCCTTAATACTATTTGTTTATTTTTGGTCTATGTGTTTATGTTGTGCTATGTTATGTTATGTTGTGCTATGTTATGTTATGTTGTGCTATGTTATGCTATGTTATGCTATGTGTGTGTGTGCTTTTCTGTGTGGGTTTATTACCTTTAAAGGTAGGCTAAAGTTAAGGCTAAAGCTAAGGTGGATTATTCATATATATTATTCAACATAGGCTACACACAGGCACAAGAAAACATAATAAGGCTGAACATAAGGCATAACACTGAATACTCTTAGCATGGCTACACAAGACAGCAGGGCGCCCCTGGAAAGGGTGACCAAGCAAACTAGGCCACTGATTCCCCCACACTGGGTCAGTTCACCAGAGATATCATATGGGTCACCAGTATTAAGACTGTACGTCTGCAAATGCTCTGGTTTACTGTAAGCGACCTAATCAAGAAATAACACAAGTCATCCTGCACAGTCCAGCCTGGGGCTTGAACCCACAACCTCACAATGTCAAGCAGACCGAAAAGCCCAGGTTCCCAGTCAACTAGGAGACTAGGAGGCTCTTGAAGTGTCAGGAGGGAGGTTTTCCTATGCTACAGTAGCTGTCACTCATTACATAGGCCTATATGTAAATAATGAATATAGGCATGTAAATCAGTTAATGTAGGTATCATTGCTTTGCACAGACTAGTAAAAAAAATTGTAAATTGTAACATCTCAGCACAGCCCCCCCCCCCCCAACCCCACCCCATTAACATTTATGCTTTTATCCAAAGCTACTTACATTTGTGAATTGTCAATTAGTTTAGGGCCAGTCTCCTCTAGAGCAACTTAGGGTTAAGTGCCTTGCTCAAGGGCACAATAGTAGCAGCACGGTTTCAGACCCACAATTTCCAGGTTAATACCATGCTAGACACGTTCCTACCTCCCACAACACACACACACACACAGTCTCAGCCATACCCTTCTTCCCGATATCACACGGCTCCACTTCCACAATTTCCCCAGACTTCCCACCCCCACCCCCACCCCCACCCACCCCATCTCCACAGCACTGCACCCACACCCACACCCACCCCCCATGGCCAGAAAGACCAGACCAAAGACCAGGACCATGGCCCCATTCTTTAGCTTTTTGTATGAAAATGTTTTTTGTTCATGTTGTTTAATTTTATTCCTTAAAACCCCTTCACATTTGACATTGAAAAAAAAAAACTCATGTGACACAGGAGCCTGTGTGCATTCCATATCAGCATGACAGGCTTTCTACATGATAAATTCAAAGCAGATCAGTAATAAAAGGAGTAGGTTGTCACTGTTTAGACAGACCTTCTGCAACAAAGTCAGAGGGCTGATTGCAGCTTGTTAATAATTCATTTTGCCAGCTTTGAGCAGATTCCTTTGCCAATTGCATCATTGATTTCTATCGCAACGTCGATCTACCCAGATGCTTCAATCAGCGCTTGCTTATTTGTAGTCCCTGGGATGCAATACAAGCGAGCAAATACGCTCATTATTCTTTAAAGTCAAACACCTTTGTGCATTATTTAATGGCGGAGATTGATTGCTTCCTGTAAATGATTTGTCAGTATCTTGACAGAAGTGAACTTAAAGAGATAGTTCACCTAAACATCCTTGTTCTTGTCCTTGTTTGGCATACCCCTTGTCATGTTGCATGTTGAGATGCATTTTCTGTCATTTTACTTGTGGAACAAACAAGACCCTTACATGTAATGTACATTGCCAGCCTGTTTATTCTAGAAGTTCCAGAAGCATCCAAGTTACTTTCAAAAACTCCTGCCGTATCTGTCAGGATAAGGGCCTACTTTTGATTGTGTGCAAACACTAATTCTCCCTACTAAGCTGCCAAATAAGTGTATATTTGAAAAAAAAAAATCTCAAAAATATATTATTTTTTTGATTATATATCTATTTTTTTGATATAGCCAAATATCAAATAGCACATAGCCAAATATCACTGTGAAAAAGAATCATTGCCATTAATATTATTTCGGAAGATGAGTATCTGCTAAATACCAAAATACGAACATTATGAAGGCTAGAGGTATTTAGACATCTGCACTTCACTTTGATTATTAAGTTTGCTGAGGCTAATTAAGTGTTTCACTGCTGAATGATAGAGACATGTTAATGACATGTTAATGAGACAAAAGTTGCATTTTGCAGAGCAGTTTCAAAATAATTTAGCTAATAGCAAATCAGTATAATTTTTTAGAGCATATTCATTAGGATATAATTAATGACAGACTTTAATGGTCTTAACAGCACTTCATTTTGAAAAGCCACCTCTATCGTCTTTTTATTAAGGGCTTACAAATTAGCTGTGCTGCTAACAGTGCCACATGGTCAAGGTTAGAGCAATTAAAAAGTGGACAAGTTCCAATCCAATGTAATCATTTTCCAACCTCAGTCATCTACAGATTCATTTGGGTCTAGCAGTTGAACACTTGTGTACCTGGCTGCAATGCTACCACTGATCCTCAACTGAGTGTCTGTGTGTGTGTGCGTGCATGTGTGTGTGTGTGTGAGAGAGATAGAGAGAGAGAGTTGAGGATTGGTGGCATCGTGACCAGCTGAAACTGAAGGTAAGTGAGTGTGTCTGAAAGCCATGCCTAAATGAAGCTGTACATAAGTGAGGCTGGTGTGTGTGAAAAGAGCGAGAGAGAGAGAAAGATACCATTCCCCTGCCTTACTCATCTACAACTTCATATAGGTCTGGCACTCGGCCACTCATTTACCTCTGGTGTCAGCTGGCCACTATGCCACTATGCCTCGACTCTCAGACAGAGCAGAGATAGGAACAGATATACACACACAGAGAAGCATGCCAAATACACACAGGCACAGGCACAGGCACAATTGCTTGGCCAAGCCTTTCTACGCACTTCCGCTCAATTATCATCTTCTTACAGTGCTAGCTATTTGATCCCATTGAGTCAGCGAATCAGTGAACAGAGGGAACAACTCCTCCCCTCTGTTTGTCAAGGCTGGCTATCAGTCAAGGGCTGAGTCAAGGGCTGAGTCATTTTAAACTTCAACAGAATCATAGGCCTCCCACAAGCAATAGTTTCTCACTACCAAATGGCCAGACCCTCATCTTGATCACAGATCATCAGATCATCATCTTGATTACACTGGCTCCACACCTATAAGGATAAGGTAAGTATAGGCCATTCATCAAAGTCACACCTAAGGACCTGGAGTCCCATTACCAGTAAACAGTACATAGTGCTATTGCTAGCACATACCCAAGGTGTCACACACAATATTTATATTAAAATATAGCAGGGAGATTGCTGCTGGGAGCAAGTTAACCACCCAATGAAATTTGATAACACAAGCTAACAATTTCCTGTTTCAGTCATTTTGAGTCATTTTAAACTTCAACAGAATCATAGGCCTCCCACAAGCAATAGTTTCTCACTACCAAATGGCCAGACCCTCTGTACAAAATTGAATGCAGCACAAGGGGCTGGTTTTTGACGAGGCTATTGGCATGAGCAAACTCACCAAAACATAGGAGGTGGAGTGGACTAAACAGAGTAGCAGCAGGAATGTCTGAAAAGGGACAGGCAGTCAGACACATACACAATTAGACTTTCTTTCTCTCTCTCACACACACACACACAGACATAGAGACACCCACACACACACACACACACACACAGACACACAGACATTCACACACACACACACACATATACACACACAAGGAAGACAGAAGAAGACATGCTGTCAGGCCCAGTGAGATATCAGTGTGGTAGCAACAGACCCTGACGCATTGAGCGGGGTGGCTAAAGAGGCATCGACAGCAGTCTGTCCGCTCCAGTGTGTGTTGGCCACACAGCTGACAGGGCATGCCTACAAATTTTAATGGTTCAATCTCCACTGATGCCAACTAATGAGGTTGGTTAGAGTGTGTGTGTGTGTGTGTGTGTGTGTGTGTGTGTGTGTGTGTGTGTGTGTGTGAAGAAAGGGAGGCTATGTCTAAGACTGACTTGTGTTTGAGTCTGTCTGTGTGGAAGTAGGGGTGTGTGTGTGTGTGTGTGTGTGTGTGTGTGTGTGCATGTGTGTGACACACAGAGAGAGAGAGAGAGAGAGAGAGAGAGAGAAAGAATAGAACGGAGTGCATATTGCATAGTTAGTAAATAATGTGTCTACCCAGTTATGTGGGTGTGTTCCTGGGAAATGTGTGTGGGTGAGCAAGTGTTCGTATTTTCCTTGGTCTAAGCATGAAAGTGTGTGTGGGTGCACACTCATGTGTTTGTACATCTGTGTGTGTCTACGATGTCTATGGACAAGTGTTTCTGTGTGTGTGCCCCTGTGTGTGTAAGTACTTGTGTATGTGTGTGTGTGTGTGTGTGTGTGTGCGGTCATGGCTTTAGGGGTAAGGATGTGTTGATGTCCGTCACTAGGTGGGAATGAACATTTCTTTGCCTGTGTATGTGTGTTGTGTACACACTCATGAAAAACATACACGCACACACACACACTCATTATGGTTTGAGCTAGAGGATATAACTCAGAGAGCAGTGAAAGGCTCTGACAGCGCCTGCTCTCCTATTCTCTGTGAACACACGGACACAATCAGCTGTTTGTCTGCCTGGTTATCACCACCCACCAGCAGCATAGCCCCAGGGCAACATCCCCATCACCACCCCCCAAAAACAAGTAAGCCGCGGAGGAGGAAGCCTGTGAGGCCCGTGTGTGTGTGTGTGTGTGTGTGTGTGTGGAGGAGTTGAGGTGCTGTTTATCTACAACGTGACAAGCTCTAAATCTGAACCTATATGGCAGAAGAGCTCTTCTTCTTTTTTTATTTTTTCCCTCCTACAAAGACAGATGGACTCAGAAGGTTTTCCCATGCTCAGACTAGCATGGTGGAGGTAATGCCATATGTCCCTCACAAACATATCTCCTGTTGTCGTGTTGGAAGAATTCACTGATTGTGCGAAAGTATTCTATTCTATTTGTGTACATGAGTGTATGACTGTGTCCCATTCAGTTAGTGTGCCAGTTCACTATTCGGTCTACACTGTATTCATATTTTTGTGTTCTTCTCCCTACCAACAGCATTCCATGACCTGGAACAACTGGGCTACAGATTGATTTCTCCTTTAATGATTAAATATCATCATTTCTAAATACATTTATAAGATCATGATCTTGATTTAAGCAAATCAAGACAAAGTCTACTCTACATGTCTCTCTTTCTCTCTCTCTCTCTCTCTCTCTCTCTCTCTCACACACACACTCCCTGTCCACTGACAACCTCAAGGCTCCTGACTAATGGATCCTGAGTCCATTTCTGCAGAATAGACCTTTTCATTTTATTGTATTTAAAAGGGCTGGTCAATACACATTATAACCAGTTTCCCACATAAATACTTTATACCTTATATATACATATATACATGTATGTATAATCCCATTCTACATCTTAGATTATAAAAGGGAGTAAAATATTCTGTCAAAATAATTAGCTGGCCTCTGTTACAATAGTGTTACTATCACGACGACTAATACAAAAAGTCCATTTCAAAAGCACTTCTCAGACTTTTCGGCTAAGGTAAAAGAAAACAATAAATAAGTTATTGATTCTTTTTGAGAGTCAACCATGGGAATTCCAAAGAGCAAATCAGTATATAATTGGCCCTACAAGCAGCATTCATCTTGATTACACTGGCTCCACACCTATAAGGATAAGGTAAGTATAGGCCATTCATCAAAGTCACACCTAAGGACCTGGAGTCCCATTACCAGTAAACAGTACATAGTGCTATTGCTAGCACATACCCAAGGTGTCACACACAATATTTATATTAAAATATAGCAGGGAGATTGCTGCTGGGAGCAAGTTAACCACCCAATGAAATTTGATAACACAAGCTAACAATTTCCTGTTTCATCAAATATTAACCATGTTTACTGTAATTCGGAGAGAACTCTTTAGACTGTGGTATAGCATGAGCAGGTGGGGAAAGTAGACACATCTGATCAAAATTAGACCACCCTCCTAGATGTTTTACCCACCATTTTTATGTCTGAGTGAACAACAATATATTTTGTGGACACAGTGCATTAGACTGTATAAATCTGGAGCCTACTCTATTTTACCTATTGTTTCTTTCTTTTTTTTCAGTGCTAATCCCAATGGGACAGCAGGTCTCAGGGCATGAATGAAGGCGTGTTGGACTATTCTCAAGTGTTTGGTTTTGAAATAACAATCCCCTTGCTGCATATCATCTCACTGAAGTCCAAAGTTACTAATGTTGAGATTTTGACAGAGAGTCTGGAAGAGGGGCTACTAATTTATAGTTTGTTGTCACAACCAATCAGAACTATGTGCATGCTGATGTAACACGAGGTGCCTATGGCAACAGTCTGATGAGGAGTTCCAAGCTTCTCTGTCATGTAGAGATAAAAGACAGCTGCACAAGAAGACCATGTAAAAAAAAAAACACTGGCAAAATATACAACAAAAACAATCTACAAGCAACTACAACAGAAACAATATATTACATTCTCATAGCACTTCATCTAGACAGGCGTCCAAAAGCCCTTTCATATGACAAACTGATATTGTTCCAGAAAATGAAATTAATGGGCATGTTGAAATTTCATTTAGATCTACTGGAGTGGACACAATGGTCATAAAACAGCTCGCTGGTTCATAAATGGCTGTTTGTGTATGCATGTACTGTGTGTATGCATGAGTGTCTGTGAGTGTGCATGTGAGTGTGCATATGTGTGTGCATGTGTGTGTGTGTGTGTGTGTGTGTGTGTGTGTGTGTGTGTTGATATACATGTAGTATACATACATAAATTAATTTACCTGCATTTCCCTAGTTCTCTCACTAGAATGCTAGCCATAGAGAAGTGTTGAATGCTATCCATAGAGAAGTGTTGAATGCTAGCCAAAGAGAAGGATGGAATGCTAACCATACAGAAGTGCTGAATGCTAATAATACAGAGAGCCAATGAAATCTTTGACTTGGTTGCTGGCCTTGGTCCTGAATGTGATTGTTGACACTATGAGGTATATGGATAATGGTGTTGTGAGTTGAGAGCTACTTGTGAGGACCGCAGAGGATGCTAGGCTACCTGTGGCAAGGAGAAAGGCTAACTATTCGCTATTTAGGTCATGTGACATAATGAGTGTGGAGGCAGGTTTAAATCTCCTAGGAAGCAGAAGAGGGATGAGTTAATTACTGGCAGGCATCCATATGGGCTTCTACTGAACTTTGTTTTTAGAAACCAACATGAAACTTTGCCACTGGTTGCTATGCAGCTCATCATTGTCCCTATAGCAACATCACATCCCATGACTCATTTCCACAGTGCACATTTTAAGGTCTGTGTACTCATGCATTTCAGAGCTAATTGAACTCTGACAAATCTGCCGTGTCATTTGAATTAGCCCATCACATCTATCAACTCCTCAGTTCATGGCAACTTCCAAAATCACTGAAAAAACAGGGACCAAACAGTCACCAAACTGTCTTATTCAGCATGGTGCAGACCTAAAGCAACACTGACTTTTATATTGGAGATATCCTTTTTATGACACATTTGATCCCAATGTCATCTCCATGCACTGCAGTTTGGGGTCAGCCCTATGGTCCCAAGGCCCTATATTCCCCAATTTTACATGATAACCAATGGGAACATGATAAATGGTCCTATGTTCCCAGGGTCCTATGTTCCCCAGTTCCAAGGTCCTATGTTTCCAGGGCCCATTGTTCCCAAACCCCTACGTTCCCCAGGTCTATAAAGCACATGTACCTGGAAAAGCCCAGATAAATAGTTTGGTTCCAAAAAGCTATAAATCAGTTTCTGAAAATATTCTGAAAATATCGTATTTCAGTAATAATTGGCCAAACTTCAATTATGTTGATTTTATTATGTGAAAATAAATCAAGCAACCTAAATGTAGATTCACTGATATATCTGAAAAACAAAATGTAAAATGAAAATTCATTAAAATGGTGGATATAATGTTTTGGAACCAAACTCTTCACAGAACACCCATCATAATATGACACACATATGTAATCGAGGTCTGTGACGTCACAGCAACCTCAGCTCATTGGTTAAGTGCGCAAGTCAGTCGACTAAAAAGCCGTTAGCTCTTTGGGAGGGAGGGAGGTTTACTGATGTTCTACACCCACAGCTAAGCTAACTGGCATCCGTTACACATACACACACACATACACACACACATATATTCACTGCCACTAATACACACACACACACACGCACCTAGGAAGAGCTGAGTGTGCTCCGAAGAGAGCTTAAACCCCAGATAGCTTGTTTCATTTACTAGCATGTCTTTTAGGGCATTGGGAGGGAGATTTACCAACGTTCATGCTAGCAGGTTAGCTAAAACCACAGGGTGCCAGATTCACTTCTCATGAGCTGTCATGAGGGATGTTTACATAATGCATAGCTATCCGATCAGCTTGTGACTATCAGACTTGTTTTCAACTGGTGACTATCTGTCCTGTATTTGGTGATTTTTTTCCTTCCTGCTTTGCCCCAATTATAAAACATTTAACACAATAGGAGCGTTAATGTGACTTGACTTTGGATTCTGGGAACATAGGGCCCTTAAAACACAGGTACACTCCCTGCAGTTCTGTGAAGGGTAAGAAGCCAACACAAACGAGAGAAAAAGCTCTACAGTACTAAACAGCTAACTGTATTACCATCAAATACCAATTAGTATCTTCTATCAGTTTGGAAGGTTTTGTTTACCTTTTAAAGATATACCAGGCAACAATTTTAGGCTAAATTACAAGCTTCATACTCACTTTGATGGTTAAATGGCTCATTATTGTTCTTTCAGCGCTCTCGGTCACTCTCTATCAGACTTGCAGTTTGAAAACATGGGTCATGTTCAACGAAATCTAAACTGAATGAAACTGAAATTACATGTATTACCTTCTCAGCATAACTCCACAAAAATGATCACTGGTTCCTGTGTGGTTTGCAAACAAATTCACATGGATTGGTGAGAGTATACAATGCTGTGGCCATTTTTTTTTAAATCAGCACCTATAGACATCTGGAGGTAAAAAATGCAGGCTTGCCTGGTACCACTTTAAGTAGCAGGTCCACTAGTTTTGCACCAAAAATCTTGACAGGTTATAAGTGATATTAAATCATGCACATATGGTTTTATGCTGTATATCCTGGACATGCTACTTTAATCTATTCTCTCAACATACAACCCCATGTTTGTAAACATGTAAACATTTCAACCACAGTGTTTAGTGAACCAGTGCTCTAATGGGAAGAAATCCAACTGCCAGTGTTGAGAGCCAGGACATTAAAAGAGAAAAGCACATTGAACTTTCTGGCTTGTCAGTTGCTCTGGTGAGGCAACAGTAGTTCTCACATCCAAGAGAAGATAATCCCGAATCCTTGCTGTCAACAACGCAGCATTTCCCAGAGTACTCTGGGGTGTGTAGATATGACAACCCTGAAGACCCACCTAGCGGCTTGCCAACCAGAATCTGTATCTGTGCACACACACACACACACACACACACACCACTGCTCTGCTTTCATGCTCACGTTGAAAAAGCAGCCACTGCCCTCCCCCTGCCACACACACACACACAAAGTAAATAAATAAAATAAAAAAAGACATTTATTTAAAATAAATGAAAGACCAGAATTGAGTAGGAAATCACATTGCTGTATTGAAAGCGTACAGATTCCAGCTCAAAGTTACGGGCAGTGCAGCAGCATCCAGCAAAACAAGATATAATGTTCCAATCCCCCCAAGGACGTGCACTAACAGTCTAGAGAAATGACAGACATGTCTCCCCATTCAGTCTGGACATTGTATGAGTGTGAGGCTATAGCAAGCCCTATAGACACTGAACGGCTGTCAAAACCATATACACCTTTCAGCTACTCCGATACTCATGGTCATGTACAGTGGACAGAATAGCTGCTCTGTAAATCAGTCACAGTTCAGCCCACTCAAAAACACCCTTACATCGCAAGGTTCTGATTCCATGGTAACACTATATTTGAAGGTGGTTACTTAAGGGGGACATGAGCCTGTTATAAACATGACATAATATATACATTAATATTTCATTGACTGTCATGACACTTAATGGCAGTGTTAATAATGTTCATGACACATGTTATGTCATGTTTATAACACGCTAATTTCACCCTTATGCAGACACCTACAGTGTTACTAATTATTTTACTCTTTTTACCCAAAGAAGTCAAGTCAGCTTTATTGTCAATTTCTCCACATGTACCAGAGGAATACAGAGGAATTGAAAGGACGTTTCTCACTATCCCAAAAAATGCACAACAGATAAGGACATTTTTCCTAACACTAACAAGCAACAATTTCACAAGACAAGATCAGAAGACAAAAACACAAGAATTTCACAAGCAGCTGAAATTTCTGTATGATTTGTTGTGATTGTGAGGAATGATGCGCAAAATGTAATAGTATATAGATGTGCTGTATTCGTGCAAGAAAATGCAATGTACACATGTGACAAGGAACCTTACCATTAAATGTAATGGTGAGCAAATGTAACATTACAACTAAATTCCATCAATACCTAGACTGTGAATATGGCCAGCTGGGCTGAGCTGGAGCTGTAGTTTCCATCCAGATGGGCTGGCAGCTTCATTTTGGGGGGGAATCTAGATTTGTGTAGAAGAGTGACAACAAAGAAAGATGAGAATCCACTTCCATTATTTTGACATTACCTTGGAACTTAAAATGTCAGCTGCTTTGATCTTTCAAAATCAGCTTTTGTTATCTGTGTTGTATCACCTGGAATGAGGAAGATACTTTCATCATGGAAGCTCGCTTTAATGTGCAACACGTGTCACTTACATCAATAGGTTGCCACGGCAATGACAGGAGTCTGTCAGATGAGTTTGATTTGACAGTTCTGTTCTTGTTTACCATCACGTTACATCAGTTGTTTACCATGTGTTCAAGGTGTCTTGTTAAGTCTACAAATAGCATGGTGAGAACGCCATTAGCTACACCAATGACTTGTGGTGTTGTCCAATGAATTTCTCTGAAAAACACTTTTTATATGTGAACATTATTGGTATTCCTACATGAAACTGCTATGCACTTTAAGTTATATGACAGTTATGTCTGAGAATACTGAGGCTAATATTCACATCTCTCTCATCACTAAATCAACAACCCCCTACAGATTAATATAGTGAATATTACCTTGACAGTCAGTATTAGATCAAATTATTATTGTTGGTTCTTATCCTATGATGTGTAAACAAATCCACATGTACTGACATGAATTTGCAAAGGCAGTGTAAAATACTGACAAATGCTCTGTGTTCTGCTTGATCAAGATAAAATAGAATCCAGAGCATTTACTGTAAACTTGGCACCCTTTACAATGCTTAGTGAGAACAAACAACATTTTATCACACCCTCATCACTTCATTCATTGCAGTCATGACTCAACACATAGTCAAATTATTAGGGCCTCTCTAACTTGTGGAGAGGGAGAGGGGGGAGAGAGAATGTGCATGTGGGAGAGATGGAGGGAGGGGGGAGAAAGAGATGTATGTGAGGTCCCTGATCTCTAAACTCTCTGAGGGATTTAACCAGACAAACTGCAGACATGAACAGTGAGTCAAACACAAAGAGCTCTCACAGAGATGATACAAACTTCTCTTCACTGCCTGCACTGCCTGTGTTTCCTGTCTCTCTCTTTCTCTCTTTGTCCGTCTCTCTCCTGGGATGACTGTATCCGCACGGGACAAGAGACACAGCACATCCCGCCACCACCGCCACTGACATGCGTTCTCTCTATTCATTAGCCGTGTGCTCTGGCTACTTGTTAGTGCTCGCGGCTACTCGTCTCCATTACCGGAGGCAGCGAGCTAATTGAAAGTGCGTTGGGTGGGAAATGGGCTCTGTACCGCACAAGGCCCTGACAGGATCTCAGCCAGGAGAGAAGCCCACAGCCCTGCTGCAGATAACTTCAATTAGACAGACAGAAAGAGGGCATTCTGGGAAGGACGACAAGATCCATTTGGAGGGCGCTGAGGGTTTTGGAGAAGTGGGAGGGAGAGGGGTGGGGTGGGGTGTATCCATGTAGCAGGTGAATACGCAAGCAACTGAGAGTCAGAACTACATTGAATCCAGTGTTATCTGTTATCTGGGTAGTGCAGTAGAGGCACAGGCTCTTGTCAGTAGATTATTATGCTGTGGTGGTGGGGTCCACAGAACTGGGCAAATTCATTCAAAGTAGATCATGAACCACCTTTTATCACTGATTTGTTTTTCTCTGACACCCAATTTTCAGTTTTCAGAGAGCTTTCTAACCTTGAGACAGACCCTTCTAGTCTCACACTCTAGCACAGTAAAGATTGTCTCAACAGTGCCATCTATGGTTGGAGAAGTGAAAGTGTCTCAAACCTCTACATGGCCGTTAGAGGAACTTGTATTGCCTCTATAATTTCTACATTCAAGATAAATATGTGCTTATTTATAATGCTGATAAATGTTACTACTTTACAGTTCACTGAACCAGCGCTATTACTCATCTTACCTACATGACATGGAATGCATAAACTAATGTCCTTATGTTAAAAATATGCTTCATAGGTAAGGCAGAACACCATTTTGACAGAGGCAGGGAGAACACTTGTGATAAGACACATGACAGGGAAGTCTTTGCCAGGTGTCTTGTTAAAACACACACACACACACACATAATTTGTGTATGTTACTGTAAATCTAAATCCCATTTATCATGAGAGTCAGCACTAACCTTCACTAACTACTCCAGTAAAGCAATCAGAGTTTCTCTTACAGTGACACACAGCTGCACAATGGGATACGGTTCTACACTGACTACATATAGCCAGTCATACCTTCTGAACACAACACAGTACAAGGTGCACTGTATCACAAATTTATCATTTAAAAACACGTTTGAATAGAAAATGCAACATTAGTACGCTTAACAGAAATGTATGGCTTCAGGAATGAAACTCAGCTTGAATTCCATGCCATTCCATTTCATTAGGAACACCCAAACTGCCATCTAGTGGTTAAAAAAGGACATTGCAGGACACATTCCACACTGCTGACAGAGGAGGGTGGGCCCACTCTGACTGACAGCCACAGAGAGGAAGGCTGATGAGTGACTCGATAAAAGAAAGTTCAGTTTTCTCCAAAACTTGCTCCAGCTCTGAGAGCTTCTTAAGAGACATGCCCTCTGGCTATGTCTACAAAACTGTCTATGGGTGAGAAACTTACATGTGGGATTCTTCGGGACGGCTTCATGTCCATTAAAAGTTTTAACATGTGGTCTAAAGGATTAACTCTGAAGAACAGTGGAGAATACGTGTGTGTGTGTGTGTGTGTGTGTGTGTGTGTGTGTGTGTATTTGGGTGAGTGAACATGCATGCATGTGCAAGTGTGTGTGTGTGTGTGTTTGGGTGAGTAAGTGTGCGTGCGCGTGTGACTGATTCTAATCTGTGTTATTCTCAGCAGAGAGGGGCCAGAGAGAGAGTGAGCGTGCTTAATTACAATCTGAGCGGTGTGAAGTGGGTGGATTACCTTCCATTCACTGGGAGCCTACTGACAGCCATTCCTTCAGGGCGCTCTTGAACTTGGGGGAAAAACAGACGGCTTTGATTAGGAGCTCATTTGCATAGAGCCCCTAGTGTGGTGCCCTGCCCTCCTCTTCTGTTTCGGGATGGGGGGATGAGGGGCGGGGGGTACTGGCGCTGGCCCAGGGGCTAATCCAGCATTTCAGCATGGCAGTGGACGATGAAAACCACACAGCTACTTACTCCACCAACCAGATGCTATCTGACATTATGGCTTGGGCAATATGTAACCATCTGAATTGCTGCCTAGCACTGGAGTGAACACAGAAACAAAACGTCTCTTTCTCTTTTTTGTTCTTCTTCCTGATGAGGGAGAGAGTGGTCACTGCAAAAAATAAATAAACAAAACATGCTGGAGGAGGTCCTGTTCAAGCTGCATCAGACATCTGTTTCATGCATAACGAGTTTCTGTTGCAGATACACCACATGTAGTTATATGCTTCTGTTGCAGATACACTATATGGAATAATATACTTCTGCACAACTTTTATCACAGACTTGAGGGAAATCATGCTGTTGTTGGTCAGAATTGTGTAATGTTGCCAATCACTCATTACTCCAAGCAACTCTCGTTTGGTGCAGAGCTGTAAATCAGCATACAGACCCTTCGTTCAGCGCTGATCATTTATACCTGCTCTTTATGGCGTCTCTGGTCTACTAGCTCTCCAAAAGACCTTGACTTGTTGACCCTTATCTGTAAATTTCAGTGCCATTTTTAATATCCTGACAGTTGATCTGGGACGAGGGCGGCTGCGCCCGTGTGACACACCGCTGGTTCATGTCATAATTTATTACACGCCATTTTTCTTGGGAGGCCACGTTTACTGCAGCTGCCAGCTAGGTAACTGGCAAAGCTTAAGAGCATTATCTGGGGGATTGTTTTGCATACATTACAGGGTTAAGTGCAAACCAATCTGGTTTATACAAACACAGCAATCCAAACAACGAATACACGGGGCCTGATGAGTAACACACGGCTGGAGGCCGGGGGCCTTCGCGTCCGCTTTTGCCTTCGCCGTTTCCCTCACCCTCAGATTGTTACAGACTGATTGGTTGTATAAAGCACTTAGACTTTGATTACATTACATATCGTTATGAGCAGACAATGTGTGTGTGTGGGGGGGGGGGTGCGGAACAGATGGACAGAAGTGACCCTGGAAAACACTTCAAGACGTTCGGGTGATTCGTCACAAGCTGTGTGGAGGAAAGGAAATTAAGCGACCTTGATGACTTTGATCAAAACGCCAGGGAGGAAAAGATATGTGCTCTGTGATGCATCTCCCTAAATGGATTTTGTTTTTAACATGGTGAAGAAAAGGCTTAGGCTATGTTGTAGAAATGAGGTTTCACAGCCCTTTAAAACTCAAAGCCTATGTCCACTTCAAAACTGAGTTCAACCCCGACACAAGCTTGGGATTTGTTATGGGTAAAGAGGTTCAGGGAAGTTCAAAATACAATCACGAAAGACCGAACGAAATTGTGCTGGCGTTTTAAATGGAACACCTCCGCGCGCAATCTAAAATAATCTCTCTTGTGTAGCATTCTCCGCGACGGGAAGCATTTGCGGCTTTTAGTTGGTCCTGAAACGACGTACCGATGGCCTTTCAGATGCTCGGGCCCATACGTGCTCTGGGTAGGCTATTGGCTATTTCCCGTGCAGGCAAGCCATCAGATAGTGTTACAGATTTAAAAGACAGAATCCACCTTGTATTATTTCTTTCACCCCGGCGATACGTTCCTGCAGTTTTAGCGTCTGTAATCCCACAAGCAATAACAACCTTCTCGCATTACTGTCGCAGTGAAATGCGCCTGCTTGCCTTCAAAGAGAGTATGACACGCAATACGCACGCCACCATTATGAATCCGGGTCTTATCCCGGGACAGGGATGGAGGCAAACTATTAATTTCTATTTCTGGGGAAATGCTTTAGACTGACGTTGATTCAGTGCCAAGGGTCCTTCAGAGATTTTTTCGCTCTGGAACAGTCGGGCCTCTCAAGAGCTGACATCTGCACAAGCAGCACAGCTCGGCGTTTTGTCATGCTGTTGCCGCGGAGCTGTCATTCTGAGAGAAACAGCGTGACCATGTTGATTAGGGTAACCTTTTGGGCAGGGAGTGGAAATATGCTGTCAGCTCATTACAAAAATACATAAGCTCTCACATTCAATTACTCACTTAGCAACAGAAGATTAGTTTGCGGCAGCTGCCAACACCGTGGCCTTCCCGGGGTCAACAGAAATCGTAGCAATCAGAAGAGTATTGGGGCTTGTGGTGTATCGGTTTCTGGAGCTCGTTTTCCCCTTATCCTCCGTTCCATCTTTCCAAGACCACTTTCAGCCCTCGGACTCCGTTTGCCCCTGAAACATTAACAAATATTTACTCTGAGCACGAGTTCCTTTTTAAGTTGTAAGTGAATTTCATAGTCTATAAAATATCACACACGTTTTTTAAACGACTGTTTCCTTTTCCTGTTCACAGCCGTCACATACCCTGATTGTAGTGTGTGAAGTGGTTTAGAAGAGATGTGTAAAGCCATCGCTATTAACCTCTCACCTCACATACACACACACTGTCGTACTTACAGTGATTCTGCGCGCGCGCGCGCACACACACACACACACACACACACTGCATACTCACGGCGCAGTAAATCTGTGGATGTGAGGGTGGATATCCTCCCCAAACCATGAATCACGGCGAGGCTGCTGGCGTGAGACGCCCGCCACCCACGGCTCCCTCTCGGCTGCGGCTCCCAGCTCTCCTCCTCCGGTACGGATCAAATCTGTTAATGCCTGACGTCGGCTGTAAACCAGCTGTCCATCATGGGGCCTCTCCCAGATTTGTTATGACTGAGGCAACTTGGGTAACGTGGCTTGCAGAGCGCTCTGGTCATCCCACTGTTTTAGACTATGATTGCACTTATAACTCGATAGGCCTTTTGTGAGGGGCTTGGGAGCTTGCTGGATATTGTTTGAATTTTGTTTGAATAACACTAAATTGAATACATTCTTCTGTTTTTATTTGGTGATTTTTAATGAAAAGAGAGGAACAGTATTGTTTTTATGGCAATGCTGTTTTGTCCTATACGGTGTTCTTATTTAGCATCCAGTTAGCTAAATAGCATTCCAAGTTTCAAAGTACCATGTTAGTAAGCTATTTATAAACAACCACAAGCAGATCGTGCTATTATGCACAGTGCAAGGAGAATTCCATGAAATCATACACTGTTATGGTCGTGTAACACACATGCGCTTAGAGTCCACAAGAGGGCGGCTTCGTAGCAGATGTAATGCTGATCGTTATGGTGACCCTTCAACACAAGATGTAATCATTCCCATGTTTTTGGACGTGGAAGCATTTAAGTGAGACGAGTTGAATACGTTGGGCTGTTGAGATAAATAATCCAACAGTAGGCCTATATATTTTATCAAAAATTATAATGTGTCGCAACACACGATTGTTGCAACATTGTACTTATAGGCCTAAATACATCTTCATATTTTACTGTTGGCAAGTTTTTTTGTGTTTTTTTCCTAAAAGTGTGTGTGTGTGTGTGTGTGTGTGTGTGTGTGTGTGCGTGTGTGTCAGAGACCACCTAAATAAAAATAGCTTATCTCACTTATACAACATAATGGTCATACACACACATACACACAGAGGAATACACAATTCCGTATGTATTTTTGTATAGCACGCCTAGATCTACTGTGTCATTCCAGACTGATTGAAAAACCTAACTGGGGCTGTTTTTACTTCAGCTAAAGGGTTTTGACATGCAGGACCAAACTGATGGAGACCTTGCTGTAACTAAAGATAGAGGATTACAGTACGCGACCTTGGCTCTTAAACATGCAGCAACTTGTATGTATTTGATGATATGCAAGCCTTTTCCTCTCTCAAGGGCAGTCAGTGCTGGGACGACGACAGGGACATTTTCGTGATTCTGTACATGTTGTAAGTACTATGTAATTTACAAACCAGAGGTTGTAGTGACATTGGTTCTAGGAAAAGCTTTCTTTGATTATTCATGTTTGGTGCATCTAGACTTGCAGGATCAGAATTTTTTTTTCTTTGTGTGTGTGCGTTCGTGTGTGAGAATCCAGCTGGATTTTGACAATACTTTGTGTGCACACAGTCACACACATTCACCCACACATGCCTAATCCAGCAGAATGCTATTTTCTCTAAAGACTAACTATTTATTAGGCAAATACCAGTGTCTAATATGTAGACACTGGGGACGCAGTTTGTTTTTTTTTCTTTCCTCTAATAATCCATCATTCATAGTTTTCCTCTGCCATAGTGCCGTTGTTGATACAGTATGTAATTTAGATTTGTATCCCGAATAAGCACTCAAATCATTTGATCATTAATCCACACATTGTTTTATTTACTCTGGGTGTATTACCCAGCAACTGCAAACAGAAGGGGCGCTCTGAGGGGTCAAAAACAAGGATTTCTCTGTTGGTCTCTAGCATCAGGCAGCCATGGGCTACATGCAATATGAGTGTGTGTGTGTGTGTGTGAGAGAGAGAGAGGTTTGACATTGTAAAGTAGCATAAATATTCAACAGGCCTCATTGCTGATCATTACTTTTTTCAGGACTCCTGATAAACACCACCTCACAGTGGTGTTTATCTGGACAGTGTTGTTATCTTGACACTTGTGTGTGTGTGTGTGTATGTGTGTATTTGTGTATGTGTGTGTTGTCTGTTCAGCTCTCCTTAACACCCATGTTCCAGGGTCCCCAGCCACCTCCCCGGTGTCCCAGTGTTCTAGTGTCCCGCCTTACCGAAAGGTTTTGCATCAGGTCATCACCACACACCCCTCACCGTCAGCAACCACCTATCTGCACAAACTTCCATAACACACACCACCACAAACACATTTACCAACTGTATACACACACACACAAAATACATCCACAGAAACACGTATCCACCCCCCCCCCCCCACCCAGACCCATACACCCACACATACACACACCCTCTGTTTCCTAAATTGTTGGGCTGAGGTTAACCCAGAGTGGCAATCAGTACTGAAACCTGCACCGTGTAGCATGATGAGCCCTTCCTGCTACGCGGGCCAGCAAGCTTTTGCCCCTCACAGCCCAGGGAAATACAGCTAAACACACAGCACAGTGTAGCAAAGCACTAAGCACACACACACACATGCACGCACACACACACACACACACTACAGAATAGGTACATTTACACAATGCTATAAGAAACGACAACAAACTGTAAAAGATCATTTGCCCATAGCTAAATGCCAAGAGTATATATTACTTAAGAGAAATATTTACCCCTAGCCAAATGCAAAGAGTATATACTATTTAAGAGAAATATTTACCCCGAGCTAAATGCAAAGAGAATATCTTATGGAAAAGATTCACTCAAAGCTATTTATCTAATCAATGCAATGCAAGTATGCACTAAAAAGAGGTGTATTTCTCCCAATTAATTGCAAAGATAATACAACAAGGCAATAGACACAGTTAAATCTAGGATATAAGGTGTTAAGGATTTGGTATGATGTAAAAACAACTTGGGACAACATTTATCATTAATGGTTACGGAAATAAAATTATATTAAAATAAGTATGCAGCAGAGGAAAAAAACATCACACCACAGCTAAAAAGACATGGAGGCAGTTCAGAAGACAAGGAGCAAAAAGGTTAAGAGCTTGTAGCAATGAAGGAGAATAAACACACATGCCTGCTAGGTAGGGAGAAGGAGAAAAATGCCCAGCTGCCTGTGGGTGCAACTCATTCATATTACTCATGAGGGTTGTGTTTGGCAGGATGCATTGGAGGAAAAACATTACTCTCTTTCAACAGCCAGGCCTAAAAGCCTCGAAAAGGCAGACTGTGATTTAAGCCTAGTTCACATCTCTGAGTGTCCACCTCTGGACCGCAATAGGATGTCAGCCGACTCATTCTCCTTAAGGACCATAGAAGACAGGGGAACAATAGCTGCACTATATGAGGGGTGGCATGGTTTGACACTTCTTTGTGTTTTAGAGACAAGACAGGGAACTATGTGTGTATATGTGTGTGTGTGCATGCGTGCATGTGTGCTTGTATGTGGGGGTGAGTGAGTTTGAGGGGGTTGTCCAAATTGAAACCAGTTGATAACTGGTGTGCTTCGACATGTGTGGTGACGGGAGATGAATTTACCATTTTTTCCCCAAAGCTGGCCTCACGCTAGTGGAGGATTTAAAGGTGTTAAGTCCTTCGTAAAAGATCTGCATCAGAGTAGTTATATACCAACCCTCCCACATGCATTAAGTTTAATGATTAATGCTAAGGATTGAGTCTGGCTGCTGAGAAAGAGCTTCTTAAAGTGGATGGCCATTTTTTTTCCTTTCCCCCAAGAGAGACAGTCTGGGGCAGAAAGAAAACAAACAGCCGACCGCATGTCATCTCGCTGAAATATGGTAATAATAGAGGAGTAAGTTGACATCTGTAAAAATATGCGTTATTTGTCTTTACTTTCATTTAAAACAGGCTGCCCCATCAGGAGGGCATTTTATAGGTTTCTGAAAATGGACCACTGAGGAGGCAACACCCGTTTCTATCTTTAGATTAGGGAATCCACCCAAGAGCTGTCAGTCCAGAAAATGGCATTCTTAAAAATATATTAAAAAAAGGGAAAAAAAATAAACAACAACAAGGCAGTTTGAACCCCTTATCCAGTGCAGTCGGTGGTCACATCACAGATGAGATGGATATGATGAGGATCATTCTGTACAGGCAGCCTAAACTAGAGTATACAGCACTACAACAAGAAGGGGCTTATGTAAGACCCATGTCCACACACTTGTACATACACACACACACAGAGAGAGAGAGAGAGAGGGAGGGAGGAAAAAAGTTCTAAGATTTTCACTAAAAAAGCAATTGCACTTGTAAAAAAAGGGCTTTTTAGAATGCTGCAGCAAAGATTTATCTCTCACTGGCCTTGAGTCAATGGCTAATTTTTCTTGGACTCCACCTATGTTTTTCCAAGTGCCGGGAACTATGCATAAAAAGGTCAGAGAAATAATGGTTTAAAAAAAAAAGAAGCAAGTTTGCATTAAATTTTTTTGAAATACAAAAATTACAGCTCATGAAGAAAGAGATTAATGGCTCAAGCCCTGCACTTTGTATATCACACAGGCTCTCTATGTAGAAACACTTTATAAATCACTGCTGGACATATAAGGTATTATTAGTACTCTGTGTTTTGTTTCATGGTTTGTGTTACTGCCAAATATCGAAGTACCTGCGCTGCCCTTTATCTAATCTGTTTTGAAAGTGTCACTTTATAAGAACTGTGTTATTATTTTACTGATGTAGTCTTTTTTATTGACAAGGATATTGAATATCCTTTACGGCAGTGACTATGAAAAGACCTCTTGTCATAACCTTTATAGATGACACTTTCCATTGCCATTGTCTTAAACGATCCCACCATTTCCCCTAACTGCCTTGCTCATGGTTAGTGTGAAATGACCAAATATCACTGGATTCCTTTTCTATGGTTTTGTTTGTTTTACTACTAATAAATACAGTATGTGGAAAATCTTAATTACAGCACAATGGGAGCATGTTTGGGAAATTCAAGCACTGTTTAATTCTGGGGTTTTATAGCCTTCGTGTAACAGACAGACGCTGCAGGGCAGTGCACATTTCAGATCCGCTGTATTTCAATACAGTGCATGGCAAGTATTGAATGAATATAATGTACTAAAATTGTAATTCTAATAAGTGAGATAGAATTTACACTATCTGTCATAAATTTGAGATAAAACAATAAGCACTATAGGGAACCACATATCTCACAACAGATAGAGGGATCTCATCAAACAGTAAATAAATTCTAGTTGGAGCCAACTACACAGAACTGCCAGTATCAGGTGTTATCTTGTGTATTCCCTAAAACAGATTATACTCATCGATTTTAGGGATACATTCTTTTTTACACAGATTAACAAATCATGTCCAGCAGGTCTCTGCATGGAGTTGTGACCTACTTGAACCTATTATAACATCCCATTGACAAACGGATAGACAGAGTTGCATGCGAGTAACGGCTACACTCAGAAGGAAAATTACTTCTTATTAGCGAAGTGCAAACAGGCCTAATTTACCGGGAAGATGTAGGAGAATGTGATTATGATTCTTAGTTTGTCCGTTTACTTTGTGCCATCTGACTAGAGCCGTATTTGTAAATGTGCGTAATAGTTTGTATTTGGCGCGTTATGGGGGCATGTAAACATAATATAAAAAAAGAGAGTTACACAGTGTGCAATACGCATGAAATAGCAAACATATTATCACTCTTTAATTGCCTGTTTGCATGTAATTTCATTACGTCCTACATCCAATATTTTTATGCATGGCAATAAACATAACTGAATCCTTCACCTAGTCTACTGTAATGATGTTTTCTGATAAACGCATGTGTGCGTAATAATAGTAATAATACTGAACATCAGTATACAAATGTCAAACATTAAATACAGCTAGTAATTTGGTTATATATTATCCTGGTCTGATGTGACATCGTGCAGTATTTTAGAATAGCAAGCGCTGCTTTACTCTTGAATGCTCTGAACTGTTCCGGTGCACCTGGTGATGTGAGGCTGATCAACTCCACGAGTGCTCAAAGGTTGTCGAAGTCATCACTAGCAAATATTTATAATATGAAGTATGAAATATGTGTTCGTCATTAAGGGCTATGGAAAATAAGTTTCTATGTCTTAATGATCTTCTACATGCTGCGGCTGTAGGTTGGTTATCTCGCTCTCGGCACGGCATTTGGCAACGTCAATTACTCATAATCTGAAAAATACAGAGGTGTGGTTAACTCGCTTTAACTATTCAAGCACACCAATCATATAGGCCTACTAGTACATTTAGAAACCAGGCCTATCATTACGGTAAGGCTAAATTCGCATGAGGAACAAGCAAGGTAAACCATGAAATCAAACTATTATTCTTGCAAAGTGTTGGTTTGAATGCAGAGATATAGCAAACGTATAGCACAAATAGAACAGACCTAGATGATGGAACTCTTCTACGGAAATCATAGAACGTTTTTTGGCGGCTGAGGGGGGGTGGGATACTTTGCTGATATTTTGTTGTCAACGGAATGGCTGTTTTTTTTTTTTTTTTTTTTGCTTTGTTTAAAAAAACGGTTGGGGTATTAACAGCTGGACAGTGTATGTTAGTCCTATATCTTTTTTGCTGTCACCAGGACAATGTCCAGGATTAAATGGTCCATTGCACTTTGCTAAACATGTGGGTTAATTAGAAGTCGATAAGCCCCTATGAAAGAGCGTTACTAAATGTGTTGTCTGTAACTCTTTTGATCTCCTGAATTTATCTGCCGTCGATCCTAATTTATTAATCTTAGTTATACTTCAAAATGGATCATTTATTAATTGTTAAAATGTGTATATAAGTGCATGAATAACAGTATATTTGTTTAAATAAGCAAACCAACTGTTGTTCATAAAAAATAACAGGTGCATTTATAGCATATATATATAAACAGGTGGACAAAGTCAGTGTGTCTTACAACGCAAGCAGCTGAATAAATTAATTTAATAACCGATAAGTGCAATTGATGTGAAGTGAGCAACATATGAGATTACATATTTACTAACACACTGTGTGCTGTGATATTTGTGGCCCTTACAGGGCAGCTTTTCTGGTGCTGGCCTACACAATACACAAAGGTAAGCAGGAAGTACAAAACGGTTTACAGTGTGGTCAAATATTTATGACACCATTACGTTCCCAGGCGTTATATCTGTTTGTTAATTAGTGCAATAAAGAAATTAAAAATTAGCTGTTATGTTGTTGCACATGGGCCACTTATTGCAAACAAAAATAACGATGAATAACTCATTTTACAATTGTCGAGTAACTAAATCTCTCTCTCTCACTCTCTCTCTCTCTCTCTCTCTCTCTCTCTCTCTCTCTGTGTGTGTGTGTGTGTGTGTGTGAGAGAGAGAGAGAGAGAGAGAGAAATATGCTGGCATTCCATTTGGCAATATAGGCTACCTCTCTTCAGACTATTCAGTTGTTCTAACTTTTGCCTCTTCAACACGATTTGTTCTTCATCTTTTAAAGCTTGACAGAAGTATGTTTTATCGAGTCAGGTGAAAAACTAGTGTCGCTCCCCAATGTGAGGTGTCCACCTACATCAGTTCTGAGATGTGGTGCAGGTCTGAGAAAGACCCGTGGAGCCACCTATGATGAAACACTAGTTATTCTATTAGCGAAAAAAGGCGATATGCAAAATGTTGTAGGCGATATAGAATAAAGGCGATATGCAAAATGTTGCGTCAAATTTTAGCAGTAGCAAATTCACATCTGGAAATTGAGAGGCATTTTACGCCACAAATTCAACTCAACTAAAATAAAAGGAAAATGAATGCATGACATTGCTTTTAGATTGTTTAATGTATAATCATTGTTTCAATAAGTATCATCAACTCTGATAGACATGTTCATAACAAGATGCCTTCGTTGTTTACAGATATAGGACCTCACTGTCTGTGAAAGTTAAAATATTTGGATCCTAATTAAATAATATATTTTTTATGTTTTACTTTACATTTTCGTGGCCCTACGCTGTTGGCTATTTGTTTAGTTGTAAAGACATTATTCCAAGATATAACATTCAATATTTAGATGAGATGACAGCTTAAAAATACGTTGAAAAGCGTTCCGACGAAACCCCGTTCAGGCCTATGTTACACTTAAATTAAATATAAATAATCATGACAGTAATAAAAAGTAATATTTACTATACATTTGTGCAACAGCATGGAAACACATTTTCAGTACTTCGACGTCACATGATATTTTACACTTTGTACAATGAGTCCAAGTAAAATGTGTGCAATATTTGCGCTTCCATTTTTTTTCCCTTTCTTTTTTGCGCTATCAGCTGTCTGAATCCACATCACTTTTGCTCTCGTCTGGTTTCTCTGTCGCCGTTTTCGTTGATTTGTTCCATTTCTGCGAATTCTCTGATTCTTCAGACGACGACCTTTTCTGTCTTCTCCATTTTGCTCGTCTGTTTTTGAACCACACCTATGCGAAAATAGGGGATAAAACGTCTTATATTTGCGCCATGGTTTCTTAAAAGTTACAGAATTCATCTGGAGACATTATGTTTATGCATGTGTCTTCCCAAGGCCTAGTGCTTAATTAGCCTACTTAATGACTTTGGCGTGAAAGCCTACTTTGTTTCCTAAATTAAACGCATTTTGTATTTGGCAGTTGTGTCTCCTAAGTGGTCTGCAGCCATCTAGAGAGCTACACTGCTACTTTAAATTAAGCCTGATAGCTTTGCTACTCACTTCGACTTTCTCCTCCCGTAGGTGAACTTTCCGTGCTAACTGCTCCCGTGTTCCAACGTCCGGATATTTCGTTTCTTGGAACAGGTTTTCCAAAGCCTCGAGTTGTTCATCGGTAAAGATGGTCCGATGTCTCCTCTTGCGTCGGCAGTGCAGTTGGTTTAGGAGCTGAAGTTCTGTGCGGGACAGCGTGCCCACGTTCATATACGACATCATCTGGTGAGGGACGGGAGAAATAAGCACCGATCCGGTACTGTCAAAGCCTGTGGAATCGATAATTGATAATATGTTAGTCTGGCATTCACAGAAGTTTGCGGCAAACATCACTGCCAGCTCAGCTGAGAGAACAAAACACCACAACAACTTTTCGAACATGTGTAATTCAAACAAGAGACGTTTCTAATTGTCTTCGGTGGTCTTTAATAAATTTCATTTACATTTAGGACATGATTCAATTACATTTAGGACATGATTGTTTTCTAAAAGAGTCAAACTGGTAAGGTCAAGCAGAACAGAAAAAACGTAGCCTACCTGTAGGAATGCATGGGCATTGCTGTGAACCAAGCGTAGGAATTGCGCCACAACAGGCGGGGCCAGCTGGTCCTTGTACATGAAGTTGTCCATAATAATAGTTATTGTAACCTATTCTGGTTCCATTTACCGACTGTATGCTTGGTGTCGATGGTCCAGTGTGGGAATACAGACCGTTATATTCGGCAGCAGTGTACAAAGAATCCGTCAGGTTGGGGAACACAACAGGGGCATTCCGATGGATCAGCACGGAATCCTTGCAAGTTGGTCTGCCCGCCAGTATGCTGTCAATGCTGAACATTCCCGCTGGCATCACACACGGCAAAGGTTAATGGCCAAAAATACAACGCTTCAAGTCCTAAAAGTTTGTGCGTAGTCCCTTCAAAGATGGCGAACGGTCGTCATACCAAAAATAAATTCAAGAATCGTCCCTTTTGTCCCCCCAGAAATCGTGTTCCGTTTACACAGCCCGTGGAGCGTGGAGCAGCCTCGATGACTAGTGCTTGTGACCTCCTCAAACTTCAGCTGGGTTTTATAGTCGGCTGACGTCATCGCCGAGCTGCATCCTGCAGAGAGCTGATGACTTCTGGTAACAGAGATGGGCAGTTCCAGGGTTAAGCGCACAATAGTGTGAAAGCACAGATCTGTGTATTGAGAATAATTCAATTAGACTAATCTATCGTGTTTACATTCTTTGTGCTGCAACACCTGCTTTAACTACTTTGAGGACGAGATGAACAGCCAGTTGGATCAGTTTTCTTTAAAAATATGGACCACAGTGAGAGGTAGTGGCTGCAGGTAAAGAAGTAGGCTACACGGAAGCATTTGGGATTTCATCTTTATTTCGCCCCTTTCTCATGGCACTGGCTTTTGCGCTGACAGTATATGTGTGTGTGTGTGTGTTTGCGAATGCATGTGTGCTGTGTGTTTGTGTTGTAATAACTGACACTACATTTACATTTTCTTTTGAAGTAGTAGCGACCTTCTAAAATCAATATATTACTTTTTATTGAATTTCTCTCGGTAATTCCATGCAATGTTTTATAGAACCTAATGGCGCGTGTGTGTCTATGCTCGTGCGCAAGTGAGAAAGAGTTTCAGCAGTAGCCCGTGATTCCACAGTGATACCGGCGGGCTTTCAGTGGCTTAATAGAGCACGCTATTTGCAAAACAGTCGGTCTGACACGACCGTCCCGTCCTGTCTGCGGGAGATGGGCATGGGGAGATTAGCATGTTTACCCCATCAGTAAATGCACGCCAGTGGGAAGGAAATCGGCCGTGTTAACTTTAAACACCTCCAATAACCCAGGCGCTCAATGAAGACGACCCTTGCTGGGATAAGATAACGACCATTAGCAGGCCTATTCTAAAGGAGGAAATATTTATTACGAAGACATGGGTGCTCTAATGAAATTCAATGAAAAGGCATGATGGAATGTTATCTCATGCCACAAGATAGTATTTAAATTGTAAATTACCTATTTGGAGACAAGAAAATCTAATTCGCGGATATGTTGAATAAGTAATTTTGTCTACATATGTGTTTTATTGTAAGAGTGTGATTCTGCACATAATTTATCTATCACTGGTATCAAGGCATCCATGCAAACAAGGGTTTTGATATAGGCTATAGGGGCCTGTCTGTGTATTACATTTAGGATTCGGGATTGGCTCTGGACTGATTTGTCCACAAATTTATAATATCTAATTTAACCCAAGCGCGCTAGAGGAAAACTTTTATTCAT
Organism: Tenualosa thibaudeaui; assembly: GCA_027481765.1. Taxonomy (NCBI): domain Eukaryota; kingdom Metazoa; phylum Chordata; class Actinopteri; order Clupeiformes; family Clupeidae; genus Tenualosa; species Tenualosa thibaudeaui. The sequence continues at coordinate 3,748,129 of JAIFZK010000068.1, forward strand.
GTAATGATTTCAGAGAAGGTTATGACAGTATAATACGAAACATTCTCACGCCTTTGTAAAAAGTAGTTGTGTGACTATTTCAGTCGATGTGTGGATTGTGAAGTTGAGACAACAAGTAGCCTAGTTTTATTTCAAATAGTATGTACAACGTTCTCTACACCGTCGGTTACTTTAGAAGCTTATCTGAATCGTGTTAAATCGTGGGTGTAAGCAAAAGAAAACGAACAACTGTTATAAATGCTCTTATCCAGCATTTGTGGGAAAGCATCGTTGCTTTTAAAAGTGGGAAAATGGGACTTCCAACATTTCCTCGACACATCAGCTTATAGGCTCTTTTGGGATACTTTTGGATCATTGTCAAGAACAGCAGCCGATACCTGCAAAAAAAGAATATGGTTTAAGGGGATCGCAGAATTGTTTGCAGAAACCTGCAAAAAAGAATATGGTTTAAGGGGCTCGAGATAGCCCCTTAGAAAAATAGAAGATAAATGGCTAAAGGTAAATATTTAAAATTAATTAACAAGAGTTCCTCTCACGAAACTGGTTAAATGATTTGCGCGTGAAATACAGAGAAGCACTCTTTTTTCATTATGCATGTGTTAAAGTAAATAGCACGCGTGTTACTGCTTAACTTCGTGTGTAATTTGGACATAAATTGCACCTTTGCCGTTTGATATGTAAACATTTCCCCCTTTTAAGTCTTATGAAAAGCACTTGCACTTTGCAGGGCTCTTCCATCACACTGTAATTCAAAAAAAAAATTGCACCTAGCGTTATTATTTCCTCCGTTTTTATATTTCTGCTCTCAAGTCATAGGCAAAGGAAGGCGTAAAAGGGATTGCCAAAATGAGACGACCATTTGAAATTAAAAGCCGTGAAAGAGGTGTGAAGGCACCATTTACAATCTGAATAGATGGCATCAATCATAGACCGCAAATGGCCCAGTCCTAGACAGGCCTGTCCAGGAAGCCTCAAAGGCGGCTGAGCGGCGGAGCCTCTCTGCGCTGTCACACATGTATCAGAGCTCTGATCTGTAAAATCTTTCTTAATACATCAAATCAAAATACAGCGAAATATAAAGGCATTGGGCTGAGAATAAACAAATCTCAGAGCTGTGGTTACCAAGGGCTCCCTTGAAATTGTAGCCAGCTATTTATTATTATCTTTCAGAACACTTAGGCCTCCTTGTAAGACAGATGCGTGTTGAGTAAACAAAATTAAATGTAGATGAATAAATATATAAATAACAATAATAGATAGATAGATACATAGATAGATAGGCTGTGGTGCAGTGATTGTCAGACAGGTAAAGTAACTCACTTCAGGCGTTATCTGTTTGCCCAAGGTAAACTGGGTTCTCGAGTGAGACCTCCATTGCCCCAGATGTGGATCTGGCGTGGAACGAAAAGGACTCGGGAGTGGAGTGCTAGACGCCAGCCAAGCCAGTCCCTCGCTCAGTGCCAGACCCAGCTGTATGTTTACTTCCTGTGTATTTCAACACACACATACATACACACACACACACACACACAGAGAGAGTCATAGGGGTTGGGAGAAGAGTGGGGGGAACTACACAGTGGATTAAAAGGCCTCTTTGAATCTAATCTATCATTGCGGCCCTGCCTGCAAGAGTCTGGTATTTATTGTATATGTCAGGGCTGTCATGTGCTGGGGCACCTATTTTACAGTGCGCCTTTTGTGCAATGGTGTAAGCTGTTCAATCACAGGGAAATGCATGTCTGGTGAATAGGTGGTAGTCTGTGCCGTTTGCTGCTGAAATACCAATCATAGCGGAAGCACAACTCTGAACATGCCATACAAACTGTTTGGCATCTGCCACAAACACCTTATCTTCATTCGCTCGACATTTGTATTCCTTCATCTGTCTTCTAGGACATTCCAATTTGATTAACTTTGTTAAAACAACCAAAGCAGGTCTTTTTCACCTTTAAAACAGTTTGGATATTTTGAATAAGTCCAATACTTTTTTTCTGATAAGTAAATACATCTTGCAAGCTAGAATGGTTCTCTATTCAGATAGTTTTGTGATAAAATAACTGAAATAATGCATGCATAGGAAGTTGCTTTTAATATGCACTTACAAATGTGCATGTCAAAGAGTTTTCAAAATGCCAAAGCACCATTTGCAATTTAGCAGCTCTCAAATCATTTTCTACTTAAACTGTTTCATTTACTTCCCATATCACATTTGCCCATAGAATTTACCCGCCTGTCTTGTCAGGGGACATAAAAGAATCTTTGTCCAGCCTAGAGGTGACCAATCACTCATTATTGCGTGAATCCGCCTGACAATCCTATAATTACTGATTAAAGGCAGCTAGTCTTTTGGCTGTAGCGCCGAGGGTGAAGTGCATGTTATCTCTCCATGTGTCACAGCCAGAATTGGAGTTGCATTCACACATTTCAAAAATCGAGCCGGTTTCTTCTTTCCTCCGGCCCTGTCAGTGGGTGCTTGAAAAGGCTGCTCTTTTCAAGGAGGTTTCAAAACAATGTGAGACAGAGTGTCAGACCCACAAAGCAGTGTAGAATTATTCCATCAAAACATGTAAAATAACATGACACGAATGAATTCGCCAAAGCTTATTAGAGGCCTAACCTAGCCTTCTTAATGTCCTACAATGCATGCTGAGTGTCATTTCCAGCACCCCATCCAGTTATGAATTTAAAACGTACGTTTAAACTAACAGTAACCAGTAAATGAGGTAGAGCAGTTTCTTGAGGGTACAAATTCACAACAAGACCAAGTTGTTGATAGGCAGACATTAAACCAAGATATTGAAGGAAGTACAATTAGGAAACTACACATTAAAGGTGTTAATAACCTCACACATTTGACCTACTCAAATCACACAGCCATCACTGATACAATGTCCAAAGCATATCTGAAAGAGTAGCATTTGAAATGTGCATTAACACAGGAGTGGACAGGCAGGAGGGTTGCAGGAGAAATTGTGAGTGGGAAGTACCATTTCAGGGAGGGTTTTTAGCTGTTTGTGACTTTATCAATCATTAATTGATTAATTAAATTACTCTGTGGTGAGCCTTGCTGTTTAGAGAATACCATGGACAGCAACAGAGATTTGCACCCTGTTACACTCGCCATAGGAGGGCGCAAGTGAACCCAGAATAACTGCCAGTCAGACAGCAATACTCATTTGATTTACAGTCAAAATAAGAATGTATAAACCAAAGACCGAAATCATATTAAAGGTAACTACAAAAAGATCCATAATCATTTCAATGGAACTGTAAAAAGAAACAAAGCTTTTGTCTTTGATTAAGTCACTGTGAAATCATGCATCTGCCTTCATATTTTTTTAGAAGAAAAAAAGAAACCTCTTCATAGTCACAGCAAAATGGTTGGCTGGGCAGATATAGTTGCACAACAAACGGCTAAACAGCTCCTGTTTGAGTAGTGCTGTGCACCACCACCAGAGAAGGGCTTGGTCAGGGCAGGGGATGCTTAGGGGACAGAAGAGGAGTGCTAAAACAGAACCGCATTGTTGGGGATCTGGGGTATATTAAGTGATGCACCTGGGCCTAGCGGGGTAGGAGAGGCTCCCAGTAACTCAATCTAAAGGCTTAGCTCCATGGGCTACTGTTGGTGGCTCCCCATTAATCCCCCACAGGTGCCAAACAGCCCACCGGCCGGGGCTCAGGCCACTGAGGGGAGACTTGAGGTGGATTCTAGGGTTTGTGTGTGGGGGTGGGGGTACTCTGTATTCAGTGATTTCTGTTTTCATTAAGTGATACGCTGTAGCACCGACCACGGTAGCGGACATTATTGTTCCCTCTCTCTCTGACACATTCATTACGATACACACACAGAGATTTTTTTTGTGTGTGAGTCTGTGTTGATCAGAGGCAATGCCACAATACATAATCCTGCAATATTATTATACCGAATAAAAGGGATTTAAATTCTTATAAAAACGGAAGGGTTATTAAACATTGATATGAGACGATACCTAAATCCGCAGTCAGTTCCTCTTGCCCTGTGGAAATTAAAAGGCGAATCTAACAGGGCCGCCATTGTGATTTAGAAATATCCAAACGTGCCAGCTAATGATCTTTAATATCCACCGATGACAGAATGGAATTAGCTACATATTTTCTACCAAACATTCAATTTTCTTCCTTGTTGTGTAGGCGAGGGCGTAATCCCCTCTTTATGCAGTCGTGTATTAACCCTAGTGAGGCGGTGGCGCGGACCCTGGCAGGCACTCTCGCTCTTTCTCCTCCCGAACCCCGTGCGCGCGGAGCATTTCGCTGCAGCTCACTGTGGCTTTGTTATCGCCGTAAGGTGCCGTTTGCCAGCGCAACGGTTCCCCTGCAACCCTGGGAGTCAATACAATATTACAGTTAAGCTACGCAATAATTACCCCCATTAGCTGTAACTGGAGCGTAGAGAGGACGGATTTGCCCATAAAGCTCCGATAATGCTTTACGCTCCCAGGGAACGTATCATAAACCTAATGTAATAATCCTGGAAACACACGTTATTTTAGCTCTGACCTCTCCACAGAGGAGCAGCTGCCCTGGGCACAGGAAGGGATATTTGAGAGCAGAGTGCTTTCCTGCCTTTATCTAGGCATCTTAACGACAATCTCTCTATCTGTGCGCAGCGCTAAATCTTACCTTATCTTTCTTTACTTACTTCCCTGTTTATGAATTCAAATGTTATCGTTGCATCACCAATTACAGTAAAATGTGGCAGCAACCTGTGCCTTCATCTGAACGAACTATGAAACAGTGTTTCTCATGTGAAATAATTGGAACTGCATTGTAAGAATGAAAGGAATTTGCTGGACGTATTTACTTGATAAGGGAGCCCATGCCTTACATTTACAGAACATTCAATTAGGACTGACATTGCCGTTGCAACAAACAATACACTTGACCTTTTGACAACCTTGAGCTACAAGCTATAAAGTTACATTGCTCTGAGCATGTTGGTATTGGCTCCACAATACACTTGATTTTATCATGAGGTAATTCAATAAGAACCACTGACATCTCAGTGTAACTGTATGTTTGGTGTAGTGCACCATGGTAAATTACAAGTATAATCAGGACTGAATGCACACTCATACGAAATCATGGACCATATGCAAAATAGACTGGCATATATGCAGGCATATAGTCATGATCATACACTTCACACACTTCTCATACATACACACACACGCTTTCATACACACACACACACACTGGTTGCTCGCTTACTCAAAAGTCACTTGTTGAAGTCCACCCCATACATCACCTGCTCGGAGCCTTCCTCTGTCCAAATCTCTTCCAAATTTAGTAGTTTACACACACACACACACACACACACACACACACACACACACACACACACACACACACACACACACACACACACACATACACACACACACACACACACACAGACAGACAGACACAAACACAAATGCAGTGTAGTCTGTAGTTAATGATCTTTGCACCTGTGCCGGCCAGGGGCATCTCTCGGGCCGAGTCCTCACTCAGTACGGCAATGCCGAATTAGGAAGGAATTTGTGTGACTAATTGGGCTTCACCTTGCCAGACAGAGAATGGTCACTGGCAGCCCTTGAGCACAGTTACGAAAGGCGAGGCGTTTTTGAACTTCATTTTGGTTTCATTTCCTCTGTGCACAACGGAAAGGAAGATTAATGAAATATCCCCAAATCCATCCTGTTTCATTTCTATTAAATCAGAAGTGAAATGCGACCACTTCGCCTGCTCGAGGAGGGAGAGGTTGGATAACGCACCACTGACATTTTGGCCAAAAGAGATCTCATCTGCTTCTTACAAATGACTGATACTGTTTTTGAAAATGTAGTTCTCCATGAGGTCAGGATCTCGACTTACACTTGTCCTTTCTGATCTAGTACATGTAGCACTCTAACAGGTTATGAATAATTCAACATTATTTCAGGTGTAACCTTAATGTTGGTCTACTTTAACTGGACTGTTATCCATTCCTACCACTAGATGTATGTGTTGTTTTTATTGTAACCTTGAAAATTGAGAAAATTGGAGAATCCACATGATTTTAGAGTGCAGTTCTGTCACTTCGACCACCATCGGTGCTTCAAATTTTGACCACATAGGGCAGATAGATACATTACTGTTATAACAACCATACATGTCAAAAATGCATAAATGTTCCATTTTTTCACCGGTTTAGTTTCCAGCCTAATGTTTAACAGGCTGAAATTATGATGTGACAAATCTCCCTTTGATATCCCGCCTGTTACTGTGCGATCAGGCAGGCAATCAGTGCAGAGGAAAGCTGGAGTGTTGAGACCCCTCCATCTTCCCTCTGTGTGGTGACGTGGGTGGGTGACTTGGAGTGACTGGGGTCTGACTAAGACCACATGACCCTGAGCAAGGGTTAGCTACACTGGGACTCTGAGTAAGGCGCCCTGGGGCAGGATTCATTTTTCACCTTCGCTTTGCTGACCAATAGGTGCCCCAAACATCATATCACCCATTTCTATTTCTACACCATGTCAAAATACAAGCAATTCTGGTCTGTAAATTTCTTTTAAAACCCAGTTTCTTTTTTGTGCCTGTAATGACAAATCCATACCTTTTTTTTTCTCCAAAATCGTGTCTTTTAAGAGACCGTAAATCTGGGCTTTAACTTGCCGCTCGGAGGGCTTTCTCCTGAGGAGTGACAGTCGGCGTACTTGAGTTTGACGATGATTGTTTTCAGTGCCCCCCTCTCTCAGACTCTGCACTCTGTCATTTGGAACAATAATAAACAACTACCGACGCGGGCGAGAGAGGGGGGAGCTGGATAGAAAAACCCTGCTGAAATCTATTACTGGGAACGGTGTGGTTACAGGGCGAGTGAAAGGGAACATTTTCCCCTCGTCCAAACACCAGTCTAATTTCCAGTGCCAAGCTGATTCGGGCCAGCCTTGCCACATTCTTATCTGATCCTGTCGGGTGGTCCGTCCCCCCTACTGTACAGCCTTGTCGAAGAACTGGAAATCTTTGAACTACACTCACCCATCCACATGTAAAGCAGGAATGACTGGAAGCGTTTCAGGGGTCTGAGAAATGCGAGCGGTGAAAACCAAAGGTATCATAATCTTTTAATATGGACACAGTGTATTTATTTTTCGCTCTGGGCACACATTTCGTTGGAAACATATCTGAGGATGGGAGGGAAGGGTCTGTGAGCACTCATCTGCGGCCTCTTTATCTCAGAGCCGACAGAGCAGTGTTTTGATCAACACACAATCTGTAATCCACAATTAGATCACACAAATATTAGCCATGGAGTTTACTGTAAACACTGTATTTTAACCTTTGAACTGTATTTTAACCTTTGAACTGTTGTAATTGTGTTCATTTTAAAACTTGGCAGCATCATGAACAGCCAACACATAAATTCTATTTTGAATTTAAATTAGATTTTTTTGTGGTGTTCGGATCAAGATATTTGGTATGGTCTACAAGGTTTAAAATGCCTTTCTGTGTATACTATAATAAATGGGTCTAAAATATAAATAAGACAGAGCAGGCTACAATAATATTCCTTGTCCATCTAGTCTTTCAGGAAAATTAGTTCATGTGTCATTTCATGTATTCAATGTAATGCTTCAATCATTTCAAATGATGATACAATATCTGGCTGTTGTTGGGTCTCAAACACATGATACATTTACTGAAAACATGTGTGGACATTTATATGTTTTATTGCGAGAGGGCAGCCCAATATCTGCCACGCTCAGTCCTACTGGGATGCATCAGCGAGAGCGATCACACAATCCTGTTGGGATTCAGCAGAAATGCATGGGGAGTGATGGAGGGGAAAAGACATTTTGAACACAGGAAAGAAACTCTCTGATGAGGGAAAATGTCGGTACAGCGGTACAACAGCACAACATTTGCACACACCCATACATCAAAAGAAATGAGACAAACAGGAAGGTTTTGGCCTTCCTCTGTGCTTGAACAGGCCTCAGTCAAAGGAGAAATAAAAGTTAAGGTGAATGTCTGCCTCACTTTATTTGTTAGCGGCTCCTAGTTAATGACTAAAGTGTCCGTCCACTGTGTGTGCAGGAATGCCTGCATGCAGTCCTTCTATCATGGCCGCATCACATTACTGGAAGCACTTTAACAGTGGCTTGTCAGGGACAGGGGAAAGCCAGAGAAATCTACTCATTCATTTGGTGTGCTGCATGAATGGCGAAGTCTGTCCGAATAAGCAATTCATTTTTTTTGTTTAGTAACTATTTTTCTTGGCGAGTCCTGGTTGAGATTAGATTATATCGACAGGGAAGATGTATTGGAGATTGGAAATTAAATGGAGGCTCTCATGCCATGAGGTCTAATTCATTTCATTCCTATTGCATGTGTTCTTGGTTACAGCATTTGTTAGTTTAAATATGTCTGTTCCTTGCATGACCACATCTTTTATCAAATTGAGTAGTCCCTTAAATTCCCCCTGTATCAAAAGGTTCAGACCAAAAATCACACAGATATGGAGCTAGATTGGGATATGAAATATGGAAGAGAAAATACTGACGGATAATGATACAAAAACACAATTTATATTTCAGAATACAAAGAAAATAATGTGTAATGAAAAAGACATAAACATAAAATGTATTCATGTAGAACTACTTTACTATGCACAGTTTGTCCATTTACGAAATCATGAGGGACATTCATTGTGAGCAAATGCTTAGTGGTTTGTGTAAATAGTTTGAACTGGCTTAATCAGAACTCATTACCCAGTGTTTTGAGATGATGATGATAGTTGTATCCTCTCAGGTCTGTAATAGCTCAGGCCAGTTAGACTGACTGGAAGTCAACGTCAGACAATACAGCAAACCAGCCTTCAAATTGGGGGCTAATTTGTTGGCATGCTGCCATCTGCAATTCCCCCCACTCTAAGTTGATGGTAGAGTGACTTGTACTGTCCCATATCTAAAAACACTGCACACATCACTGGAGTCATCTCACAGAAGAGGCACAGGGTTGCTTTCTGGGATATGAATGTGAGCTTATTGGGTGGCGAAAAAAAAACTTTAGATGTATGGTAGTACTCTTTATGTGTGCACACACACACACACACACACACACACACACACACACACACACACACACACACACACACACACACTCCTCTGCCATCCCCACCACACCATCCCTTAAAAAATATCTGAAATTTCCAGTGACGTTACCGCTGATGAGCCTGGCTGCCTGGCTGCTGTTTCTTGAAGCACAGGCGGTTTGGGAGTCGAGTTTCCATCCCACCTACTAGGTGGTGCCCTCCATAGACTCTGGGCCGTGCTACATCTGTATTTACCTCATTACACTGATCGACCAGGATCCAATCCGCTTCCCAAAGACAAGCAAGCGCACACAAAAATCTAGGAAAGTATGTGATCCGCCTGAACCCCGCGTCCCAAAAAAAGAGGAAAAGAGTTTGTGGTGCACTTCTTGTCCCTGAATGTAATTCTGCATGATCATAGCTGCCAAACATCCCAGACCTGCTTAATACTTTATATCAAATCCCTCTAAAATCGTATAATTTCCAGTGATTGCTCACACTTGCGGCCTACTTACAAACACATCAACAAACCAAGGCCTGGAGCGGACCCAGAACACACATTTTCTGTCTCGCTATGTTTCCCTGTGTTGCCAACCTATTTATTTTTCACTTTGGGAGCGGTGGCTGTGGGCTCCAACGGGACAAAGAGGCATTCTATAACCATGTGTGAAGTTCATATATTATTTTTTTCGTCCACGTCGCTGCCGAGTTGCACTTCCTCGCCCTTTTCTTCTGCTCATGTTGCAGTGTGAGAGACTGCACATAAACAGCGCAAGGCTTTAACATCATTTATTAGTGTCTGCACAAAAACACTGGGTGTACAGAATGTCTCAGTTTTGCCTTCCTCACTACCCATGGGCTGACACTGTTTAATGTTCGTCTTTTGTCTACGTCTGCCTTCATGTTTGTTTGAAGCACTTTGAGTGGCCTTTGTGTCTAAAAATGGGCTATATAAATAAATTACTTACTTACTTGCGTACATTAATATACAGTATATTCATCTGACTAAATATAATATCTTGAAGTGAATTATTTTCCTAAAACTAGCCCATAGATGTCTTCAGATCTCTGTTAAGTAAATGTAATGCTGGTTCACAGACTCAGTCTAGAAAACATGGCAGTGCTCTATAAGGACTCACCAAAGGCACACTGAAACAGCACTAATTTGTAATATTAAAGCAACACTATGTAACAATTCACCACTATTTGAGGTGTCCTTTTCATCAGACAATTTGTATTGGTATCATATTCAAATTAATCTGGATAAACGTATGTGTTAATCCCACCAGCCATCCAAGATATGCACAGTGTAGTCATAGGTGCAGGGTAGACAACCACACAATAAAAGAAAACCTTCACAGTATGACATTGCTATTGTCATCCAACACCATTTAGCGTCTCCAAGCAGTGCCAGTGAGGCTTTGGGAAGTGTCTTGTGTGCCTTTAGATAGCTAGTCCACTAGCTTTACATTAAAACGTCCTTACTGTTGCTTTGTTGTGTATTTCAGTATGCAAATGTTCCATGTCACGTGGCCTATGATGACAAGCACTGGATGATTATCATAAGACACAAGTCCACTTTTTAAAATCAACTTTGTCTAAAAAACACAATTCAACACAAGATTATTTCTAAAAGGATTTCTAAATGTTTTTTCTGTATACTGGCAAAGCATTACTTTGGAGCTTTGAATATCCCTAGTACATGAATCAAACCTCTTCAAAACCTTGACCATTTTAATTCAAGAGCCACTGAAACCGGCCTATTGCCTCAGGGAAGCTTAAAGTTTCAGAACATTACGTAATGTGTATATGTATATCTCTAATAACAACACAGACACACACTTAATTACTGAATATATTCTCAGCCAGTTGGCTAATATCAGACTCAACCCATTCAGGCCACTACATCTTCCCCTTTCCTGTGGTAGCACTGTTATTAAATTATCACCTTAGGCTTGTAATCTAATATAAAACTATGATGAACACAGCAACTCACAGCTCAGCCTAATTACCAGTCAAAACAACATTTATATATTTATATTTATATTATATATTTATGTATTTAGCAGACGCTTTTATCCAAAGCAACTATCAATTCTTCAGGGCCAGCCTCCCCTACAAAACACACACACACACACACACACACACACACACACACACACACGCATGCACACACAGACACACACACAAACTTACACACACACACACGCAAGCACGCATGCACGCACATACCCGCACATACCCGCACATACCCGCACATACCCAAATAAATTCCCCACACAATCTTTAAGATGGCCCACACACACACGTACATGTGAGCGTGTGCACACACACACACACACGTATACACACACACACACACATATTATTAAATGTTCCAGTAGTACAACCACTTATAAATAAATGCTGTGCATAACATAAGATGCAATACTACTGTATCGTACCCTACAGACTGTAACAGTGCAGTATCCATTGTTTGCAGAGCCATTCCCCGTGAGGGACCAAAGCTATGGCCCACTACCCAAGACATGATAACCTTACACATGTACAGAACATCCACCAGGCACACGCTGCTCTCTGTGGTTCACTAATGCCTCTTCAGAAAGGCTTCAGTCGGTAGCAGCGTGGCATTCACCAGCTGGAAAATGTCCTGTCCTAGCCAAACAACTAAAAAAAGAGGGGGTGGGGTGGCGTGGTCTGCCCGCACTGCGAGAGAAGTATCAGATGATCGCTCGAAAAAAGGCCTAGGGAGTCAACGGGTCACTGGCATTCCATAACCACACTGCCCTGGCACTCTCCCTATGGAGAGGCACCCTGGAAAACATGGAGACTCCAACACAGCCCCCTGACTGTGTGCTAGGCACCACCGCTGAGGACGCAGCCTGCAGGAAGGTTCAGAAGACATCAGTCACCCTGCTAATGAGGCCCGACTAATTCTGGCTGCTCTGACCATGCACCTCGACAACAGTGGCCTGTTTTTCGAGCGGGTGAAAGCACAAATGCATCAATTTGCAGTGCGTGCGCTTTGCTGAATCGAGAAATTTAGATGTGAGGGTCAATCCTATTTGGATATGCATTCTCTAATGGCAGAAATGATTTTTTTTTTAAAAACTTCTGCAGACTGTCAAAGCCAAGTCGAATGGAAATCATCCATCTCAACAGTGAATGGTGAATAATTTTTTTGTAAAATGATTCATTATTAAGGTTAAGGCAAATCCTTTCCATTAAACGATTCACCATTGGCAACAAGAATAATTTCCATTAAACTTGTCCATTAAAGTCTCAACCTTTGTGTTGTTTTAACACTTGGAACCAGGCACTTCAACCACACAGATGGCTGGCCAAGACCACTGCCTTCACTGTGGAATGGCTTTTAAAGAAGGCCTTCAACATGGCCGCTGTCGCACAGACTCAGTGCCTCAGAGCGTCAGCCTGAGATGCCATAAACTGTATTAAAGCGCTCATATGACAGAATTAGCCAACGTGAGCACTCAAACACCAACCAAAGGTATAAGCTGAAGGCATCTACTGTGCAACAATATGGAAAAGCACAGATGTGTTTGAGCAACCAGTGAATACAGATTTGTGTGCCTTCATTTAGCAGACACATCCATCAAACCACTGACGGTGAGGAACATGTTGTTTCATTATTCGTTAAATGTGGGCAAGGCCCAGACTGTCCAATGAGAGATTATTGTAATTACCCATAGATTATTGGGTGAAACAGCAGTCAGCCTTCCCAGTGATGACGGAGGGCCAATTGAATTACTCTGCAACTGGACACCTCTTGGAGGTCACTGGACTATATAGTTTCTGGTCTTTACAGACATCTTAACTGACCAATGAAGGACTACCCCAAAGTTGAAAGCTAATTGGACGGAACATAATTTAGTCCTTGCAGAGAACCTGGCTGTCCAATGACTGAGTGCCATGATTACCCAAGGCTGGAAGGTCACTGGGTGAAATAACAGTCAATCTGCAGAATTACAACTAAAGGCCAGTGAGACTGCTCAGTGATTGCCAGGCACTCACAGAGGCCACTGGATGGATTGGTGCGTTTGGTCTTCACACGAAACCCAATTGGCCGTTGAAAGACATCCATGATTAGCCACAGCTAGAAAGGTTAAAAGGTGAAATAACGGTGTGCGTCGTCACCAGCGGTCGCATTACATCATAACTCCTGGAGAGTGTCGTCAGCCTCGCTTGAGTGGTGTCCAAGGGCTCTGCGTCGCAGAGTTTACTGTATGAGTTAATGGATTTGTTTGCTTAATTCTCAATATTATGTCCTTTCAGTTTTACATGTCCCCGAAATCCAATTAGTCTGAATGTCTCTCTTAGTTTACCGACCCAAGACACCTCAATTACTTCAGCAGAATATGCTTCGAGCTAAATCATAGTTAAAGAGCTCATTTCAAAGTTTGTGTTTGCTTTGCAAAGCTTAATTTGAAATGCTGTACCACATGTTCTGGCACAGATGCTTGTAAAGGATTTTTTTTTCCTCCTCTAAAAAGTATTATTTAGCCCTTGGCCATATAATTTCTCTCGAGGACCTCGAGGCAGAACTCGACACCTTTCTCTGGCCAACAAAAAGAGAGCCAGGAACACTTGTGCTGTGATTACGAGACAAGCCTACCAAGTATTACTGTTAAAGACGTGGAGGCTTCTCTCGGGCTCGTCTCAGAGTTTGGAGAGTTGGATGAAATGTTACGCTCGAGATGGTTTCCCAGTCAATGTTGGATGTGTGTGCTGATATACTAGTCTGCCGGGGGACTTTGGAGCGCTCAGATGAATTGGGTTCAGGGAGTGGTGCTGTCTCTCTGACTTTGGATGTCGAGCTGATAAGATATCCTGACTGTAGCTATTTGTGTTGCTCTGCTGTGCTCTGTTGTGCTGGGGCAAAAGCTTGTCTGATCCCGTCTTATAATAACACTTTCACCATCCGCCCACACCTCCCTCACCACCCGCCATCTTAAAGATTGTGTGGGGAATTTATTTGGGTATGCTTGTGGGTGTGTGTGTAAGTTTGTGTGTGTGTGTCTGTGTGTGCATGCGTGCATGTGTGTGTGTGTGTGTAAGTTTGTGTGTGACTGTGTGTGCATGCCTGTGTGTGTGTGTATGAGTTTGTGTCTGTGTGTGTTGTCGTTTCCTAAGTCCCTGAAATGCCATTTTTGCAATAAATTCTTCCCTGGCGAAGTGAGGACCAAGTGTTTTATGAAGTCGGAGTTCAGAGAGAGTGCACTCCGTGCTGAGGCCCTGTGTTTCTGGGTTTCATCTGATTTGCAGTGGCAATGAAAAAAACCCAAACCTGCTCCACACGCTGCCCGCTTCAGATGTGTTTTGGATTGAAAATAGGATTAATGTGCTAAAGTGTGATTAGAATGGTTAAACACGATTAATTGGAACGGACTCGCGTCGTCGGGGGAGCCAGGGGGTCTGTTCCTGGACGCGGTCCAGCACGCCGAGAGAGTGAACAAAGCCTAGCGACTGTCCAGGATTTTCCATGTCTCTCTGCCGCCCCATGCAACTCGTTTCCCTCTCTCTCTCTCTCTCTCTCTCTCCGCATTTTCTCATAGCCAGCTTGTCTCAGCACAGATTAAATACAGCTGAGAATGTTGGTGTAGGCCCGCAGCACAGGCTCCTAGGGGAATAGGCAGGAACAGCCAGCTTGGACTTGGCTTGGTCTGCGCTGGATGAAAACAGCCATGCACCCAGGGCAGGGGTCCAGGTGGATCGGCTGGGGAGAGGGGAGTAATTTGGGGTTATTTAAAATGATCTATTAAACCCCTGAACTTTAATCAGGGTTGCTACTATACTGACAGGCATGATTTACTTACAAATCAGTAGGATGGGGATGGGAGGGGACGGAGAAGCTCAGAATGGAGAGAGCTTGATTTCATGTCAGAGAAGGAGAGAGAGAGCAAGGGAGAGAGAGGGAGAGAGAGAGAGGGAGAGAGGTGGGGGCTGAGAGAAAGAGGGAGAGAGGGAGGGATAGGTAAGGAAAGTGAAAAATGGAGAGAGAGAATGAGAAAAAGGTAAAAGGAGAGACAGAGGGAGGGAGATTCAGAGAGAAGAGGTGTGTGTTGGGGGTATGGGACAGAGAGAGAGAATGAGAGAGAGAGAAAGAGAGGAAGGGAGGGATGGGAGGATTAGTAGGAGATGGAGGGCAAGACTACTCAGCATTCCTCTATAAACAAGCAGGCCTATTAGCACCTCAGACGCAAAGCATGGGGGACGGCAGCCAGGGGCCAGAGGGGCGCTAGGAGATCTTTCCTCCATCTCACACACTCTCTTTCTCTCTCTCTCTCTCTCTCTCTCACACACACACACACACACACACACGTACACATACATACACATACACACGCGCACACACACACACACACACACACACACGTACACATACATACACATACACACGCGCACACACACACACATATGCACACACATACACACGTACACACACACACACACATGCACACATGTACACACACACACTCATACTCACACACACACATACACACACTCCTGCAGGGATCTCTCTCAGAGCACACCTACAGAGTGTGTATGACTTCTGCAGAATCACTGAACCGAGAGAAACCTAAGTCAAACTGGCTCACACTTTGCCCTCGTGGAACAATAGTGCAATGCCAGTCGGGCACATGTAATTAGTGCTGAACAACACAACCTCTTCACAAACTTACACATACCTTGGTGTATGCTGATCAGCAATATTATTCAATGAGACTGATTCATGACTTACATAAAAATAATTTTAAAATATTGTGTCACAAAAAATATTATCATGCAGTACAGTACAAAAATAGGCCTGCTAATATTTATGTTTCTTTCTGAAAAGTAGTAGGGTTTTTAAAGTGAATTGAATTTGACAGATTCACACCTCAAAATGCCATGGGCTGGAATAAAAGACAATAGCAGTTATTGCTCAGAGCTTGATGCACACAGAGAGAGAAGAAGGATCTCCTCTGTAGCCTAGACATCATGACAGCAATGCCAGGCAAGTATGAGAGACCACTCCCTTGATGTTAGTACAAGAAAGAGACCACATGTGGTTATTTGTTCTTATCTGACTGGCCGTGGCTTTGAGGCAACATGCACATGTTTGGAACCTTTTTCTGGACATTGGTTCCTGAAGTGTTTCCATCGCCGAGAGAGTAAGTGCACTATCTAATCAAATCCCATGAAAATACTCTGCTCTAAAGCTCCAAGAAAAACACTTGGCAGACCCACGGTTAATAAATGGCTTTATGAGCGTTTTAGCTGAATTAACAAATTGAAAAGCAAATAAGAGACCAGTAGGGAAACATAAACGTTGAACGGAGGTCCAAATATGCCACCCTTTCCTCATCTCCCTGAAGGGATGACTGGACGAGGCCGGCCCGAGCTCAGGAGACGCGAGGGAAACGCTGGAAACCCAAATGTTTCTCTCCACTAGATTTATAAGCTTCTACTCCTTCCCAAGAAGTAAAGAATTAGCAAGTTATAGACTTTGGCCTAAACCCTGTGGTTGCTTCGCCTCTGTTGCCCCTGACAGTGGAATAATATGCATGGGGCTGTGCTGTCAGAGGACTTCAGGCAGGGCTTGACTAAAAGGGAGCCTTTTTGATGCCTGTCTGTAATTGCACAGGTCACGGCCGTGGCTTCGGCTGCAACTGGAGCGGGAGGCAGGTATTATATATTATTATACGACGAGGGACTTCAAACCCTCGTAAAATGAAGCATCGAGGGTATTTCTCAAACCTTTGGCTAAGGGGCCTGGGTTTTGTAAAAATCAAGATCTGCCCTCCTCCACCCCTAACCGCCCCACCTCCCACCGCCACATACTCCACCCCCACCCCCTGTAGATTTTTTTTTGTGTGTGTGCATTAATTTCCAACAATGGCCATTTTTATTTGAGTGAGAGCAGAGCAAGCAAGAGCCCTGCAGCACATGAAACCAAGTGAACGATGGTGTTCGGTAATGAAGTATTTTTTCTGAGCAAGATCCAATGATAACCTGGATTTTGCCTTGCCTCTCTCACATCACAGACTTCACATGTGACTTGCTTTTTCCTCCCTCCAAACTGAGGTCATGTTTATCTTAATAACCCAGTGACAGCCTTAACCTATAAACAAACACACTCAAATCTTCCATGGTTAAGCTCATGCCACATACATCCTTCTTTCAGAGCAGAAGAGTAGAGTAATCTGGTGGAAAAAAGGTTTCATTTATTCCTTTATTTTGGGGATAAGACACCAAGAATCTTACTTTTTGGGTCGGAGGTCAAACGAGAAAGTTCCAGAGCTGTTATTCATCGCCAAAACCCACAAAAGCAGAGGGAAGAGGCGAAGTTTACAGGAACACAATAAAGAGGGTACGGGAAAGACAGAAAGAAACAAGAAAAAAAAATATCTAAAATTGGATAAAAAATATTTTGAAGTTCTTGTTAAGATCATGTAACTTCTGGTGGGTGTGAAGGGGAACTCAGGAACTCATATTTAACTGAACTGAACTTTCATGCCTTCATATGGAGTTAAAAATAAAAACAATCAAAACCCCCACCCCTACCATAAGGACAAATTATTAATTAAATATTAATTCATATTTAATAATCAATAGACATATTTCAAGAGCAACCTGGGGTGAGTTTCAAGAAAGTGTCATTGCTGTCTTCCCTTGGAATCTTGGTAATTGAACCATTAGGTTTAACGATTTAACTACCAAGATTAAGATGGAAGAGACTAGAAACTTGCTCCAGATCTATGCAGAGACTGGCAGACTCCAGATCAGTTCAGTGATTTCCTGAGGACTGTCTGCAGTGCCACATATAGACAAGTTCAAGTCATGGGGAGGGGGCTTAATCAAGGAGTACAATATCATACAGATCATGTAATAAATGTAATGTATTTGGCCTCCACTAACAGAAGTAATTTTGTGAGTCTTAGCAGAGGAAACATCTTGCAGGAATATGGTTTGAGTTCTGTGGTCTAGTATGTCATATGCCATTTATTTGCATGTGCTCAAAAACAGTCTTGTACAGGTGTGGACAATATACAAGAAATTCTGAAATAATTTAATGCATTCAAGTTACATTAAATTATTATTATATTATTTTTAATGGTACATTCCTCACAGAATCATTGCCTCATAAATGCAGCTCACACACACACTCTCTCTCACACACACACACTCCAATCATTTGACAGAGAACCACTAGCTTTGCTAAGTCCTTAATCTTAGTGAATGAACTCAGAGGGCCTCTCATCTCTCCAGCCTCCTTTGGTAAACCCCGCCCCGCCCAAGTTCCCCCTTACGTTTCCCCTCTGATGATCCTCAGGGCAAATCTACACACCTGGGACCTGGAGAAACTCAGAGACTACAAGACATGGAGTCAGATTAGAAAAGTTAGAAGGTTTGGGAATGTTTGGGATTTACCTGGGTAGGACATCATGGTTTCATCAACAGTAAAAAGAACATAAAACAGTGATATGAAGGTTACTGATATGAATATTGTTTGGTCATGTTATGTTTTACGGTCATTCATTTACTCTTTTTTTATTTTTCATATATTTTATTATGTATTTATTTCTTCTTTCTCTTCCGATATTTTTTTAAGCCTTTCTTCCTTTTTACTGGATTTTTCTTCTCCCTGCTTGAGTGCTCTCTGGGTTTTAAAGGCAAAGAGGCTGCACACTATGTTTTTGCAAGGAGGATAATACGCCGGGCTTACGTCTTAGAGTGCCACTGCCAGAGACCAACATCTCCAGCCAAGAGCACAAAATGGCCGTCTCATTCACTCACGCTCCGCAATGGGGCCCCGTCAAGGTGACAACCGGATGCATAAAGGACATGTCTCCTCTCCCCTGTCATCTTTATTGCAGGGTGGGTGGCCAGAGGAGATAGCTGCACTTAGGCTGGCGCTAGTCATTTGCCTTTCACTCAGCCCGCCAACTCCCTGTCACACAGGCTAATGTTGGTGCGGGGTTTGTGTGTGTGTATGTGTGTGTGTCTTGAGGAGGGGGGGGGGTTAAATAGTAATCTGGACCCTATATTTGCCTCTGATTAGGCAGCCCATCTACTTCCCCTGTTATATATATCAGCATTTTATAAAAGCGCACAAAGAAGCTTCACTGAGTGTGTCCTACCTCCACTGACTGATAATGCTATGTTAACACTGCACATTTGCTTGTAGATGCCATAAATGTTATTTTGCATTATAGTCATTCCACTGAGACATGGTAGGGTAAGTCTGTCTCACTGTGACAGCTACTGCTCTAGTTGCTTCATGTGTGCACAAGCATGAACTACAAAGGCCCGTAGTCTCTTAGTCTCACTGCTTTTGCAAATAATTGAAATATTAGAAGTTGGAAAAAAAAGAGGCAAAGTAAAATGTGTTTGGTGTGTGTTGTTTTACATTAGGCTATTCTTCTGTCAGTGAAGCAGTCTGTGCCAGCCTTAAGGATGATCAGTAACTGCGCTGTCTGTGCACACTCCCTAGTGTTGAGCTTTGAGTATTAGAACAGCGGTGCTCATTTGTCTTGGAGAGTGGAGCTCTCCTTTTGACCCCATGAAAGGAATTTAGGAGTAATTCTGTAATGTTTCCACAGACTATTTGTTTAAAACCAAACAAAACAACTGTTTGTGAAGACAAATTTCCCCCTTCATTTGTCATCTTAAAGGCTGGCCAATCGTTAATGTTTTGAGGGGCTCCGACAAAGCACAATGATCTGACTTTACAACACTTGCTGACAGACACCACGGACACTTTTATACTGTGACTCTTCTAAATGAGCTTGGCCTAAAAATGTCTTGGCAATGTATTTGTATCCATAAACAGTTCATCCCAGTGTTTCCATGAGGGTTTTTCTGTAGTCTGTTAGTGCAGTTCTCTGGCCAGGGTGAAAAGTTAGCCCTTGAACACTGTATGACCGTACAACAGGCAGCCACTCAGTCATCACAGGCCTCGTTCACTAGATTACTGCTGTGGAGCTTGTCTCTGCTCACACAATAAGATGCCACTGTTGTAACCACGACAGGAGATGAGTGCAGCTTTTGTGAAAGAAGTAGACAAAGAGAAGAGAAAGAGACAGAGAGAGAGAGAGAGAGAATGAGAGAGAGGAGGCTCTCCACTTGAATACAAATCTGGCAATTAGAATGGGATCATTCTCAAACATCCCCATTCGCCCTCACAATACACCCCATGCTGTTTGTCCTCAAAGCATTCCATAAAGCAGCTGAGTAGCTCAGATTCATTAAGACTATCATGTGTGTGTTGGCCCCGGAGCCCTAATAGGGAAGGCAAACACAAATATCCCCGCCTCTCATTTGGGGCCAATCTCTGCTGATGAGGCTATAGCAGATAAGGCAGGAGCCACTCAGGAGGGACTGACAGGTGGGGGCCCGGCAGGGTTCTGTTGGGGCGATGGTGGTGGGGAGGTGAATAACAAATGAGTTTTGCTGCGGATTTGGCTGATCATTCTGGGGGCCCTCGGAGCCCTCTGGACTCTAGCTCTCAACTTATCACGGGAGTCAGAGCACTTGAACCGCAGACCTCGCCGCCCCCTAATTAACAGCCGGGCCCAAATGAAAAACAGCTGGAAATAATTACATAATTAAAGTGCCTACGGGGGAAAAAAAGGCCTAATTTCAGCAGCCATCGCCATAAATCTTGTGCTGTCCGAGCCCATACTTTCAACGTGAACTTTTTCCCGAGCAGGTTAATGCATTACTCATACAAAAAACAGTATCCCTTTGTCTTTTCATTGGACCTGCTTAGTAACACACAGCCGCCCGGGCAGGAGGCAGTGGTTTCGCCCGCCCGGCAGCTCGAGCGCTCCAGGCTTGAAGGACAGCCTCTTTTGACACCTCCGAGGGCCTTCATGTGTGCCCCCACCCCCCACCCCATGCACACCTCCTCTGGATCACCCCAGTTACCCTCAGCCCTCAGATGCAGACCAACAGCCGGATCCGCTCAACACAGTCTGCAGAGTGAGCACAAGGCTTCCCTACCAGCTTCTGCAACACATGTTTTTAAACACTGCAGATGTGTATTTTTTACATTGCAAATGTGTGCTTTGTTTTTTTAAAGGGTGTTAAGTGTTTCATCCAGGATTTATTGAGTTGTTCTTTGAAGTGTGTACTGAAAACAAATGCCTTCAGGCCAAATGAAAAATGAACATTTGGTATTACTTTTGATATTCCAAATAATTAAAACAAACCCTCCACATGCTATAGAGTAAGCACTGCAGTAATTAACTCATTAAAACAATTACATAGAATAAGCCATAAACACCTCCTAGTGCATTGTGGGATTGTGGGGGTCAAACCTCACACACACACTGATAATGTGTGATCTCCCACCACCGTCTCTCTAGGATGATTAATAGTTTAATTTTTCAAAATTATTTAGACACACAAATAGTTCGATACAACGACGGCTATTACCAAATCGTGAAATAGACACGTTACCATGATGAAAGGTTTAATTTGTTTTTGGAGCACTTAAAGGGTTAGAAAAGCCACTGGGTTCCCCATCATCAATCATGTGTCACTTAGCAAAAGTGTTGTATTATGCGTGTAAGGAAAATACGGCAACTTAAAAGGATGCAGCGTGACAACCCTTTTCCTTTCACAGCCTTTAGGCATGATGTCTGTGCTAGTGTGACAATTAGGGCACGTCCACTGATAGACTATTTGTCCTGTTCAACTGAAAGATGAATGATGTTTCTGGCCAAAAGACCAACAATTATAACATAGCTTATGGCAAGAGGGTTGCATTTACTTATGGAGAGTGACAGTCTGAAAGATGTCCAGATTCAGTGCCAATTTTCAAGATGGTGTTTGCTTATGTACATAAAATTAATGCAGTGTTTCTGTCAAAATGTTCGCTGCATCTGGAAAGGTTACCTGTAATAACACTGTACCTAAACAAACATGAGAAAATAACGGTTAAAGTAACATTGTCTTTTGTAACAGTCAAAAAACAATTTTTGTTTCATCAATCAGTCAGTCAGTCAATCTGCCAACCTATCGATTTGTCCATCCAACTTCTCCATCTAGGACACATAGCTCAAGATAATTTCTTTTACATTTGCAGGCTTCTTTTACTATATTAACGGCTTGATTTTCATATTCAGCACATGTGTGTTTCTCTGCAGGCTCCCAGCATGGTGCCCATTGAGACGCGTGACACACCAGCTCTGCGCAGACACACAAACCTCTATGTAACAGTCATGCCTGCATCTCATCAGACTCTAATAGTCACATATATTAGGCCTCTGACAAGAACATTTAGACTGGTTAGAATTGTATTTACATACAAAGATATATTCCCAGACATTCAGACAAATCTGTGCTTTTCTATATATGCCAATACTAGAACATGAAAGAATTATCTGTGAAAACATCATTACAAGTACAGGTTTTTTCACATCATGCCTCTATTTGAGACTCTTAATGTTTATTTGTATGGGTGCAAATGTTTTTTCAAAGCAGCATAAAAAAACACCGCATTATAAACAAAAATACTTAGCTAAGAACTGAAATATATGACTTAAACATTGGTGTACTAGTCAGTCTAAATAAATGCTTTTGTTTAATTTGCCAGGTTCTCAGGCCAACCAAGATGAGCGTTGATAAGTGTAATTTAATGGCACTGATCTTTACAAAGCTCTCTACAGAGCCATCTACTGATAACCCTCAGCTCAACTTCTCCTCATAAACAAGTCTTTTTAACTGATAGCAAGGAGTATGTTAAAAAAAAACACCCTGACCTGAGCAGCAGTTAAATCTCATCACGAGGAGAGCTAACAACACTTTTCACCTCAACTCAGCAACAGATAAAGGAGCATTTCACATTGTTTGCACATTGTACACTTGTGAAGTAAAAACTGCAAACAATGATAATATAGGCTATGTGAAATAATATATGACACACAGTATGTAAACAGTGTACAGAAAACCCTTGAAATGTGCTAAATATCAATACAGAGAATATAAACCTCTATAGAAAATATTTCAAATAAATTATAAATATATTGAGATGTACAGTTACAACATTTCCAGTTCAACAATTACAGTTGCACCAGTTAGTGCTGTAAGAGATGGAGATTGATACTGGGTTTGTGTAGAGATGGAGCTTGATACTGGGTTTGTGTAGAGAGTGAAAGGCAGACACCTGCAGCCCTTTGGAAATAAGGGCACCTAGTGGCCCATGTTGTCATGGCTACAACCAGAGGTGTGGCATTTCTAGATGTGGGGTGAAAAGCCAAAGAAATGATAGAAGAATATAAGCGAAGATATAAACCCTTACTCTGTGTAAGATATCCCTTACTCCGTGTAATGGATAGATAGATAGATAGATAGATAGATAGATAGATAGATAGATAGATAGATAGATAGATAGATAGATAGATAGATAGACTACTAAAGCAACTAAGTGTGTTTAAGGGGGATAATTTCTTTTCCTTTCACACCTCCACAAATAGTCTGCGTTAAAAAACAAAAACAAAATCAGTTCTGAATGCTACAGCATCTGTTGGAGCGTCAAACAGGTTTTTGATTAGACAATAAAATTGACAATCTGCAGGCTGACAGATCATGCAACTTAAGCTCCTTGCAGGACAGAAATAACATGTCTTTGGCTGCAAAAGCACCATCTTCAGGCCAGCCTAGGTATGTGGAATACGTTCATACTTCAGTTTAGGAGACATCCGGAGAATTTAACCGGCTGAAGTCCTTTAGCAGATAGCATCCATAGGAATATATTTCATCCAGATGGGCACATGATAGCACCTCACAGCAGTCAGATTACTTGACCTATAAATGTCTTCCACAGTTGTGTTTTCATACCAGACATATCAATATGGTTTTGACAACTGAACCGGAGAGAGAGACTTTGTCCATTAAATCCCTGAGCCGGAGGGGAACTGACCCAGTTTAGGGCCAAACCTACACCGGATCCAAACCAGATCCCACTCAACGCTCGCCTGCTATCTGAACTCTAAAGACTTTAGTTATTGGGTGCTGAAGGGAGGCTGGGTACTGAAGGGGAACAGAAGATAAGAAAATTGGTGAATGATCAGTTCTCCATGTTTCAGAAGTATCATATTTATCAACACATCAACACATATATAAAACAGAAGATAAATAATAACAGACAACAAACAATTTGGAAGAAATCAAAAGGATTGTAAAACCAGCATTGGAATAATTACATAATTTTGGCAAATGGAATTTTATTGTGCTTGTAAATGTACGAGGGCCACTTGTGTGGCAACATCTGTTTGGCAACATCACTATGCAGGACCTCAAGTGGACCTGCTCTGGGTTTCTGCATTTTCCTACTTTCTTAATTTTCCGACCAGAGCCATTTCAAAGGGGGGCACATAGAGTCCAAGGCTTCAGGGTCACCCAGCCTAAAACACATTCACACTGGAAGCAACCGAACCTCAAGCAGCCTTCTTGTATTTACATTACGTTTGTGTGACTTTAACCAGCATCAAACAATTACAAGCCTATTGCTTTTTTTCACCCAGTTTCTTTTTCTCCAAAAACAAAAAGAGCCCAAACAGCCTCGATTGTTTTTTTTTTACGTTCTTCCTGCCAGCCGTACTGTAAATTAGGTTTCTCTGCTTGAGGAGATGTGTTTTTCCAGCCACACTTGTTGACACATCACTGCACAGCTCCACAGCGGCGTAAGGGGCTCCAAAACTCGCCCAGCACATTTCAAGCCTGTGACAGACTGAGGGTTAAGATGTTCTGAATTAGATTTGAATTACAACCACTAAATACCCCTGTCAAAGCTAATTAGGCCTGACATTGCGCATACACACACAGCCGAGCCGCACACACAGAGAGGCACACAGTTTAAACAAAGTCATACTCCTAAAAAGCGCATCTCCCCAAAAAATTGTCCAGGCATAATGGACTAATACAGCCGCATTTGTTGTGCTGGAATGATAATCCACATTTCCCCCAGTGCGAATAGAGAGAAAAGCAAGGCTAGGCTGGCATTAAGGGGAAAATCACTGAGAGGGTTCTGACTCACAGGGCTTGAATTAACATTTTTTTTGTTTGTGGTTGTGTATGTATGTGTATGTTGTTTTTTTTTTTTTTGGAAATCACACAAACACACACACACACACACACAGAGAGAGAGAGAGTACCACAGAGTAAAAAAGAACCTTTGATATCCAAGTGCATTGCTGAATCTTGTATGGTTGCAGACAGGGTGGTTTTTGAATTATTTTATCTTGGCAAAGTTATGTGGCAGAAGGCAGCAAGTCAGACCATAGATTTTGAGAGGCTATAGGAAACCAGTCCTTTCACTTTTTTACATGCAATCCTCTGACTTCGATATGACACTAAAATAACAAATCTGGCCATCATTGCAGGGATTGTGGAGATTTAAAAGGACTAACAGACTTGGTTAGATGCACTCTGGCTTTTGCATTGATGAGAACCAATTCATGAAATCAAAATGTAAATCATTCTCCCTGTTGGCAGGGAGTTGTTTAAATCTTTTGACACTGTAATTGCAATATGGGAATGCACAAGGAGAAAGGTTATCCTTACACAACAGTCAAACTTGCTCCAAAAAATGGCCCAGTGAAGACCTAAATGAAAATTCCTGCAAGAAGCGGTGAAAATAAACAGGGTGCCTGGACTGGCATCAACAATCCACAGAGCAGCCTCTGCAGTTTCTCACAGACAGGCCTCCCAACAGAGTCACTTTCCCTCTCCTTCACCCTACCCACCTCCTCACTCCCTCTCTCTCTCCTTCACCCAACCTACCTCCTCACTCCCTCTCTCTCTCCTTCACCTTTGCAGTGTGCTCTCACTCTCTCTCTCCTTCACCCTGCCCACCTCCATACTCTCTCTCTCTCCTTCACCCTACCCACCTCCTCACTCCCTCTCTCTCTCCTTCACCTTTGCAGTGTGCTCTCACTCTCTCTCTCCTTCGCCCTGCCCACCTCCATACTCTCTCTCTCTTCTTCACCTTTCCTCACTCTGTCCTTCTCTTTCTCCTTCTTTTCTCTCAAGCTTCATGTCAACCTTTTTCACTCTCTCTCCTCACTCCCACTTTCTCCATCTTTCTCATCATATCTTTCCCCATTTCATTCACTTTTCCCTTTCACTCTCAGCCTCCTTCATTCACCTTCTTTCTTTCACCCTCTCTCTCTGTCACTCTGTTTTTCTCTCTTGCACTCTCTGCCCCCCCCCCCATCTCATTAGACCAGGTGTGAAAGGTTCACAGCTCCCTGAGAGTTCATAGGCTTTGGGACCTTGGCACTGAAACAAGCTTTTTAGACTGGTTTTAAATCCAGAAACCATCGCTAAAAATATTCACAAGTGCCTCAGAGCCGTGCGGGTCAAACCTACAGTGCTCACTATCGGCGCTATGCTCTCTCGTCCTCTTGGCGCCTCTCTTTGATCTTCACTGGTCTTCAGCTCCTCCAAAGGAGAGAGGGAAACACACAGTATCAGTCCAGAGGATCATTGTGTTTATTTACCTATGCCTCTGTCCAGGTAGATGTGATTTCGTGGCTCAGTGCAACTGCTTTGGGGGTTATCCACACACACTCCAATGCGTTGCAAGGGTTTGAGGTGTGTGTGTGTTTGCGTGCGTGTGTGTATGTGGTGGTGGGGGCAATGTGTGGCCACAACAGCCAGAGTAATCTGACTCCTGAAACGTCCTCCAACAACACCTCATTAAACCAGAGGCTGCACCTCCGAATCACCAACCCCCCCTTTCTGGCCAGCATCTGCCCTCAAAGATGCCCGCATTATGACGTAAGCTTTAAAAACACACACAAGCCGTGCACACACACACATACACACATGCACACACACCTTGAGCCTGTGACACGCCACCACAACACCTCACCAATGACCTGTGGAATTAACTCCCTTTTGCTATAGATCGGTCTCCATTACATAGTGAGTGCAAATTAGGTTACCCAGTGGCATATGCACAGTAATAGTCCGCTGGGTTTTCGCCTGACCTGTGAAGCATGTTTAACAAAACGCTTATTGAGCTTAATGCACAGCACTTATTATCAAGGGTAGGATTAGGCTGGGATTTGGGCAGTCATAAATATATCAGAACTTCATTAAACGCGGACACTGAGGTAACGTATCCCAGAAAACAGACGGAGACGGCCCACCAGAGCCAAACAAATGCTGTTAAGCTGGGCTTTGAGCGCTGCTGGGCTCAGTGGGTCTGGCTCGGCTTGTGCGTGCCCTCACATCTGAAACCACTTAATTGGGACTCCCTGAATTGTGCCCCGTTTGCGCCGAAGAGGCCTAAGCCACATGGAGCTGTGTGTGTGTGTGTGTGTGTGTGTGTGTGTGTGTGTGTGTGTGTGTGTGTGTGTGTGTGTTGTGGTTGGCCAGAAGCGGAGCCTGTTTACGCGGCTGCTATCGTCAGCTGTTGCGGTCATAGCCCCCAAAATGCTGTGTGAAGGCTGTGGCCCGTAAATGCAGCTTTGATGCATTTTTAGAGGAATTGGACAAACAACCAATTGGCATTTTAAGGGGATTACCAAGACTAACCTGCCAGATTTATGCTCTTCAAAATTACATAAAGTGAGAGGGTTGGAAAGACGAGGTAAACTAACCCTTTCAAAAACATTTCAAGGTATAAAGTCTGTGGTAGAAATTGCTATTGCGTGCAGACTGTCAGAACCATTTCACATTGCATTTGAGCTATTTGTATCTGGTTATGACAAAACTTGCATACATTCTGACAGAAAATGGACATCTGGAGTGATTTCTTATTCTGTTGTGATATCATTGCACCATTGATCTGATTAAAGAGGAAATAAAAGTTTCAGTGTTCATAATCATCTAACCATCATTCCAGAGAAAGAAAGGGAAAAATACAACCCTTATGTGACTGCAAGCAAAGCAAATCAATCCAATATTTGGGCCCTGCCACGGCAATATGAAACTGCTTGAGCACAGTAAGGAAAACGTTCCCTAATAACACTGTAATTTTATACATTGGCTTATTTTTCTTTTCCTAAATAATGCGTGTGTTAAGTTCCTTTAGCAAACGTGGGGAGCGAGGCATTCAAGTGTGTGTCTGGGCCAGTACTGAAAATAGACATTCCAAATCTATCCCAGGTTGCCTCTTACGCCAGAAAGCACGACTTTAAAGACAAAAATACATAGACGAAAGGCTTGAATATCAGATTATCATCAAGTAGCCCAAGATCCCCCTGTATTTTGCAGCAGATTTTGGTATTAAATCTCGGCTTCAAAGTAGCTAATTTCACTAAGCCCTGATTTCATGGTCGCAGCTGTATTGTATTACCAATCATAGCAACTTTTCATAGACAGCTACAGGGGCGGCGAGGGGCCTTCTTGCTTTGAGCACAGCCAGAGTATGTTGCGGCTTATCTTCATAATATCCGTGTCCCTAAAATCCTGCACAGTTGCATCGTGCAGCGCCACAGAGGAACTCTGAAGACGTCTGATTGTCAGCGGTGGCCATGCAAGATGATGACGAAATTATCAAAGCTTCTCAGGTTTTGCATTTTTGGAGCGTTATTATTCGACTCAGATGGAGAACATAACCGCTCACGGCGGAATGAATAAAGGCCAATTACGTTTACATATCTCTGCGAGTCAAAGCTGAGTGACTTTCCAGCATGAGAAACTGAAGCAGCGCGCCCAGCACCACTTAAATATCATCAGCCATGCTGTACCATTGTCAGTATCAGCCTACTTCACAATTTGCGGTACAACTTGATATCCCTGTGAGAGACGTGAAGTGATCAATCCCTAATTCAAACAGACACCTAAATTACAGCGGTTTAATACTTACAGCACACAACAATTATTTGACCCCATCCCTCCTCTAATAACACACGCCTGATGGAACTGTTTTTTTTTTTCATTTGCAGTGAAGCATAATCAAACTTTTTTTTTTTACTTCAGTTACTTCTAACTTTGAATCACAACAAAAATCACGATTTTATTCAGATTTCAGATGAGACGGAGCCGGCCGTCAGACAAAACATGACATGAGAGGCCTAATAAACCTTTTTTACTGTGCTGTTCCACTGCTGTACACACAAACACACACACACACACACACACACACACACACACACACACACACAAGGATGGCCATTGCTTGTGACAAGGCCTTGTCATTTGCAGTTGATTTGTGAAGTATATGGCGCCTGTTTGTATTTCCTCTGTTCTAAAATGACAAGGTGCCGTTCCCCAGAAGACACTGGCAGATCTGAGTCCAGTTCACATCAGCAAGCAGTTGCTCTTTCGGACAGGAAGGATCACAGGGTCTTATGTTAAACAAAAACAAATCTTCTTTTCCAGCTTCTTCCCACCTCTACACATCTGGTCTGAATAAGCCCCGGCGAGCGAGCGGAGAGAGAGACACTCTTCGGGGCTGATAGCTGCGCACACTGCACCACATACCTAGTTGCCTGTTTTCATTTATACAATAACCAAAATAGGCCTCTGGTCCACCTCTGGGCATTACCTTACACAAACATAATCATTAAGCATGGGACTGAGGGGTCACCCGTGACATAGAGGGGGATTTACATACAATCTGCCTGCATTTACTCTAAATGACATGGCTTGGAAACACATGGGGGAGAGAGGGGTGCAAAGACAGAAGGAGAGGAAAGTGACTTAAAGAAAGAAAGAAAGAAAGAAAGAGTAGAGGAGAGCAGAGAGGGCTTATAAAGTACTGCATTTGAGAGAGAGAGCAAGCGAGAGAAAGAGAGAGAGAGGGAGAGAGAGAAAAAAGGGGAAAGAAAGCAAGAATCCAGGTCAAGTGTGTGTGAGTGGCTAAAGGTGTGATCTGCCTGGGTGGACCTGTCCATCTCCCGTGCCGGCCTCCCAGGATCCCCGTCTCTCTCTCTCTCTCTCTCTCTCTCACACACACACACACACACACACACACACACCCATTCAGCGTGTGAACACTGGGCAGTGGCACGTCTACTTGTGTGAGGGGGGTGGGAGTAGAGTGGTGGGTGGGGGTTGCGGGTGGAGGTCCGGACGGGCAGGGCTGTTTAGCATCAAGACTCAACAAATGCATTGTTTCTGGTTATGCTCTGGGGCTTCAACATCCAAGGGTAATTGCCTTCAGATGAAAGGGAACATATTTGGTATTGCTATTGACCACAAACCTGATGTTCAGCATTAGCCGCTGAGCCACTCAGCTGAATGGACGCACAGTGACGGGGAAGGCCAGCCAAATCTCACAGGCCGCAGGCAGAACAATGGCTGCTCCAGCACTGATGAATGCTGGAGCTGAGGAGAGAGAACCATCCCCACAGAGAGATTACACAGATACGCCAACGCACATTAGCAGTGCCAGCCTATGCTAAATTACAAACTGCCTTATTCATCAGCGGTCAACTGGGGCAGAGTGAAATAGCAGTGTAGAAGACACACTGACACACACACGCACACACACACGCGAAAGGAAAGGGGGGGGGGTGGACACTGAGATGATATAAAGAAAAAAAATCCCTTTCATCCAAGCCAATTTCCCTGTTTTTACAAATTTCATTGAGGTCCTCCATTTCGGCACGGCACGCATCAGTCTTACGCGGCCGGCGTGATTGAGTCGGAGATGGACGTGACATTTCTCATTTTGAGGTAAATGAGGCGCACGTAGCCACGGGTCCCCTCACCCTTCATTACTCCCCCTGCCAAACAGTGGGGGCGATTTACCCACGCCGCACTCCGGCTCCTGTGCTGTTATTACGCCAGGAAATCAAAGCGCCATGGGCCAAAATGATTTTTAATTACTTTTGCGTGACCGCCATGCTGCGCTCACGGCCTCCCCTGCCCAAACCTCATTTCAATATTTCGGCGAGGCGTTTCAGGCCTCATGAGCAGTGAGAGCGAGACAGTTAGCGGTGTCTGGGGCTCCGGGGAACAAGGGAGGGAAAAAGTTGTGGGCGAATAACAGCTGGCGCTGAGACCCACACACCAGAGATATCTCTCCTTATGCACAAGGAATAAAAATATGAAATGACTGATTATACAGAGCACATGTATCCAAGTAAATATGTCTACTCAGTGCTGATGGAGAAGTGCTGGTGGAGTGCTGCAGTCTCCTGGCTGACCTATTCAACTGTAGATGTAACACAACAGCAACTACGTCGGGTGTTAGTACTACTATTACTGTCACTGTTGAAACAACCATAAGTCCCATCTACAATTGTAATTGCCACTATTACTACTGGCAGAAGAATAATCAATAATGTTATGCAAATCCACTTTAAGTAAATTGCCAGGGTGCAAATACACACACTCTAATTAAATAACACACATGCACACACCCTAACACATGGATTGTGGCTATGCCTGTATTGTGTCTCAAACAAACCATCCCGGCTCACATTCAGATACACATTCTCTCTCTCTCACAAACACACATTCTCTCTCACACACACACATTCTCTCTCACACAACACTTTCTCTCTCCATCTGTACTCCTCTCTCTCTTGACTCAATGACCATCCCACCGAGCTGAGTCCAGTGAGGAGAAGCTGGCCCTTTACAAATCTGCCCATGCATAATGAGATGGGGGCTATTTCCATAAACCAATCCATCCCCATGCAGGCCCTATGAGGGACAAAGGCCTGCTAGCACATTAGCTGGCTAACAACTCACTTCCTTAATGGAGCGGCTTTAAGAGACAGTGGGATTAGGACCTAAGTGTTTATTCTGACGGTCAGCGCCATTCAAACACTGGGCTGGCCAGGGACACCTCACAATGGGTCTCCGCCTTTCACATGCAACGCGCACATCCAGATTACAAAGAGGGGGGCGTTAGCGCAACAACTTAAAGTGTTGATTTGACTAAATGAATCCTTCCTCACACACATGAAAATGAGGGTGTGAGAGTGACTGTGTTTTCTGTCACAGCTGCAGCACACTCTTGTAGTCTGTGTAAGTGGCTTAGGAATGGACATCATCTGTATAGTTGCTGTGTAAAGCAAGCTTATAAAGGAGGGGCATTAAAGAAATTAAAAGTCTCTCACTGGTAGAAAATCTCAGGCATTACTGGTATCTACTGGATCTATTAGTGGACTACTGGCATGCTTTGTATTTTTCTCATAAGAGAAATTTGCAGGATTCAAAGCATGCATCATTAGTCATAATCAACTCTCTGAGCCCAACTTTCTGAGACCAATATGTGTTCGTCTCTGTTGAGTCGGCTTGTGTAAATCACTGTTATTCATTTCATTAAAAAAGGCTGAAAAATCTGTGCTGGACTGGGTAGCAAATATACCAGAGATGATTGCTGATTTAAACAAAACACACACACACACACACACACAGGGTGCAGTGTAAGGGCCCAAATGTGTTCGCTATCTCTCTTTATGGGGGGGGGGTTCTTTTTTTGCGACTTCCCTCTGGAGAGGGTGAGCGAAGCTGGATCTAATTACACATGAGGAAGCCCAGACTCCCTCCCAAGCTGAAAGAACATCAGTAAGCTCAACCATTAATAACCCAGCACTGGACTGCTCAGTGTAATTGTCTGACTGCAACCCACAGTAATCCTACAGTCAAGAGGAAAGAACTGAAAAGAGGAAAAGGTAAATAAAGGTGCGTGCTTGTGTGTGTGTGTGTGTGTGTCCAGGAAGGTCAATGCCTAGGATGCCCGCTATGCTCAATTTCGAATGTCACCTCAAAGCCCCACCCCCGTCTCTGCCGGCCCAAGAGAAACAAGACGCAGAGGGGCAAAAGGGCAAGTTGTGTAAGTGTGTGTGTGCTGAGTGACAGACAGTTTAGCGCTAGCTGGGGACCCGTGCTCTCAGGGTCAGCTGGAGTTTCGGCAAGCGAGCGAGTGAGCAGGGCAGCCGGGAAACAATGAGAGGCCTCAGCGTATTTATTTGTCATCTCTTTGTTTTTATAGCACAGAGAATAAATGGCTGGAACGCCGCAGAGCATGCCTGCACATTGTCAACACAGGTAATAAGTCACTATTACCCCCGCATTCCCACACTCTGCCTATTCAACAAATCAGCTCTGCACTGATCAGGAGTGGAGGAGGTAGACTAGTATTAGAATTTTGCATGTCATACACACATACACTACATTTTATATATACACACACACACATTCACCTTTAACCTTATTCTGGAAATAAACTTCAATAAGCTAGGAAATAAAATTTGAGAAATAAGACAATGAACATTCTTTCATTATGTATGTGTGTGTGTACGCTAATTTGCCTCAAAATGATGTATGTAGTAAAATGGAGACACAGAGAAAATACTTTTATTCTTGTTGCCCACTGAATGAAGTCTTGCATCCTCACCTTCAGAGTCTAGACCAGCGGACAAGGGCTCTGACCAGTTACTGTGTCTCTCTCTCTCATCCATACATGCTACCGCCCAACCACCCAACCAATCCACCTACCCAGTCACTCTTTGGCCAGACACTTCATCAGAGGAGAGGGGGTAATAACTCAACTTGATTTGAATTTGGTTTTACTTGCCTTCATCTGTAAAGGACAGCCTCCCAAAGAACCGCGCCCCTCTCTCACTCACTCACTCTCTCTCTCTGAGGTCCTGACAGAGCGTCTCTCTTTCAATAACATGTTTAACATATGCAGCGATATGGTTGAGAGACAAACATTTCTTATCTAATTAATATGGATGTGGGAAACCCAGCCAAATGCTGTACATTTAAAACAGTTATGATTGAACTGGGTCAACTCATCAACATTCCAATTAATTCAGAAAGATAAAAAGACGCACACAAAAGTTGACAGTAAGTGTTGGAAGAGAGAATGCTTGCACAGCTGAGAGTGTGAGGTAACTTCACACCTCACAAGCACGGAGGCCAGCCTCTTACTTTCCACTTTTGGCACACAAACACGTGCAAATGCTGCATGCGAGCTCAAGCAAACTGTAAAAACCTTCCCGCAGAGTGCGAGGAGGCAAGTTCACTTATTAAGTTCATGCCCACTTGGTTTCTAACTTGAGCCTTTGTGTGTGGGTGATTAAAAGACGACGAGGTTGTTTCGGCTTCCAGAAGGCACTAAAACAGCACTCACCAATGCCCTCCTGGCACAGGGTCCCATGGGCAACCACAGCCTGGGAGCGTGAATGAGGTAACCAACACCTCGACTCCCAAAGAAAACTCATCTCTTTTATGTTGGCATTAAGTGACGTTATATTGAGTGCCAAATACGACTTGACACCACCGCAAGGAACTACATTAAATACAAGTTTAGTGAGCAGAAGAGCATCTACTGAACTTTCTCTCAAAGTTGAAATCTTGGAGAACTTAGGAAACAAACACACACACACAAAAAGAAAAAAAAAATGAAGAGTCAATGTTGAACGACCATACCATAACTTTATTGTAGATATACTCAGCTACAATTATTTCCAAAAAAGGGGAAAAATATTAAAGGTATTTGTGATCCATAAGGTGCAGACCGCAAACCATTGCAGCACTTTTACAGTATGTATGAGGTCTTTCCTGTCCCTTAAAACAACATCTGCTGCACATGGGAGGAGAATGGCAGGCTATTCCCCCTCCCCTTAAAAACGACTAGATAACCCATTACTCTGCGTTTCATTCTGCTGGTGATCCACCCCTCAGATGCCGCTTTCTCATCTTGCCCAACCTTCCCATAATGCACTCTGAGAGTCCTGGTCACATTCCGGCCACTCCCAAAGTTCTCTTTTCCGTCTGATATGACAGCACGTTGATACTTTTTATTTATCTTATTTATTCATTATTTTTTGTAATCTCTCTTTTTCTTTTATATAGATATTCTTTTTATACTTGAAGGCCTGTGGTTCAGTTTTTTTTTCTCCACCAAAAACAATTGATATACAAGCCCTTCATTTCCAAAAAAAGAATAATAAAAAAAAAAGGGTCTGTAGTAGATTTCTACACAACATTTAGGAAAATGGGGAGTAAGTTGTGTGTGGGGTGGTGTTTATGGGGGTGGGGTCTTCAACTGACGTGCACTACATAACATCTGGTACTAGCTTGTCAAATGTAATCTAACTAAAAGCAGGGGGAAATCATTAACTAAACAATTCTTCAAGTCATGCCTGTCATAGGACTAGTTTTGTGGGCTATATTACAATTTCATATTCCAAGTATTACATTAAGGCTGGACATAATGTATACACCAGACATACATTGAGCCCCAGATTCTTAAGATTCCCTACAATGGATTTTTTTTTTTTCTACAGTGTATTTTATCAGATGACTTGCAGGCACATTAGAGCTTTCTGATCGCATATTCTTAAATACAATTGTAATAGACCAGCAATTGAAACAGCAGCAAGGCCAAAACCACAAGTTATTCTTTTAAACGTAACGGCATTATATACACATATATGTATATATATGTATTTATATATATGTATATATACATACATACATACACACATACATACACACTTTTTTTTTCTCTTTCTGACATGAGGTAAATATGGCGCCCGAGTGCAATGCTCATTTGTGCTACATGTACAAAAAAAGCAAAATTAAAACAAACAAAATTAAACAAAAACAAAACTAAATCAAAGAAAGACAATTCTCCGCCAGTAAGGAAACCTAGTCGGCAGCATTTGATGGAGGAATACCTTTAGATCATTCTAGAACATTTGCAGTGAGAAATAGACACATAGTTTACGTTTTTTTTGGCTATAACACTCTGATCACAGGCAAATCACGCCTTCTAGGAGCTAACCTAGAGGCTGAAACCAGAGGAGTTCTACAAGGGGCCCGGATGTGGACTGGTACCAAGCCAGGTCAAGTCTACGCCAGTGTCACTAGCTGTGAAGGAATCTAGCTTACAAGATTTCATCAGAAGATACAGTCCTTTCTGTGAGAATAAATGATTGTGTGGGTGCGGCTCCACATCAGTGATTTCACATTCTTTAATAAGCTGTTATCGCATCATTGATGAGAAGAATAATAACGACAGGGTTTTAAATGTGTGCCAGACGTGAAAGGAAGAGAAAAGTATGCAAAATCTAAGTAGAAAGGTGTGATCTGAGGTTAATTGTTATAGATGAGCCACTCAGTTTGTCTACCTTTGTGCTGTAGCTGAGTGACAAACCCCAGTTTGAGACAAAAGCGGGCGAATCAACAAAAAGATTTTGTATCGACTTATAGGTCACTCAACTCTTGCCAGAGAAAAGAAACAGGATTGCACTTTTTGGAAGGGCTTTAAAAAAAATCTAATTTAGAGCTCAGCGGCAAAACACAGTTTGGAAAATGTGCACTTTTAAGTGACAAATCCATACATGTTATTAAATTACATTGTGGTCAGCCAACACTTTCCAAGACCATAGGAGAGGTTACATCTCTCTATGGTGTTACCCATAATCCTCGGAGAGGCTAGTGGGCATTTAGACTCGACTTAAAGACTGATCCTATGGCACCGCAAGCAGGTCACTGCAGCACATGCAGGTGAGATTGCTGGAAGAGAAGTGTTGGATTGGGTGCACAGTGACAGAAGGCACTGTAGAAGCTCATAACTCTGCTAGAAATTAATAAGATTGACAAGAGTTTGAAGGGATGTGTCCTCAGTGCAAAAAAAGTGTCAATTTCATACCTGACAAATATATTTATGATATACTGTCAGTTTCCAACTGCACATTGAAAATATTATCAAAATGAATATCAACAGGCCACAATGCCTTGATGGCACCCAAACTGATGAGTAATCCTTAATTGAATTCACTTTAATGAATTCAAAAACATATTTATTTATTGATTTATTTAGAGAAACTGACTGCAACATTCTGAGGTAGCAGCACATCCAGTTATGTGCCTTTGTAATACCACTTGCCCTTTTTTCCTCAAAGGCCCATTCTGGAATCATTCCTACCAGGCAAAGCATAAAAAAAAAGAAGTCGGAATTTAATCCCCCATTCTTAATCAAAAATCTATTTCTTTCTTTTCCATTTGGTATCCCTACGAGATTTGCAGATATAGAGCAACGTGTACAGCTTCAAAGGAGAAGAGTGACAACATCAGCTTAAGTGACTGAAGCTAGACATAACGAGGTAAATCAAACTTTGAGTGCAACCTGTTAATCGCCCCCCACAAGCGTCAAGTGACATCTCGCCAACTCCACAGTCCTGGGAGTTTGACAAGCCAACTTAGCGCAACAGAAGAGCACCTTAACTCAAGTCAGAACGCTACTATGCACACAGTGTGTTAGCGTTTCCACCATGGTCGTTAATTCCAAACAAGGGGAGCTTGAGGAGAAAAAAAAAAAAACAATAAAAAGGAAACTAAAACAAACAAAAGCCAAAAGCACAACAAAAACAATTAAGCAAACTTTGACAGCTGACAGAACACGACAGCCAACCCAACAGATTTCAAAAGGTCAAATAAAAGAGGTAATACAGTTACAGTGCAAAAGATGAGAAATTCAAGCTTAATGATAAACATAGCACCGAAAAAGGAAAAAAAAAAAAAAAAAGGAAAATGCATGCAATTAACTGAGGTATTCAAGTGAAGAATGCCTATTAACACAAATCAAAAGCTAGACAAAAGGTTATGTCATTTGTTCTATCTAAATGAAAACAACACAACAGGCTGGCGTTCACGTGCCTATGTCTGTGAATTACTCATGTCGGGTCTCACATGAAGCCTTTTAGACGTCGCATTAAACTTTAGCTTTGGTAAGTGAAGTGCAAGACACACAAATTGTCTACTAAAAATATTGAATGTCCTACAGACTGTTTGTAAAGGTGCTTTGTGTCTCAAAGAAGTATCCAATTTCTTTTTTTTTTAAACACTTATTTTTATATATATATATAAAATTTGCAGCATATTTCCCAAGTGATATGTGTCTTTTTGTTATATCAAAACTAAATACGTCAGTCAATGGAGGCGTCTAACGCTAATTGTCACCAAAAACTCAATGTAAATATTCTTGGTATCAAAAGACATTACTAAAACCAATAATGGTGACTTGCATTGTGAAAGATTTCATTGTTCTCTACACATAATTGTTTTTTTTTTATAGTATTTATATAATCAATCCAATTGACTATGACAACATAGCAACACAAACATGCAAGTTCGATTGCTGTTCATTTAAAAACGACAATGACAGTACATTGGGAATGTTGAATTGCTATCCACGACAAAGGATATGAGGGAGAACTGTTTTTCCTTTCTCCAAGGCAGAAAAAAATAAAAATAAAATAAAACAAACAACAAAAATATGACAGATTTGGTGTTGAACAGACAAATTAAGCTGAAAACACAAGCGGACCCTAGTGGAGGAAGTACAAGAATGATTAAGAATGCCACCTCACAGCCCAGAGAGCAGTCCTACTGACCCCTCCCTGGACTCCCTTGTCTCTTACTATGCCACAGTACATCTACAACCGCTTTAAAACTGGCACTAGTGCACCACTGAGGAGTTAGCGTTTTTCTTCTGTTGCTTCCTTTTTGGGATACAATTCCACAGTACATTCTATCACTACGCTACTTTAAGCGGAAGCCTCTTTACCTACTATCTTTAAGCAGAGGTTAATTTAACGAGAAAGGGGGAAAAAAATGTCAACAAAACAAATTAACAACAACAATAATAATAATAATAATAAAATAACAACAGTAAAGCGAGTCCTGACCTTTCTCTTCTTCTGAATACTTGCTATATGTTAATAAAGCACAGATCTGATGGGAGTACAAAACCTGGGAGGAAGGGGGAAGTAAGGATTGTGTTTGCGCAAAAAAAAAAAAAAAAAACAACAGCAACAACAAAAATTAAGTCATTCTCTTTCTGAAAAAGGGGGAAAAAACAGAAAAGCACAGTCGTTGTTGCCACGATGTCTTCGCTACTGGTGTCAAGAGCAGGGGTGTATGGGTTTGAGTGTGTGAATGTGTGTTTTGTGTGAGTGTGTAAGCGAGAGTGTGTGTGTGGGGGGGTTTGTGTGTGTGTGTGTGTGTGTGTGTGTGTGCGTGAAGCTCAGCTGGTCTGGACCTGAGGTTGATTGGCCTTGAGACTCCGTAGGGCGCGGCGTGCAGCAGCGGATTTGGCGATTCGGTAGCTGCGGCCCACACCCTTGAACTTGCCCTTCCCCACCACCTCCACCGTCACTCGCACCTTCCCGTCATACGTGCGCTCCGCTGGGCTGCACAGGGACAAACAAACAAAACGATACAGGAAAATTGTAAAAAAAAAAAACAAAAAAAAACAAACAAACAAAAAAAAAACACTTAGTTATAATTATGCTAATTGAAAGCCCATGAGTGTGTGAGTGTGAGTGAGAGTGTGTGTGAGTGTGAGAGCGATGAGCATCATTGACCTGCTGTGACCACAAATAATTCCCACCTGAACTTAGCTGTCTCTGGCTCCATCTCCAGCAGCTCGCGCACCGGGGAACGAGGAACATTGGCAGAAAATTTTTCTAAAGTGGAAACAAATAAAATCATGTCAGCACACATCACACATAAAGGCCCAACATTTCAATCACTGAAGACATTTGACTAAGGCACTATGTGATGGCCCTGACTGTGTTAACCAAAACACATCTCGGGGGGGGGGGGGGGGGGGGTGGGGGGGGGCATTGAGGCCATCCTTCTTACCTATAAGAGGCCGCATCATTGGATAATACACCCGCCAAACACTTTCCAGGGACATCATGCTATCCATGTAAATAGCTCCGGCGAGTGACTCAAAGATGTCCCCCATGGCCTTGGGTACTTCGATGTCTTCCTCCTTCTCTTCGTCTTCCTCCGAGCGGCGAAGCTAAAAGGAAAACACAGCAGGAGTTCAGCAGGCGGGGGGTGGGGATGGGGCTGATTCCTGTTTATGCGCCCACGACAGGCAGGGAACTCGCATGGGACACAAACACAGAAGTATGACGGTCGTCATTCCCTCATATTGAAAACAACAAAGAACAGCAGAGATGGGTGCACAACTTGGCCTGCTGGAGAAGTCATAGAGCTGAAAGGACTGGAGACAAATTGTCAACAAAGGCGGTAATCAAGAGCATGTTTCTCTCGTCCAATAAGGCGCAGGCCTGAAATATCACTACGGCCGCACTTTACCATCATACCACGCCTGAGCACAAGTCCACTGAGGGCCAATCACCTAGTTTTACAATGAGGAACTCTGTGTGTCTGTGTGCGTGTGTCTGTGTGCGTGTGTCTGTGTGCGTGTGTCTGTGTGCGTGTGTCTGTGTGCGTGTGTCTGTGTGCGTGTGTCTGTGTGCTGAAATGAATTTGTCTTTCCACTCACTCTATCCAGTGTTGTCCCTTAGGCCTAAAAAGCTTTCCAGTCAAACAAGGGCAGATTCGGTGCCAAGATAACCATTTCAAAACAAATAAAATCCAACTGTATCAGAGAAAGAAGCAAAAATAAAGAAAGACATTCACAGAATTGCCATAATGATGACCTTAAGACTGGGGACTAGAGTTTTCAATGCAAATAAGTGGTATGAAAACAAAACGTCATGTGACCTGCGGGTCTGATTAGTTTACCAGAGGACCCAGAGTGATGGATGGAGAGGGAGGGAGAAAAAGATAGAGAGAGAGAGAGAAAGGGAGTAAAAGATTGAGGGAGAGAGCCAGAGAAAAAAAAAAGTCCAGGAGAGAAAAAGAGAGGGAAGAGAGAGAGAGAAAGACAGAGAGAGATGGTAAAAAAGCAAGACTAGAGAGAAATGGTAAATTGACAGATACAGATATGAAAAAGAGAGAGAAAGGCATCGAGAGGAGGGAGAGGGATGGCTCACCTCAGAGTCCATGCCTTGCATCTCGTCTTTCTCCAGCTGAAATTGCACAAAGTCATCGATGACATGGAAGAGTTCAGGCGAGACGGCCTTGAAGTACTTGTGGTAGTCGTACTTGACGGCCAGGGAGGCGAAGATGGTGTTATTAACCAGGGCCGAGCGCAGGTCGGTCAGCACGCCGGGCGAGTGCTGTCGTGGGTCTTCATAAAGGTGCTTCGTTATGAGGTAGTCTAAAATTGCATCACCGAGGAACTCCAATCGCTGGTAACAATCTGGGTGAAAGAGAGGGCAAATGCAGAGATTATCTAACTAAATCACTCATGTAGACACGCAGTCATGTAGACGTGCAGGTTTACCACTTGTCTTTCGGACATGAGCAGTAAAGCAGGGGGACCTGTATGCCACTGGAAATACTACTAAATACTACTACTGTTATTAGGAGGGCTACTAAATACTACTACTGTTATTAGGAGGGCTACTAAATACTACTACTGTTATTAAGAGGGCTATTAAATACTACTACTGTTATTAGGAGGGCTACTAAATACTACTACTGTTATTAAGAGGGCTATTAAATACTACTACTGTTATTAGGAGGGCTACTAAATACTACTACTGTTATTAAGAGGGCTATTTAATACTACTACTGTTATTAGGAGGGCTACTAAATACTACTACTGATTAGGAGGGCTGCTTTAACAAGAAGAAATCGTTTCCAATATCCCAGTGTTAAGGACAAATTTTACAGCAAAACTGTAAGTTCTACAACTAGCTTACTGCACAGTTTCAGTACAACAACCAGCTGGGTGACCTTAACTGTAGGACAAAGTAGTGGAATGAATGGATTATTTCTTAATTACTTTACAGCTTATGACATGAAATTTTGAGCTTGCCAAAACAGCTTAACTACAGACAAGTAAATGGTATTTACAGCTGTGATTGTGATGTAATAATTGGTAGTATTTCAACTTATGCCTGTGATGGTGTAATGATTTGATAGTGTTTAGGACTTTACATGAGACTGTACTGTGATGACAGGTATATATATACCTGTGACAATGTTGTAATGACTAGTAGTGTTTGTACCTGTGACAGTGTTGTAATGACTAGTAGTGTTTGTACCTGTGAGTGTTGTAGTGGTAGTATGGTAAAGGTAGTGTAGGTGTATGTACCTTTGAGTGTTATGTTGTTGGGTAGTGTTTGTACCTGTGATAGTGTTGTAGTGGTAGGAGGCGTGGGTGAAGGCCTGCAGCAAATAGGCCTTGTTCTGAAAGGTGTAGTTGATCTTGGCCTCAAAGTTCTCAAAGCCGGATATGAGGTGCAAGAGTGTGCGCTCAGCATCGGGGTGGTCAAACATGCATCGCGGCGGAATCTGCAACCAGCCGTACTGCGGCTCCACCGGGGTGCGGCCCTCTCTGTCGTGACGACCATGGGGCGCAGTTCGCTCGCCGGCTTTTGCGTCGGGCAGCACTTTGAGTCTCTGAACATCGTGGCGACCTCACCACAGCTGGTCAGGTAGCGCAGTTCGCCGCCAGTCGGCGATGCTTGCGTCGGATGCAGCACTTTGAGTCATACGAGATGGAGCGCCCAGCACAGGAACATCTCCGACGGGTTCCGAAGCCCACCACAAAGTCATCTTCCTCACCACAGCTGGTCAGGTAGCAACCCAGTAGCGCCTCCACACAGTCGGCGATGCTTTTGTCAGCGATGCACTGCTCTGTGTGCAGGTCATACGAGATGGACTGCTTGCCCAGGTCGCCGCCGCAGCTCTCCTCCGACGGGTTCCAGAAGCCCACCACAAAGTGGGATCTTCCCACCACAAAGTCGCCTTCCTCGCCTTGCTGGGGTCAGGTCGCCGCCGCAGCTCTCCTCCGACGGGTTCCAGAAGCCCACCACAAAGTCATCTTCCTCGGCCGCCTTGCTGGGGTCCAGGTAGCACATGGCGTCCCAGGAGCTGTAGTCGAACTCCTCGCCGCAGAGGCCGCCGCTGCTCGCGTCACCCACTGAGTGTGGGTGTGGGCTGGGCAGGAGTGGAGACTTGCGCTGCGTCCTCCACTGGGAAGTGTGGGTGTGGGCTGGGCTGGAGTGGAGAGTGTGGGTGTGGGCTGGGCAGGAGTGGAGACTTGCGCTGCGTCCTCCACTGGGAACAGGTGTCGGCGGCTGGGAACCCAGCCAGTGAGATCTTGCCGAAGGCACCAGAGCCTATGAGCATGCTGTCGATAAAGCGGATGTGGTCCTGGTCATACTCCAGCTCGTCCTCCTCCCCACTCATGTTCCCGTCCTTCACCTCCTTCCACCCCATGTCCCTATCACCTCCTCCCCCACCACCGCCACCCAAATTCGTCTCCA
Source organism: Tenualosa thibaudeaui (assembly GCA_027481765.1). Lineage (NCBI taxonomy): Eukaryota > Metazoa > Chordata > Actinopteri > Clupeiformes > Clupeidae > Tenualosa > Tenualosa thibaudeaui. Next base: position 3,791,305 of record JAIFZK010000068.1, read on the forward strand.
CCATCTCGTCTTCATCATCCTCGTCATAGTCATCTTCATCCTCGATGCCGCCTCGCCCGTTTGCCAGGTCCTCCTTAGTCTGCCGAGACAAGAACCCATAAAATGGCCACCAGAACGTTGCACTGAAAATAACTGACTGGACTAAAACTAAGAAAAATAATAAACTGCGTCATCTCCTTGATGCTGACACTTGTGGCGACCAATTACTGGAGCAGCAGTGGTCAAGAGCCGTTCGGAAGGGGTATTTGTTAGAGATTACACTTTAAAGTGGTGTAGGCTAAGAGCCAGGGCATTACTGCTGTTCAGAGAGAGAGAGAGAGAGAGAGAGAGAGAGAGAGAGAGAGAGAGTGTGTGTAGGACTTGGCAGAGAGAGAGAGAGAGAGAGAGTGTGTGTGTGTGTAGGACTTGGCAGCGGCAGCTTCATGACTCACGGCAGTAAGGCAACCCAATAGCTGACACGCACCCTGAATATCATCTCCAGGCCATTAATAGCCCATAAAGTTGACCATGTGGGAAAAAGGCAAATGCATATTCATTAAAATGTTAATGGCTGTGATACCTAATATTGTAATAACAAGGGCATCTGACACTAAAAATTACGCTGTGACTGGCGAAGGGGGCTCGAACTGTGCGTACACACGCACTGCCACAACCACTGGGGGAGACCTCAGTAATGGAGACAGGGGAAATCAAGCTCCAAAAAACACCCACCCAACCTGTTTGGAATTTAGTGCGCTGGATGCCGAGAATTTTCCAATCACCCGACTTAATGTCTGAGGTCTGCCTCTTGGTTTTTTTTACTGCTGTGCTCCGTTATGATGTACACTTCAGTAAAAACGTGGGAACTTTTCGTTGTGAAAGGGCCTCTGCGCTGAACAAAATTCAAATTGGTGTGTGGCGATAAAATCCATTACACTACACTTCAACCTCGGGCCAACATTTGCAAAACATAATAACACACAGCTCCATCCAAAAACAAGGCTGCTTTTGGAATCGTCTCTAAATGAGTAGGGTTTTAATCTCTAAATACAAGCTACAAGTTGTTGTTGTAGGAGATGAGCCCAAACTCCACTTTCACTGGGGTTGTTTTAGCTATGACTACTCTATACTCAGATTTTACAATCCCGAGGGCCGTCTAAAAAGCCCCGTCAGGACCAGGCCTCGGCCTTCTCCATAACGACAGATAAAGACCTCTTGTGTTTGTGCTGTGGCTCAGGCTGCACCAGGCCTATGGAGCCCCAACCCCACGGCTCAGCCCAGCCCTGGCCTGCCAGGAAGGACCAAGCTGCCCCCTAGTGGTCACACAGGGGACTGCACTAGAATAAAACACTCTTGATGCAAGCTGTGCATTAGAAAAAACTGGGGAGTATCTATGTGTTAAAGGTCGCATATTAACCCTTATCTGATTTTCCCTTATTCTGATTTTTGCATACCTGCTCCACCTGACCCCAAAGCGTCAAAGCGTCCTTGAGCAAGACACTGAATCCCAATTTGCTCCTGGATGGCACCTTGCATGGCAGCCTCCGCCTACGGTGTGTGTATGTATGTGTGTGCAAGGGTGAATGTAAAGCGCTTTGAGTGCTCGTAGGAGTAGAAAAGTGCTATATAAATGCAGTTGTAGTCTATAGGCTCTACCTTATTCAAGCTCTGGCTATAGGCTGACTTCTAGTCAAGCACTGTCTAGCAGGCACAGGAGCCTAACTGAGCGAATTGTCAAGCTTAATCACCAATACGGTGACACATTTCAATGACTCATTGACATATAGGTTTTTTTTTTGGTTGATATCAATACAACCATCACAGTTTATATATATAGCTATTTTATATAACTAGCAAAGATAGCTCGTTTTCGTCAGAGACGGCTAAACTCAGTGACAACTTTTTCAACTGAGTGATGTAAAGGGACGTGGCAGGAATGTCCTCATGTATAATAATGAGTCTTGAATAGTAATGAGAAACAGCCTGTTCTGATTTGAGAGGTATTTTCAGCTCCTTCAGAGACATTTATGTGGCGCTCATGGACTCATGTTAACATGCTAAAAAAAAAAAAAAAAAGTTTTTTAAAAAAGGCTTTAGGTTTCAAGTTCAAATGAAATTGCAAAGCACTATGGGTGCTCCAAGGAGCACAAAAAAACACTGCACACAAACAGTCGATTTACCATTTCTATCCAAATTTGATGTAAAAACATGCATGCACATTAACCTGATAAATCGCATACGAATACGAAAAAAAACCACTTTATCAAGTTCCATATACATATTTGTGATAAACCTTAAAACACAGCGGAATCCTACCTCATCCGAGTCCCACTTGTCTGTGCTGCTCTTGTCCTGGTTGACCACATAGCCAGGGGGCAGCCAGTTGACCGGGGGATCAAAGATGGACACCACCATGCGACTAGGCAGGCCCTTCTTCTTGCCCAATCGATACAAGTTACAGTTGCTGACCTGAGAGAGAAACGGGTGGGTAGTGAGGCAGCAGGGTCAAAGCAGAACACTTCCAATCCACACACAGGGCACAGGGCACGACATAACTGGAGAGATGAATTAGTAAGACAAGGCATCAAGCAATGTCCACGACCAAGAGTGCATCGCACGAAAAAATAGAGCCACTACAACTTTCCTCTTGGCCAATCTCAGAAACAAATGTGTCGACTCCAAAAGCATCGAGGCTGAGCTCACCTTCTTGCTCCTCATGTAGGACAGGCGTCCCTCATGGGCGTCAGGGTAAGTGCAGAAGAGGTACGTGGTGATGGCATGCTTGAGGAAGGAGTCCCCCAGCATCTCCAGCCTCTCCAGGTTGAAGCCGTCGCTGGCGTTGGAGAGCGTGAGTGCCTGCAGGATGAGCCCCGGGTTGGGGCCCAGGGTTTTCGGGGACTCCTCCGCTGCCAACGCACCACTCGGGGCTGGTGAAGGTGCTGTGGTGCTGCTGGGGGTCAAGGTCAGGGTCGTTGCTGCGGTGATCTCGGCGTTGGCGACCGCGGGACAACAGTCTGAGGTAGGTTTCTTCTTCAGCTCCACGAGTCTGTGGGGGAGTTCTGGCGTCCCGTCGGGGTTACATTCATGGCTGGCCAGGGTTGGAGACCGGGTCGGCTCCTCGCCGCTGCATGGAGGAGACTGCTCAGGAACTGAGGTAGTGGTCTGTGTCGTCAGTGACGGCGGAGACACCAGCGCCTCGGCCCGCGGCAGGTTGCCCACGGGGCACTGGCACAGCCGTGGTGTCACCTGGTGGGTGTCCGGGCCGGGCCCATTAGGCCCGTCTGGCCCATCCGCTCTGGTGCCGTTGATGAGGTTCCTGGAGCAGACGAAGTCTCCAAGGTGACCTTGGCCCTCCTGTGATGGCGCCGGCTGAGGGTCCGACAGGGGAGGCGGGGCCAGCTCTAGCTTTTCATCTGGTGCGTTGCAGTTCTCGTGTCGAGGGGGGTGCGGAATGCCCTCAGGGTTGAGGGGCTCTTCGGTGGGGTCAGAGGGCATTACCGACGGTGGTCCATGCTTACAGTGATCGCTGTGCTCGGCGCATGTCCCAGGACAGGAAATGAAAGCCTTGCTGTCGATGGACTTCTTCCACCCAAAGTCCAGATTGGGATACCTGGACAGGAGGCAACAGACAAGTTCAGAAAAGTTCTCGGCAAAGAGCCACACACACCCTTGCAGAGGAGAACAAGCAAGCACTGACTTTGGGGGAAAAAGAAACTCTGTATGCAAGACACATTTTCTTATCAATTCTTATTCCCAAAACCAGTTAGCATTCAGCGCTATCTGGAAGGTGCTCTGAGTCCCTGCGATGGAAAAGCACATAATATGGATTCTGGACCTGTGCCATTCGCCGTGCCTGAAATCAATATCTGATCATTATTTGGCTCATTCTCCCTAAAGACTACACTCAACTGCTGTCCACCTCGTCTTTGTTTGCTACATAAATCTGAGAACCTTCACCAGTCAAGAAAGGCTGTCTCTTACAGCATCACCTGCTTGGCCAAAAACAGCACTGTTTTATTTCTGGAGAAACTCTGTTTACTTTAATAATTATAATGGAAAGTACACATAGAGCTAACTGAATCACACCTGATACTAGTACCGAATAACTTAACTCTACTTTCCAAGATTGCTATGCTACAATGCACATAACCCATTCAAATATTAATGGCACAGCCATAGAGGGGCCCATCCATCCGCACACCCACACCCACCCACGCACGTCCAAATCCAACAATCCACTTGGCGGGGGCAGCAGTTAAAGTAACTGGCTAGCAGGGAGGTAGCCTGATATGGCAACCCTAGGAGGGGATTGGCCCTGAGGTAATTGACAACTGGCAAAATGCAAGTCACTTTGGATAAAGTCACCATAAATACATAAATGCATAAATGCATAAATGTAGCTGCTAGGGCATGGTAGGCCTATAGCCTAACCATGGAGGTCGCCTGGGCGCGCCACACAATGGTTTTCTACCTGAAGTCAGGGGGCAGGTTCTGGGCCCCGACACCGGCGTCCGTGGCAGTTTGAGACCGCAGCTCTTCGGCAGTGAGCAGGCAGTGCAGGCGGTACAGGATGCTGGGGAGACATACTGCCTTCCTCCACAGGGAGGCAGGGATCGGGTGGATGGCACACAACTCAGGAACCAGGATCTGGGTGGAGTGAGGACGAAGGAGGGTTAGTCTGGCATCTCCACTTACTTCCATTTCATCACGATACTAGCCTGAAACTAACATATGCTACAGCATTTATCGGCCAATAATCCACTAGAGGGGATGCTGTTAGTTCCACAGAAGGTGGCTTTGGCTAAATGGTAGAATTGACACATATAATCAAAACCTGCGGTATGAAGAATGTATACATTTATACAACAAAGGTAAATACAATCGTGACCACCAATACAGTTTATTATCAGTTTGAAAAGTTCACGCAAAAGTAAGAACTAATGTTAGGAAACTGACCAATGCGATTGGTTGGACTGCACAAATGCTTTCAGACTTAATGCAAAGCAGTATAGCGTAACAGTCCTCTATGGAAAATGGCCAGACTCCCCTCTCAAAGTGAGTGAGTCTAGTAAAACCAGACTGGTGTGTGTGTGTGTGTGTGTGTGTGCGCGCGTGTTGTGTGTGCGTGTAACTAATGAGGTTAGAGGGACTGCATGTGCACTGACATTATCAATGACCCAACGACTAACCTCACCCCCACCCAAATTCTGCCACAAATGAAATTAGACGCAAAGCCCCAGGAGGTGTGTATGTATGTACGTATGCATGCATGTGTGTGTGTGTGTGTACTGTGGGTTTGCATAATGAGAAAGGTTGAGACGCATGGACCACCATGTCCTGGACTCCCACAGATGGGCTGGGTCGGGCCGGGTCGGCGGTGGAGATTGTAAATCATTATTACCTGTTTGTTTTGTAGACTTTCCCATTTGGCCTTCCTCTTCTCAGCACTGCTCAAGGGTAGGGCTTTTCCCTTCTGGTTAAGATGCCGCGGAGTTAACAGGTTCAGCCTGCCAGCGAGGAGGAGAGAACCAGAAACGCACACACACACGGTCAGCATTATTGCTTGGGAAGGACTTGAGTCGTGAAATGTATTCCCCTCCTCCTTACTTTTCCTCCACCCTACCTTGAGGATGTATGGTCCACATCCAACAGAGGCTGCTCCAGATTGGACAGATCCAGGTTGTACTTGGTCTTATAGTACTCCTCAAAGGTCTCGTATTCTGGCGATGGGAACTTGCTGAGGGGGGTTAGGTCTGTGTAGACGTCCGCAACGTAGAAACGATGAGGCTGGTCAAAATTACGATACCTGATGGAGAAAATTCATTAGTCAGAGGTCATTTGATTTTCTGCTTGACCTGAGAAATGAGATATGACAGACTGTAGCTTCTCCTGGTGGGAGTATGGACAATTGCTGGGAATTCTCATAAAATTCCCATTTCACCTTGGAATGATGACAGCATCCTGGTAATCTTCTAGTTTAAAGGTAAAAGGGTTCTGCTTTGTGTACTGGGTGTTTGGGATGCCAATACGAGCTTCCGATTTTTCAATGTCTTCCATGAACTTGAAGTCCAAATCCAGAGTGTTGGAGTCCTCAACTAGGAAAACAATAGGAAAGCAGGCTTCAGACATCTGCCATGTGTGTGCACGCCCGTGCGCACACATACAAACCACAATAAAAGGTATGTTGCCTGCACACACACCTGAAGTGACTAGGCATATTCAAGACATTTAACAGGCACTGTGAACCAGAGAAGTAAAAAAAACGATTGTCGGCCACAATTCCACTCTGGGCCATGACCTAAAGGCCTCATCTGTGCTTGTGCTTGATCATCCAGCAGCCACAGGAAAACGGTAACTGACGTTCCTGGCCTCCTGTCATCTGTGGTCTACACCAGGGACTAGTACGGCACACGTGGTCCACCAACTCGACCTCAGCATCATTTCCATTGACCACCTGAATTAAATATCTCAACAGAGGGATGAATGTGGTCTGTAACACGCTCGCAACATATTTCACCAGATTCATCACAAGTTAAGTCCAAAACGGAAATACTACGGTGTTGGTCAAGACCGGAACGCAGCCTAAAATGTGGGTTTGTGAGAGGTGGATTTTGTTGACATGCAGACCTGAACAAAGAGCCACATTCCCACTCTTGCCAAAGCGATGGAAAATTTACACTTCCTTTGGGAGAGTGGAAAAGTAGCATAAATCTGGGAATTTGCATTTCAAACAGTCAAGGGCTAACCAGCCTCCATGTCATCTATAAATGTTTCTGACAGCGCAGAGGAGAAACCCAAGGACTGTCTGTTCACTTTGATGCACAAGCAAATTTATGCTCCATATTCCCCTTCACATAGACTTACAATTATGTTTAAGCACATACATTTACATGCAATTAACATCTGTTTATTAATTCTTTTCAATGATGAACTCCGACACACACTTGTGCTTTGTAAACAGTGTTAGGGTCATGAATGAAACAGCTGTGAACACAGCATACTGACAACACAATCACCTAATGTGCTGAGCTAGAGAATGCAGGTGGTCACATTGGCCGAGTGTTTAAAGATCATGCCACAAAGCACCAACTAGGGTTAGATAGGAAACACTGAATGCTAATATGATGAAACGAACCATTACACATGAGACACAGAGTGCTGGAAGCTGGACTGCTCTTCTAATACATAACACACTAAAAGACCAGTATTATGGCTACGTAATAGCAGCAGATGGACAGTCAGGGTAGAGTAGGCTAAACCTCCATTCCAATGATTAGGGAGACTAGAACAGAGACTAGCACCCGAGGGTCCAACCTCACAGCTGCCTGCCAACATGCCCACTGAGCTGGTCATCTATCAACAGGGAAACTGTTCCTTAACTGTGCATGAGACAACAGATCCTTTGACTTTGAGTGGACTGACTTGAGTTTCTAGTCTCAGACTGTGTCTAGATCTCGTCCATTTGTAGAACATTGACTATGTGCTCCTCAGTGGAGAGGGCTAGCGAGTGAGCCACGTCGAAGCAAGATACTAACCGACGTTGAGCGGCAGCACGCAGTAGGCGGCATCGGCCTCGGTGGGCTTGAACTCGAGTGCAGGTTTCTCCAGACGCAGGATGTGGGAGAAGATGTACTGGTGCAGGCGTGTGATCAGCTCCAGCTGCGAGGCCGACAACGTGAAGCCCGAGCGCTGCAGCTCGATGGAGATGGTCACCTCGCCCGAGCGTGTGTACACCGGGAAGTGGGGGATCTGGAGGAAGGACACACTGACAATCACAACCACAACCACTGCTTTACAGCCATGCTGAACCTTTAACCAAGTCAAGAGATCAAATAGGAAAGCCAGAAAAGAACAGAACTGTTTAAGTCCTACATACAGGAAGTGAATCTGAGACACACACTGCTCTTTGCTGTAAGACATAAAGAAAGGCAAATAGAGTAACATCAATTATATTATATATCCTTTATGTGTCTATGCTTGTGAAAAAAATCATCTTATATTCTTAGCATGTTATCACTGATTCAGAATCACCACATGACCCTTGATCAGAACATGATATAATGTGAGAGAGAGTGTGTGTATGTAAGAGTAAGAGTAAGAAAGAGAGAGAGAGAGAGAGAGAGAGAGAGAGACAGCAGAGAGAGAGAGAGAGAGAGAGAGAGAGAGAGAGAGAGAGAGAGAGAGAGAGAGAGAGAGAGAGAGAGAGAGAGAGAGAGAGAGAGAGAGAGAGAGAGAGAGAGAGAGAGAGAGAGAAAGAGGGGTGCTTACCCGGGGAATGGGTTTGGCGGTGAGGATGCCGAAGCATCGCGTTGTGTCCTCTGGGGGGTAGAGCTTCCTGCGTCTGAAGTTGAGCTCGTCAGGCAGGGGCGTGGTCAGAACCATGCCAATCACATACAGGTAGCAAGGCTGTTCAGGCACCGGGTAACTGTCACGAAGACACTCCGGAATCTGCCAGTGCACATTTATGAGTTTAGTCACATAGAATCTGGTGCATAGAATGTAGACATGTAGTCACATATTGTTTCATTGATCATTCATTTAACAAGAACATCACACAGAGGAAAAGGTTGGTTAGGAGGGTGGGGATTATGGGCAGAGCAGAGGAGATTAGGGCAGAGTGGACAGGAGCAAACAGTCATGGGTCTGTTGGGAATGATGCGAAGGGTCTGTTGGGAATGTTAAACCGGAAACCTAGGGAAACAGCTATGATGCTATTGAACTCTCTTAAAACAGTGTATAGCGGATGTAAGGGAGAGAGAAGAGAGGAGTGGAGTAGAGGAAGACTGGGGTTTGGGGGTGGGGGGGTTGGGTGACGCTTACGGCTTTGGGGTAGCACTGTCTCCTCTTGGTTGACCCCGGCCGTCCAGGCACACTGGTCTCCTCCTCATCGTGCAGGTCCAATTCCTCCTCGTACTTCACCGTCTCTTTGCCCACAGGCATCAGGTGGTCATCCAGCTCCCCTGCACACGCACACACAGTCAGCATCTACATCTAAATAATCCAGGGTTAGTTGTAATGGAAAAGCCTGAATCCCTCAATTCCAACAATTTTAGCAACACACAAACTAAGTGGAATGTGGTTGTCTCTCATGCCACTGTAGTGGGGTGGCTTTGACTAAACAAATAGGCTTTGCTCAACCAAAGACAACATGAAAGCGTTCACTCTGTACAAACACACAGTATTTCAGAGTCCATTTTATTTCTCAGACTAAAAAGCCAAGTGATATCCAAGGAGGCTAAATACTACTAAAGGATTTCATGTAGTTCACATCAGGACCACAGCACACATCAAACAGTACAAATACATTCCCCCTTTGATCAGACTTTACCGATTTTGTGCAGCTTTTCACAGCAAACAAGGGCGACTGCTTTCTCAGCAAGTCTTGCACAGTTCATCACAGGCCCCTAAAAAGCCACAAAACACACACACACAGACAGACATAAACGTAACTCAGTATGACACACACACACACACACTGCTTTACTTCTGCTCTGAAGTGAAGAACTCCCCTAAGGGGGTCAACACATCGTCAACAAGACTGAATAAATCTATTAAAATGCACTCTTGTTTTTTTTGTTTTGTTTCTTTGATGTTTTTTGGTTGTTATATAATTTTAAAGTTATCTTAATTGGAAAAAACAGTGCTTTTCTTTCAAAAATAAGTAATAATAATAATAATAATAATAAATATATATATATATATATATATATATATATATATATATATATATATATATATATATATATATATAAGCCATATCAGACCTAGTGGCTAGTGGTGGACTCACCGTGACTGGCTCCCTGAGAGGGGAGTTGATGGGCAGATAGAGGGTGGAATGGTAGCGCCCATCCTTCAGCTCCTTGGTCCTACACTTGGGAGCCAGATGGGTGAAGGGGTCACTTGGGAGTCTGGCACAGTATCTGCGCAGAGCACATCGGACAACAGTGGTTAATGAGGCAGCAGCACCACCACCACCACACTATAGTCACACAAGGACTCGGCCTACCTGTTCACTATAGTCCATTTCGCCATGTAAGCAAAAACAGTGCCTGAACCATCTATTTCCTTCCCAAACTACCCGTTACATGAAGACAGTAGGAAAACTTTGAGAACAGCTATGACGCCAATTATCAAACTGTCTTGAAACGGTCCAACTCTCCTGAAACCACAGGAAAAGACTTGCATTTTGACTTGTAGTTGTATCAACATTAGTCTAATATTAAAAGAAAATCATAAGTTAAAGGATTGTGTTGTCTGATGTCAGATGTCTCCTGTGTAGATGCACAAGTCTCTGCTGTGAAGCCAAGCTCCTCTGCATAAAGCGTGGTTTAAATATGCTGCTGTGCTATAGCTTTGAGTAGTTCACTGATGGCCTCCATTAAATGGGTTAAATGGGAAGTTTAATAAGGTCCCTCTCCTATGTTCAGTCAAGGAGTTTGGCCGTACCTGTTGACGTCACCAATCGCCATGTTCACCGTGACTCTTACCTGTTTATGTGGCCGATCGCCGTGTTGATCGTGACTCTCGGACCTCCATCCTCGGAACGGAGCACATAGGGAGGCAGGATGTTGTCGTCGTCAGTTACAGGCTCCACCTCATACTCGCCACATTCGGCTGACTTAGAGCACTTGTTCCTTAGGATCTGGACACAGGAAGTGTCAACATTACAGATCACACAATATCACAATCTATAAACAACAGAACTAAAATCAACTAACTGAACCAACAGACAAGCCCAAAACTATAACGGAGCTGATGTTAAACCATGGAAACGTGACTGATCATTACAGCCTCAGACGGTAAACCTCACAGTTCGCCCACCCTTTAACCCTTAGCACTTTTAGCCAAAGCAACTTACATTTGTCACATATTTCAGGGCCAACCTCCCCTGCAGCAACTTAGAGTGGCACCATGTTCAAGGGCACAGCAGTGGCAGCCAAGATTCAAAACCCCAACTTTGAGCCCACCAGCATTCTACCCGGGCTCATTATGTTACATTATGTGTTACCACCACCCACACTACAGATGATGACAGAACTATTGAACAATAATAATGAAACTATAGAATTCTCTACCTTTTCTATAGCTTTATATGTTTTGAGATCCTCTTCAAAGGCTTTAGTGCGTTCACTGTCTGCGAGCATGATGTAGTTGGAGAGCGGCGCCCGCGCTCTGCCCTTGGACTGCACGTAGGAACGGTACTCTGTGGGGAGGTCAAAACGGACCACCAAATTGCACTTTGGGATATCGACGCCTTCCTCCACGATGCTGGTCGCAATAAGCAGGTTGGTCTCATGCGCACGGAATTTACGTAGCACCTAAGAAAAGAACAACGAAAAAACAAACACAGATGACAAATATACACAATAGATTTGCTTGTGATATGGCCTGAACTGGGATAATTATTTATTTAAGGAAGGCACTGAGCCATGCTGGACAGTAGGGTGCAGTAAAGCCTCGTTTATACTCATCCTACTTCGTAATTACGCAGACACGCAATTGTATTCCCAAAGTTTTACCTTTCAGTTCTCCAACGTGTGTCTATGTACCGTATACACCAACACAAACCAACAGACACTGGTTGGAGTGGCACTAGTCTCCCCACATACTGATACATTGATTAAAAAGTCGTTTAGCTTTGTCCTTCTGTCATTTTGTTAATGTTGTTAATACAGACATTGCACTTCTCAATAGCCAAGTTATTCAAGTTATTTATTTGTGAGCAAATTACGAGTTTTTGCAGGAAGCCCAAAAAAAAAAGCGAGCTGACCAATCACACACTCCCGCTATCCATGGGGTCTGCGCCATTTCGACGGACAGTTAGAAAATTGGGGAGGTATACGTCAGCCCTCGGAGAGCATGTTGGAGGGGGTCTGCGTGTAGGCTTGCATGTCTTCGTATTGATGTAGGACAAGTATAAATTCACCTTAAGCCATATTGACTGGCATTGCAGTCAGCCATATTTGTAAGGTCAAGTAAGGTGGTCCTCACCTCCTCTTGCTTCCTGAACTCCACCTCCATCTGTTTGTTGCGGGGTTGGTTCTTGCCAATGCTGTGGCCCGTGATGAAGTTACTGCTGATGTACGCAAGCTCTGGGTCCTGCTTCCCCGCCTCTTTGATGAGTCTGAGGCAGCGCACACAAGAGGAAACAACACAGCTGGGTTAGTCCAATCATTTACACACAACCATTTCAAATGCATTCCTGATGAACATGACTAAGCTATGCTACTTCTTGCCATAAGTGTTAAAAAAAAAAACACTCATCAGAACAAAAAAGGGAAAATGTAAGAATGCACAGATCTACTGATCCTAATGCATTTCAACACTCTATATGTAGCAACGTGAAAACAGAAAAATCATCTCAGTAGAACGACACGTTTCTGAATGAAAAGTCCACTGACCGGTTGAGTACTACAGCCGTGTAGCGCCTCTCCACGAAGATAATTCCACACAGGATGTTGGTGAACGGCGAGGGGAAGTTGGCCTCGGGTTTCTCCTTGGCCTCTACTTCCTCGTCCTCGTCTTCGTCTTCAGAGTCGCTCCAGGAGACATAGTTGTCCTGGTTGCGGTTGTTGTACCACTCCACGCTCTCAAACTGCTGTCGTTCGAAGGGTTTGTATTCATGCAGGATCTCCAGCAGCTTGATGACCTTGGGCGTGACGAAGCGAAGGTCGAGCGACGCCGGGGAGAAGTGCTCCTCGCAGATGGCGTGGATCTTTCGCAGGATGGTGTCTGTGAACAGCAGGAACTTGCGGTTGAGGTCCTCCTGCTCGTGCTTGATGTACTTTTGAAGCTCACGCACCATAATGCCCGCCGCCTTGTCTGCACACCATGGCCCGAGCACAGTCAACACCGCCCGGCAGTCAGTCAGAACCTGCAGCAGACGCGGACACAAACACACAAACATACATGACTGACCTGAGACAGTACGGACTCTGGCATCATTTTTCTTTGCCTGACTGTCCGTAACCCTCAAGAGGGAGGGGAAAATTACATGGTTTTCTTTCAATCCGTTTTGTTCCCCTTCATCCATCTCTTTCTTCCTCTACCTTGGCCAGTCAATAAAGGCAAGCGTTGACCGTGGCCAGCCAATAAGACTGTGTGCTGACATTGGCCAGCCAATAAGGGCGACCTCTGACCTTGGCCAGCCAAAAAGGGTGAGCGCTGACACTGGCCAGCCAAAAAGGGTGCAAGGGCTGACTGACCTGTTTGGAAATGAAGGTCGGGTCGCGGTCCTCCCGCTGTGCAGACAGGTTGCAGTCATTGAGGAAATGCAAAGCCTCCCCCAACTCCGTCAGGAGACGCTCCGATAGGCCGCTTTTGTCCTCGTACGGCCCACAGTCCAGAACCACCTCACGAGGCTGGGAAGCATATCTGTGATGTGCACGCACACAAATAGCAGAAATTATTTAACAACATCAATCTGGTTTTCCACTACATTTGCCTATAGCATTGTTTGATACATCCGATCAAACACCCACACCCATTAATAAAACTAATTATTTGGCATTTCAGAAAAACTCCAACGGGAGCATCCTTCATGTTAGTGGCAGACTCATTGCCCAGACTCCTTTTCCAATCTAAGATGCTTTTTAAACTACAAAAAAGTAATAATGAGCCATTCTGCAATAAAGTTGGTCCCTGCAGTATGTAGTTCCTTACCGGTCCAAAACAACCAGGTCTGTGGCAGTTTCTGCGTTGCTCTTCAGGATCCGCTCCAGGTTGAGGATCTTCTCCTCCAGGTCTCCAGGGTCACACTTCCCATTCAGGATGGAGGCAGTCAGGCCCAGGATCCGAGGACAGCATGGAAAACCATCACAAACCTGGAAGCAGCAAGCAGAAAAGAAACATTGGGAGGCGGTAATGTCACAAATGTTGCCTCTTCTGAAGAAACCTAACAATCTTCAACCCTGAGAAGATTTAAAAAAAAAAAAAAAAACACAAAACTCTGCCTTAAACTCTTGGGAGGAATCCACCAAGTGTGAGTGATAGCTGACAATAAGCCAAATTGCTCTCCATAAAAAAAAGACTAATTTCTCCAGTGGGCAGTTGTGCATACTTAAACACTACAAGCACTGTTGGCCATCTCTCCACTCTCCACAGATGAGAATGCAAATAGGACCCACATAGCAGATGCAAATTGGCACATAAATACCACTTACTGACCTCTCTCTCTCTCTCACACATAACAAGGAGAAGACCCTTCCAATTTAATTTCAAACACTAAATAGGCCTGCGTGTCCATTCACACAGGCGACGCCTCTCCTTTTCTTGAGGAGAAACAATGTCAGAGCAAATGAGACAGTCGCACAATGAGAGGGAGGCTATGGCAACTCCAGGCAATGACAGTAATTGTACCCTCATTATCTCTCGGTAGGGATGGTCTGTGATGGCTAGATGGCACTCGTCAAACACCACCAGGTTGATTTTGGACAGCGGCAACACCTCGGTCTGGAGCACGTGGAGGAAGATGTGGCAAGGCATAACGAGCACCTGCGGAAACAGAGAGAAAGAGAGAAATCACCGTCGAGATGAGAACAGATCAGGAAACCGGCACTTGGGCCGATTACAGGGATGACATTTCACAGGGCCGGGCTCATCCTCCTGTAATTCAAAGCGCAACGCAGAAAATTCATGAACACTTTCAAAAGGATTCAAAACACTGGCTGTCAAACTGGGGAGGCGGGGGAGTAAGGCTTGACAACTGTTTGAAATCGCACCTGATTTTCGATAATTTCTTGGCTCCATCTCTCAGCTGTCCAAGAAGTGCTGTCCTCAGTATACTCGCCAACTCGGAGGTCCGAATGAGTCCGGACAGTAGCTGCTTGCTGAACCACAGATGACACTTTACAAGCAGACACAGAAAACACAAAGGAGACAATGGTGTTCAGAGGAAACCCATCACCCCACCAAGTTAAATACACTGCACATTTTTGCACATTTTGGCCACTTGGCAAATTCTGCACCAATCTGAACCAGTTTCAATCTCTGGAGGATGAGTATGATTTGCATGAAAATACATCCCCAATAGATGTATCAAGACTGTAAACTGAGTGTCTGCATACCTGCATTGACCAGAAAAACGGTCCTCTTGCCATTCTCCTGGTAGTCTCCACGGATCTGGTGGGAGAGCTCCTTAGTAAGGAGCACTGCGATAAAAGTCTTCCCTGAGCCAGTATTTAAGCAGACAATAGTATTGTGTTCAAGAGCTGCTTCAAGAAGTTCAACCTGTTGGGGGAAAATCCAGTTGGACAACAGACACACGTGTTTTGGATTAAAATATTTGCTTTGGATAACCAATGCATGAACTGATACAATTTCTTTAAAAATGCAACGCTCAATGTGATTTGAACTGACTGATAACAGAGCTACATTTATGAACATTCACATGTGACTGTGAGGCTTGCACAGGCACAGTAATGAGACAAAAAACATCCATTTGGCATCTCAGCCTTGGCCACTTGCCTGATATTTCCTTGGTGTATAAATGTTGTCATGGATAGCTTCCTGTTGCCATGGGAGACCGAAGAAGGGCCCCATAGGGGAGGATGCTGGGGTCACCAGCTGTAATCCAGCCATGTCTACAGGGGAGAAGGAACAGGAGAAAGGGAGGGAGGGAGGGAAGAGGGGGGATTCAAGAGCAGGACAGCCTCCAGTCGTCCAGTGTTTATTTCATTTCATCCTGTTGCTCCAAAGCTTACTAGAGAGAGAACACACGGACACACAGGCAGGTGTTTGACTCTCCCATTACCAAACTTTGCCAACAATAAGACCAAACATAACACAAGACCCCAATTAGGTACAATGCAACAGCTCATTCAAGCCTTTCAAAATTAACATTAAGCCTCATCTAAACACCTAAACTAATAATGGAAACCAATTAAATGACTAACAAAAAAAGACAACGTGTTATGACTGTTCCCACCTTTATTATTATACAGCTCTAAACTTAAGCAAAGTAAATGCATTGATATCAATTACACTGGCATTCACTATTCATAACACAGCCGGTTGTTGTGTATGAATCTGGGGTCAGTCTCCCAAAACTATTGTTTCTAACTAAGTTTGCAAATTTGTTGGTTGCAATGCAATTGCCCATTGACAACTAACTCATCTGCTAACTGGTTAGCAACTATGGTTTTGGGTGTTGAGTGTGAATTTAGGGGTAGTATGTGTCGTGTGTGTGTGTGTGTGTGAATCTGGTGGTAGTGTGGATTGTTCAGTTTGAATGAAGTACTCACAGGTTGGGTCTCAGTCTTGAATACGGCAGCATGAGCAGGATGCTTTTATCCTGGGCCACATTCTCAGTCCTGCGCCATCAGCTCCTGTGCGACGCCCACATCACTCTTCTTAAGGACCTGCACAACCACAACACATACACATCACTAGTGACAGAGAGGGAGAGGAAAGAAGTTGAATTTGAGTGTGTGTGTGTGTGTGTGTGTGTGTGAGGAAAAGCCAGACAGTGTGTTTGTGAAAGGGAGAAAGAAAGAAAGGAAGTGTGAGTGTGTGTGCCCAAAGCATCTCTTACAAGCCACAATAAAGTCCCATTACTATTTATAGATCTATCATCTCCCATTCATCCACCTGCAGCATACTGCCTGTCCCACAGTGCATGAATGAATTTCCCATCACCAGTCCATCAGGCCAGCCATGTTAAGAAACCATAGATCTATTCAAGTGAAAAATGAGACGGGGGCCTGAGTGTGTCTGGCAGAGGGCTTTACCTTGACTGTGCAAACAATAAACAGGAAAAGAAATCTGTCTGGGGCTGCTCCATATTATATTAAAGCCTGGCAGTAACCTTGACATTAGAATTCAGCTATAAAAGATGACATCATAAACACTGTGCCTGCATAGGACAATACAGGCTAGGATTCGCCACCGTTGTGCCCCTGAACAAGGCACAACCCTCTAGGGGTTGCTCTAGGATAGATTGGCCCTGAACAATTGATAGCTGACAAAAAATGTAAGTCGCTTTGGATAAAAGCGTCTGCTAAATGCATACATGTAAATGTAAATACTTGTATACACATATTATATACAAGTGTAAGACATGTAATACATTCTGTTACTCAGCCTATCCTCTGCATAACTGTGTGTGGATGTTCGTAACAATGATAAAGTGTCATCAATTTAGCATCAAAGATTATATGAACTACAACCTGGGGTCTTCTGGTATCTTCTGCCTAGCTATGGTAAAACTAATTCCACAGTGCCTATACCAAGAATTTCCTCCTGGAGTTCAACAGCTTCACTAAATGCAATTCTGTTGATGTCCATCACAAGCCTTGGTCAAATGTGGTGTTGAAACACACTTAGGCCTAGCCATGCATGGCCCTGTGGTGCTTTCAGTCAGCCCTCTCCATAGACACAACTCCCATAATGGCCTGGGGAGCAGGCTGGGTAGCTGACCACTTGGGAGGCAATTTGATAAATACCTTTAGAGGAGTGGATGGCCAGTCAGGGTCAGCTGTGCTGATTTATCGTGATTCACTGTAGGATGGAGAGAGAGAGAGAGAGAGGGAGGGAGGGAGGGAGGGATGGATGGAGAGAGGGGGGGCAATTTTAAGAGAATTGAACATTAACTGAGAATGTGGACAGCCTGTTGGCATGGGGGGGCCAGTTGGATACTGGATGACAACCGGCTTGTCAACACATTTTTTAGCCACACCAAATCAAGACCACACGACCCCACCACAGACACACAGACAGACAGACACACACACACACACACACACACACACACACACACACACACACACACACACACACACACACACACACAGAGAGTACTCTCCACAGCTGCAACAAATCAGAGCAGTCATTTCAGCTCAAGTAACACACAGCTTCATTTTTATTGAGCGATCGGTGAGCACATTTGCTGCTGGTTAAGAATTTGCTTTCCAAATCAATGCAAGGGATCATAAATCTGGTATTTGACTGTACATTATAATATTCCCTTGCAGTTTTTAACAAATGCAACGGTCCCATCTAAATGGCTTGCCTTTCTTTTTAAGCAAAGCAAATGCTGTGTTAAGTGTCCAATTGTAGTGGTTTGTTAATGAAGTCGACAGAATGTTTAGGCAGTTTAATCAGTTTAGCCCAGTGTGAACGTCTCATAGCAGGCACAAAGGATGATCTTATCCTTTGCCACAAATCACTAGGCAATAGATTGGAAGAGTCTACGGTATAAACAGACACAGACAAATGCAGACAGGCATGCGCGCGCACAAACACGTAAGTGTTGGTGCGCTTATCACCTCACCCTGCTGAATCCCATTGCAAACATAAGCCCTGGGAGCCAGACACCTCATTTAAATGAAGTCTAATGTTGCACAGACTGCACTCCGCAGACCCAGTCATGGCCTACAACAAAGAAGTGTGCTTGACCTACATTACCATGCCAATGCCTAGACAGGCTAAGACAACATGAGGGGAACCCAAGTCAACAGACACCTCCACTAGTTCACTGAAGCCTGCAGTAAGCAAGGTCAAGCCAGATAAAACCAGCACCATCAAGGGCAAGTCTCTGGCTGTGTATGGAGATCATCAAGATCTTATCAAAAGCAAATTTAGGCAGCTTTGCCAAAACTGAGATAAGCTTAAGCAAACAGCGAGTCCTGTGATGTTTTATACACATTATCGAGCTAGCATTTTATGAGAGAAAACATTAGGCTGTACTAACAGGCTTACTGGGATGACAAAATATAGGTCTATCATAGGAAACATTAGGCCTAGGGCATGCATAAACAAACACATAAAGTAAAATTACTTGGACTTGGCTATAGTTCTACGAAACACTTCTCAGCCTAGTACACTATTCTGCAGCTTGGTTCTGATCTTTATAGCCTACATATAATTATGTTATTGAAGACAAACAAAAACAAACAAGAGCTTAATGGCATTCACTATTCACTAATAACAAAATAGAGCTTAATTAACTTCTCATTTCCTGTACTTTTCATCCTCCAATCTCCAAGCAAAATTCTGATTCTGAAGTGAAAACAGAAATGGTTATTTCAGCCACAGAATAATACGCTGTGCTCAGATGTACAAATCAAGAGGTTTCTTAAATACAAACAGATTTCTGAAGCCCTATGTAATCACTACTGCAATCAACTGACATCTTAAAAACTTGTGTTTTAGTCAAACCAGTCACATGAGCCGACCCTACATCGGCTCTCTATGTCATCTATCGGTGACCTAGAAAAGGAAGGCGAGGCTTACTTACACGCACTCATAAATCTGCATCAACCATTCACTCTCGCTTTCATTACTGTCACTTAGGATTTGAGAGAAATGACAAAATCGGTTTGTGTGTACGAGAACATTTGTGGAGCACATGTGCCTTTCCAGCCTGGCCCCGAAACATGATCTGAATAAAAGGTGCTTGTTTAAATTGGCTTTCAGACTCAGCATATGAAATTCAACAAGCAAAGGCTTTCATGTTGAGTGTGAGGGGGCAAATGGAGGCAACATAATCTCAATGCAACAAATTTACTGGAGCATTTCATCTGACAACGCAGAAAACATTAAGCGGTCAGCACCGCATTCTGCCATTTTTTCACTGCTGGCCAAGAACACATCCCAGAAAGCAACAAGACTCGCTCACACACAACTGCCTAGCTTTTATATCTGATCTGATGTTCAAACTGAAAGGCTCCACTACATGCTTTGTTTATTTTACATTCAAGTAATTGCGTGCCTAAAAATCTTCCTGTAGGGTAACTTTTGTTGCCTCGTTAACGGTATTAATATAACGGTATTAGTGTGATACGGGCAACAAACTGAATAGATGACAAATCAACAGGGAAAATCCATTTGTGCACAGATAATTAACCATCCTAAATATGCATTCGGGGGACTCAAATTAATTCACGTTAACGTTAGAAGACGCTTCCTCTTGCATGACGAAAAAGAAGAAACACAAATGAACAAGAAACACAATGTGACAAATTCCTTTACATCAAGCCCTGGACGTTTGTGGGTGGAATTTCATGATCATTGCATCAAAAGCGAAAACGTTAGCGTTAGAGGAACAATCCAAGACATTAATGGTTGGATTCTCTCCATCCATAAACTGGCGTGGTGGGCACTGCCACATCAAATTAGCAGGCAGGCTAACTTCAACGGCGAATTTCTCAAGAGTAACATTAACTTTCACACAGCATACGTTTCAGTTTGCTGCCACTAGTGACGAAAGCTTAATTTCTCTTCACGTCAGAAGTAATAATGTAGTGAAAGAACTACCTACTAAATTAATTTTGTCAACGAGTTTGTAATATACAAAGGAAAATCTTAAACATACCTTACACTCAATTTTCACTCTTACTAGCTAACATTAGGCCTCAATGCGACCTTGGCATTGACTGGCGCTAAACGGGCTAGACATACAAGCCTCAAAAACAGCTAGCGGTAGCTAGCATAATTAGCCAGCTAATGCTAGTGCTAGCCACTCAGGCAAATAATGATGGTTTGCTAGCCAGCCACAGGTCACCCTCCAGTTCCACTCATTATTAACATTACACTGAAATCCCTTCAGTCACTGTCAACATAAATTACTAATATTACCTTACAGTAAAATAATCTGATTGTAAATTAACCGACTCTACTCCCTAGGTCCAAGTTCACCCATTCTCATCAATGTAAGGCTGTCAAAACTTGCATGCTTAGCAAAAGCTAGCATCAGCAGGGCACACATTTCCATGCGTTTGGATGTTTGCATGACGGCAGGGAGTCAAACAACCGTAGCCAGTGAGTACCATAATTTTCGAACACGATAAGACATAGTGTAACGTTAACGAACTCTACGAATACTCTGTTTTCCTGCCATATTAAGCATGTGTGCAGCTTGAAATAAACGGAACTTTTAAATCTAATGTTGGGTTTCGTTGGCTAGGGCTGGCAAATTACTTTGCAAAACAGCAGTAGCAGTTAGCAATCGTTATCTAGCTCGATGGCTAGTTAATTGATTAACGCTATCTTGACGGTGCGACAAGACACGGTTTTCGGCTACGCTTAAATCACAGCGATGTATAAAAGACAATGCTTGTTAATCGTGCATCAGTCCAACATCCTCACCTAATACAAAGTCTTTATTTGGCCGTCCTGAATTAAAATGTTCTTGTTATCTCGCTAGAAACCTTTTTCTCCATTCCCTCCTGCTGTTGTCAGACTCCAATAGCTTGTTCGAAGCAAGCAGCAACAAGCGACGAAGGTAGGGATGCTTCCGAGTAGATGTTTCAATGTGCTCCAATATAAAGGCATTTACAATGTAAACCGGTTCAAACATGTAGATCAAATATGCAAAATTCTTGTTTAACACAAACACGCCATTCAAAACGATATTTTCCTTCCGAGGAAAAGCAGATAATTGTTGGACGAATGCAATTAATATTCTTGAGAGAGGTCAGATGATCTTAATCTCAATAGTTTCAGAAAAGGGGATTCATCAAATTCAGAGGTTTCAACTCTCAGATATTGTTTACCACGGTTAGCCGCTAGGGATAACGTGCTAACGAAACAGCAATTGTGGCTTTTATTTTGACATATGTTGTTTTTCATAAGTATTAATTTCCGGGTGTATTGTTGCATGCATCTTCCCGTTGCATGCACTATCTCTTCTTGCCACACAATTTGTCCACTAGGTGGCAGTGGTTGCTGTGGTCCAGAAGGAGTAGACCGGGGTCTCCAACCTTTTTTCCTCCGACAGCTACTGTGACAAAATCAACGTGACCGAGAACTACTCTACTATTTTACACAGACTGATGGGCCTGGACATAAATATTAACATCCTTTACCATCTTACACACTTTATGTATAGTTTGGTTATGTTTGTGTTATGTTTGGTTAGGCCATAGTTGTAGCCTAACCAAATCAGGCATGTAAAACTGGGGTCATTTGTACTGGACAGGGCAGTTTGAATTTGATTTAAAATTTTAAGTTTAATTCCTTTTGTGACTGTTATGAGATGTATTTAAATTTACTTTTACCCTTTGGAGAGCTACTGTTAAGCAGATGACGAGCTACTGGTACCTTCCCAAGCTACCTTGAAGACCACTGGAGCCAGCCCTGAGTCCCACAATATTGATATCAATTTCTGTGTGATGGACTGCTGGAAAGTGTCAAGGACTAAGAATCCAAGATGACATCTACTGAAAGACAGGTAGACTATTTTTGTCACATTTTAACATACAAACTTTATTTGGATTTTATCATGTCCCAGGTATCAACCATGTGAGAAAAAGGGGCATATACAAAAGCGAAATGTAGACACAGAGGTTAAAGCATTTCATTTATTGCACTTGACAGGTGCTTTTGATGCATCATTATCAGTTCTGATACAAAAGCAAAATGCAGTTTTAGGCTTTTAAATCTGTCCCAAGCACTCAGTCTGAATGATCACTACTGCCATCACACGCACACATACTCATACACACAGACATGCACACTGTCACCAGATACACACATCTCAGGGTATATAATTAGAACTGTAAAGGCTTAGTTTTGTGTAAGCAATTTATTAAAACAAACAATATACATGTCAATATTGTTCCTGTCCTTACCTGTCTCTGTTAACAAAAAAACTTAGCCATGATATTCTGTGCTTGTGTCTGCAATGACCTCTTTTTGTGACGGTGTGGAAGATTTTAATCACATTCAAAATGTAAGAGAAAGAAATAAACAGTAAGTGAGGAAGTAAACATATAGTCTCATGTCCTTTGTCAAGCAAATATTTCCTCTGTCTTCATCTCTCAGTTCCCTTAGGTTTCAAAATATTCAAGCAAAGCTAAGTAACATTCTGCACACAGACTTACACAGTATATATAAAAACCCATGCTCATGTTACTGGTTTAAAAACATTCTTGCTATGCTCAACATCAACAAAAATATGGCCAAAATTTTCGAGGAGACTGTAAAATATACAGCAAAACATCAGAAGACAGATATTTACTGACTTCATTCACTTTTTAAGAGAATCTGGTGAATTTTCATGAATTTTTATCTTTCTAAATTTTCATCTTTGGCAGTTTGTGTTTTCATGATTTAAAAAGTGCAACTGAGACTACCCTCCTCTAAACGCTGAGAATTACCAATATACTTCATTAGAATAAGAACCATGAGTTCATTTGCCATAAGGAAGTTGTGCATTATGTATAACATATTTAAAATTCTGTAAAAATCAAATCTTTCATGTGTACCACAGAATACTGCATGCATAATTATATAAACATGGCTGGGCCCAACTTCATTGATAGTCTTTTACAGCAAATATTTACAAAATATCTGAAGGAATTAATTGTATCTCTTTATAACACAGACACTCCAAACAAATAGAAGCTCAAGATAACAGTGGCACAGATACTTCCATTAAAAACAAATCTGCATTTTTAAGTACATCAACTTAAGATGGGTTAGGGTCTAAAAATCTAAAATCTTTCTCTTGTAGTAATGAGGGGGAAAACACTTTTAGTTCACTTGATTATATTTACAGAGCAATGAAATGCTCCGACCCTTTTCAATGTCATGGCCTGCAATATAGTCACTCCTCAATGTTGAAGAGGAGATGCGGAAGAGTCCGGAAGTCTATCTGAGGCAGGACGAAAAGGCAGTAAACAACAAGCCAGAGGATAAGGAGAAGGCAGACTTCTTCCAGCGTGAGCTCCACAGGCATCTCCCTCGTCTCTGCTCTGCTCTCACTCCTGCGAAAGGAACAGGTGGCGTATTAATGAATCACAACAGTAAAACACCCCCTCACTTCCACAAGGAGACACAAATTCTTGCACAGAAAGGTGAGCACTGCAGGTTGTTGTTTCTGTTTTTCTCCTTTATTATTCTTTTTATGTTGGTGTTGCATACTGCAGTCGATCCCAGAGGGTGAAACTGACACATCTTTGTGAATTATGCCTTTGTGAGACATCATCAAATCAGGCTGTCATGGCAACAAAAACAAACAACCTTGCCACTGAACAGACAGGCTGAGGCAAACAGAAAAATTAAATAGTAATAAAATCACTATTTATCATCCTGATAGAATACTGGTCCTATTTGATCCACTATGACCCATTTGTTCACACTGAATCATAATGATTGCAACAGTCTGCCTTGAAGTTTGATGGGCACAAAAGCATTAGGCATCTCCAGTGGTCATTTCTTAAGAGCAGTATGGCAACGTGTGTGTGTGTTTGCTGCTAAGACTGGGCCAGGGCATCACGATAGCAGCAGAATCAGAGAGAGTCAGTGGTGCTGAGAGAAATGTGAGAGAAATGGAGACAGGGGGAAACTGTGGCCCAAATTGCAACGGGTCCTTCCTCGTCCCCAAACACCTGCTGCTCTCAGCCTATTTCTACAGTCAATATAATTAAAATAAGTAATGTTTTCGCTTCAAAATTCACGTTTTTCTTGTATTTTACCAGGGACAGACCACCGAAATCAGGGACTGTCCCCAGAAATTGGAGTTGTCTGATCACCCTATTTTAGAGTGATGGCAACAATGTCCCGAAGCGTGGTGCCGATACTGAAGCTGCCCTGATACAAGTTCTTTTAAAAATATTTAAGCTCGGAAGGTTTTACTTTTTTGAGTGCCATCATGAAAAACAATAATGAGAATTTCTAACCAGTTATGAAAAAACCTTCTGTTCTTTATTAACTAATCTTGAATGATCTAAACAAATGTCTGTTTCCGTCTGCCAATGCTCTGCAGGCATAAGACTGTGAGCCCTGACAGTTTGTGTGTCTGGTGCTAGTTAGGCATGCATGCTATCGTCCCCAACAGCATCTCAAGCATGGGCCTGTTTTGGAACAGCACATTTCCGATGAAGCAACTGAGGTACCTGCTGTGAAGGCTGCTTTTGTCAGGCGTACAAGGCCCACATGGCTTCTGCTTCCCACTCTGAAGACACAAAAGGAGAAAGCGATGCATAAAGGTAGAGTGAATGAAAACGTGCAAACTGACATCTGCTGAATTGGCATGCCGATCTAATGTTTCTGACTATGATGTGCAACCAACCTGAGCCTCTGTGGGCTGTGCTGTGACCCTAAGATATGGGCCTGTTGAAGGCTGCATCTCATCTGCAGGAGCATTCTCCCTGTTGACACACAAGGACAGAGTTACCTTCACAAAGCACACAATCTGCTTCTTCACCTTAAACTGCACCAGTGCACAACCTCACCCACTACAGCAGCAAACAAATCTAATCCAGATTTAGTAATCATACAAGTATGAGCTTAAAGGAAGTCATATTTCCACTTCATGTACTGTTCCTGTGCATGGCAAAGATCTCTGGTAAGGTTATACATTGCATATGGTCTTTGTTCTTCTGTAACGTATAACATTTCAGCTTTAGAGAGATGAGGAAATGAACTTTTTTGCACACAGCAACAGTGGGTATCTCATTTCTAACAGCACCCTTATTTTAGTGCATTTAAGGTAATTTAGCGCACAGACATCCAGGGCCTGCAAGCTGAGGTCATAGCCTGTGAAAAACCCGACCTCCCCCTGTGGACCCTCGTGCATTTGGGCCTCCCTGGCGCCAACCGAGCCAGAGGCAGACCCTGGGCTCAGCAAAGCACAGAGCAGCAAAAAAAGAGTGTAGCGCAGCGCAGCACGACCGCTAAGAATAGCAAGCCTACCTCACAGCCGTTGTGTTTTCTCTGGCACTGGTCCACTCTCCATCGCTCTTAATGGGCTCGCCTGGGCCTCTGGCACCAGTTGGGTCAGCAGCTCCCTGGTCCACCTCAGCGAACCCCTCGACAGGCTCAGGGGGACACGATTCCTGGTGTTCAAGGGGTCCATCTGATGGCTGTGGACACATTGCGGGTATAGGTTAGGGTTAGTTAGTGATTGGTGTGGCAGTGAGGTGCGGGTGAGCGTAGGGGGAGTATGACTGTGGGACTCATACATTACAGTCACACACACAGTGCAAACACTGTGGGATCTCAGCAGGAAGCCAGCGTTTTGTTATCTTTCTTTCTAACTCCAAGACAAGAGCATGTAATCGAGCCATGCCTCTACGGCTAGTAAGCTTACCGTGCCACCATTAAAAAGTCTGTTGTTTCTCAGTGTTTAAAAAGTTTGTGTGAGTATGTGTTTCATATGGAAAGTATTTCAGTTTCAACTTTTGTCCAACTTTGGGAAGTGTTGCTTTCAAAGGTGTAGAGGCAGCTGAATGAGTAAAGATTAGTCCAGGGCTTGAGACCCTGAAGGTAGCGTTTCATCCATCCAGGAGGGGGTTTAAGCCGTGTTTGCTCTGTCATCTGCTAATGGGTTTCGCTCTGATGACTGATTCATTATCCGTAGCTGGAGTTCTCTGCTGCTCATTAACTGAGAGTTCTGGGGTCATGGGGAACAATGGCGATTCGCAGTGTGAATGACATCTAAAGGAATTTTACTGCTCGAGAAATCTTTCATACATCCTCCACCCCCTCCAAACACAAACACACACACACACACACACACATATAACCACCACCTGCCCCACCCCTCTACCATTAATCATTAATCAGGGGTTAAAGAATTTGTGTCAGGACACTGAGCACCAAGCAACGCAATGTCTGATCCCCAGCCGAGACCAAACAAAGCTCACAGGCAGGAACAGTATGATCATGAAGGCTGAGAGGGGATGGATTGGAGGACAAGAGATAAATGTAATTAAGTCATTTCATGTCATTTCCTCTGGTTAAGTGGACTAAAAAAGGAACATCCTGACTGCGTGGTGAATGGCTATGCTTCCCATCACAGATAATGTGTGTGCTGCTCCAATCGCAATGTGCACTAATGACAGCAGTGCTGTTTATGGGTACAGATTCAGAAGTAATTAGTGTGTATGAGTAATGTGTTTGTGTGTGTGTGTGTATGTGCACGTGGGTGAGTGAGTGAATGTGTTTTTAGTTTGTATGTTTTTTTTACCATATTTTGCGTTAGCCCCTTGCCAGTCTCTTCCGGAACATGGTTGCTGTCACGGTTTTCGCTCTCGCTGTCGCTGCTGTCAGAGTCGGGTCCCAGCAGAATGTCCTGCACTGGTGCTGGCTGCAGCGGTGCCATGCTCAGAGACAGCCGCAGCTCCTGTGGCACGCTCCCATAATCCTCTGCTCCAGCGCTGGCTTCGCCTGAGCCAATCAGGTCACGGCTCCCTGCGCCAGCTTCACCCTGGCCATGAGACTCTGCATCGGGCTCCACGAAGGCCTCGATGACCTCAGAGATGGGGACGTCGTAATGGGGGTAGTACACCAGGTCCAGGGGGATCACGGACACAGGTGCCTGCTCAGCCTCGTCCATCTCGTCCACGTCCTCATCCTCCTCCACCTCCCCCAGCTGTGAGCCCTCTGCGTTGGGCACGCTGTCACACACACTCCCCTGAGAGTCTCCAGCTTCTGCTTCCTCTCCAGCTCTAGCTGGCTTATGTCCAAGCTCACACTCCTCTACTGTTTGCCTTTCCGCACACAGACTCTCCATTCCCTCCTTCACTGGGCTTTCTGTTTCACATTCAGTACCAGTTATCAACTCTTCAGACTTGCTCTGTGTTTGACCTGTGGGATAAGCGGAGCTACTTTCCATACCATCGTGCTGACTTGTGATCAGGCTGCCTGATCTGGTGAAGACATCATCAGGTTGTCTCTCTCTGTAGCCTGGCTCGTCTTCTGTCTCACGTTTCAGGGCACTTTCCTTTTCCCCAGCTTCAGATGACTGAGGTTCCCAGAACGGACCAGATTTGTCTTTGTGGTCATTCATCATGGCTGAGCTGCAAGCATCCATCTTGTCTGTCATCTCAGAGCCAAAGTCCACCCTGTCTGTCATCTCCTGGTTCCTGTCACTGGTCATCTCTTCTGTTCTGGGATCAGTCCTTTCTGTGGTGATCTCATCACTGGTCTCTCCCCCTGGACTGGCACCCTCCACCTTCCCATCAGCCATTTCACCAGAGTCTTCATTTCCATCGTTCTGGTCTAGAAGGATTTCCATCCCCATACAGGCTCCAAAACCCTGAGGATCATCCAGGCCTAATTTGACCTCCTCCTGCTCCTCCTCCACCTCCTCCTCTTCCACCTTCTCCAACTGCTTGGCTTCTCCCTCCTCTGGCTGCATGCCTCCCTTTGGCGTCTCCACGTCCAGTTCACAGGATGGCTGCTCGGAGATCTCGCCATCACACGAGTCGCTGTCCTCCACTGATTCCACATCCACATTTTCAGCATAGTGGATGTCATCCTGCTGAGCATCAAGCGTTTCAGTTAGCAGCGTGTCCTTAGAGTGGCTATCACTTTCACTCTCGGGGAGCAGGATGCCATTACCTGAAACCGGGCAGACTGGCACAACAGCAGGCTCATCCACATCTGCAACCTGATCTGTTATTTGATCAGCTCTTGTTATTTCTGGATCAAGGGTTTTTGTATCACTGGACGACTGCAGATGGTCTGCCCTCTCTAGAGGACATGGCTCTTCCTTTGACTTGTTTTCATCTTTAAATATTTGTTCACTGGAGGAGAAAGACACTGAGGCAGTTTCAACAAGTGATAAGGAGCTATCTTTGTCCTCAGGAAAGTACCCAGACTCACAACCTGCTTCGGATAAATCGGCAGACAAAGGCTTAACTGTTTCGCGCTGGACCATTTCCTCAGAGAACATGTCTGATCCGTTTGTGATGGCACCCGCCTCTGGCACTTGGTCTTGGCCTTTGGCACTTGAGATGTGCGTGGGGGCATTGTCCTCCTCAGAAGGCAGTGGCGTTTTGGCCTGTAAACTATCAAGAGAGCAGAGGGAGAAGTTCCCCTCGTCGATGAAGAGCTCAGAGTCAGTGCCATCATCCAATGGCTTCCCTAAAGTGTCTAAAGGCAGCTCTTTGTTGGGGGTTTGCGTTGTGATGTACGTTACAGATTCCTTCGGATCACAGAGTAGGCTGGTCTCGTTGAGCGAGCCATCGCTGTAGCTCTCCGGAAGCTTCTCCAGTGGCCCGACCTCGCTTGGCATCTCACTCCAGGAGTCCGGCGAGCTGATGACGGAGTCAACGTATGAGGGCTGCGGGGAGCTGGAACAGGACGTGGAGGCGGACAAAGAGCAAAGGGCATCTTTGGTCAGGTCGAGTGAGCGCATCGGGAAGCTGTCATCTGCCGGACTGGGGCTGGGACTGAACTCTGCAGGGCTAGGGCTGGAGTCCTCGCTGGCCCAGGCCTTGGTGGAGGTTGCTGGTTGTGGCGGCACCACCTGCTGGTCAGAGGACTCATCCGACACGGAGGAGATGAAAATCTTGGGGGGAGGTTTGACCCACTCGCGTTTCACCATGTACGACGACGTCTCTCGCGTCCTCTTCACGCCATTACGGGCCACTGGGTCGTTCAGACGCGCGTTGACTTTTGACGTGCCTCGGTCAATGGCAGATACATCATCCTGAAAATCATCCACAGAAACAACACAGAGCTTGACACTGCCAACACACAACACTACTGCTTTATGTCATAATATCTACTACAGTTCGCTTCTAGTGAAATGCACAGGCTCACCTCATCCATGCCAGGAAAGTGCTCAAGAAACTGGGACACGTAGGTCATTATCACTTGCTCGTCTGGTGGGTTTATCGTCACATCTGCAAAGGCCAAATTCATTAAGTCAGGTTTACTCAGGTCACTTCCATTACAAGGCATGCTTATAGCACAACACACACCCTATTATAGACAGTAGCGCAATATGATGAATATATGAACCCCTTTATTCTGATGAGGTAATTATTACTTTGAGGCTACCACAAAAATGTATCTTCCATTTGAAATGCTTGGCAACCCAGTGGATTAAACGATAAGATTAGTCATTGAGTGTCACAGAGCATTATAAAACTGAATTTAGTTAATTGTCCTTTTATGCACCGATTGCTCATGCCAAATAATGAAAAGTTACAAGCACTCAGTGCGTACTCTGAGTAAAGTGAGATGAACACATAAATACTCATGAAAATCAATCAAGCACCATTACAGACAGAAAGTAAAGTGGTATGTTTCCCTAGAATCAATAGGCTTTGTGACACTTCAAGTTGTAAAGGTTTATATGATAACATTATGATGCCTTATGAGTACAGTCATGAGAACAGTTATGAATACAAATGTCATTAGTTATAAGGATTTGTGCGTTGTAACCCTTTATAAATGCATTCATAATGCTTTATGAATACTGGGTTCATAGAAAGTGCAAAACCTTCAGTAAAGTGCAAAAATATCTTTTATAAACAATCAACAATAAGAATATATACCCATGATTTATGGTGGTTTGATCTTATTATGATTTTGAATTCTATTATCTCTCTGAAGATGAGCCTGATCATTTTGAGAATGTCATGTGTCATGTGAAATGGTACATATGTAAAAGCAAATAAGGCAAGACAAATGAACAATGAAAAGAGATCTTTCATATTTTTGTAAATATATATTTTTATTTTATACTACGTGCAGTATTCTGTACACTACTAGAACCTTAGAAGCCTACAATGTTAATTGCTCATTGTTCAATAAATAAAGAAAATATAAATAAATAAATATGACCTTCTGGTTCGAGCAGGCGTGGGATGCCCAGGCTGTAGTGGGCCGTCCTGAAGGCCTCCTCCAGATTCTCCCTGGGGTTGCGGAGCAGCGCCCGCCTCATGTCCACTAGGCTTGGGTCAATGGACTTGATGACCGCTAGGAAGGCCAGTCCACTCGTCCAGCTCTTCCCAAAGTCGTTCACAGCCACTCCAAACCTGATGGAGAAAACAGCCAGTGTTCAGTCTGTCAGTCAGTCAGTCACCAGATGGACTGCGGTATATAAATACTAGACAAAAGATAATTTCCTGTTTGGGAAAGACGACAGCCTGTATCTGTTACTTATTGGGGCTGCTGACCTCTGTATTTTGTGTGACCAGATTTCACAATATTTCGAAGTTGTTATTTTCAGCCCCAGGGCTGAAGAGTTCTACTCACAACACGTGTGATTTTTATTATCCAGATGTATCACATTATCAACCTGTGCTCCTGCTAGCATGGCTAATGCATACTTGCAATTCTGGCGTTTTAGTCAGCATTGTATACTGAAACTCAATTTCAACAGAAATGTTTCTTCCCTTCAACTGTCTGTTCTTGTTGCCTGAGAGAAATGACTTCCTCTCTGCCATTCCACACTGGCTGCACTCAATAGTATTAACTACACAGCTTCATCAAATTGTGTAAAAAAAAAAAAAGTCGAAGCAGAGTATTACCACAGTACAAGCAGTGCACGCTATGCTGTTTCAAGGGGTTTTGTCTCTCCCTCCAGTTCTGACTTTTACACCATTGTTGTAACATCACACCAGTGTGTGTGGATTTGTTTGTAAGCCACAGGATAGAGATAATCTCAGAAGAGCTCTGTGGACTGACAAGGTAATAAAACACAATTTCATACAAAGGCTATTGCGTGACTTGCTGTCTGGCTGAGAACAGCATCACAAGGCTGTTTTTTTTGTTTGTTTTAGTCATATATACAGGTGGGAGCAGAGTGGTATTAGATTACCAGCAAAACCTCTTTGAAGGTGTTACACGAAGACAAAAATCTTACAAAGGATTCCTTCAAACAAACAACTTAGACTTGAGGGACAGGACAACATGAAGGGGCATCTCACTTCTTTGTTCGCCTCTGTACCCACTGCAAGAGGGTCTTGATGGCTTTGCCTTGGTCCCTGATGGCCACCGAGCAGCGCCTTTCCTCCGAGGGGGTGCTGGAGTGGGACGTGTCCGAATCAGAGCTGGTGGGGATGGACGAGAGGCTGGAGGAGGAGGGGAACTGGTTCTTGATGTTCCCCGTGAGCTCTTTAATCTGGAGCAGGACAAGGGGGAATGGCGGGTTAGGCTCTGTTCTGTTCTGTTATGTTATGTAAGGATAAAGTGGGACTGTGTACTTCAATGCTGAAATG
Organism: Tenualosa thibaudeaui; assembly: GCA_027481765.1. NCBI lineage: Eukaryota > Metazoa > Chordata > Actinopteri > Clupeiformes > Clupeidae > Tenualosa > Tenualosa thibaudeaui. Next base: position 3,823,185 of record JAIFZK010000068.1, read on the forward strand.
CGGCACTGCAGAGAACTGTGTGCTGTGCTGAGAATATGCTGAGTTAAGGGGGATATCAGACAAAGGGAACATGAGAGACAGGCTAAGAAAAAGAGAGAGAGAGAGATACAAAGAGTGTGTGTCCAACTCCATACCAGTGTATCTGCCTATCAAAACACAGGAAGTCCATTGGTGTCCAACAGAATATCAGTCTGGCTTTATTTCAGTAGCTTTATTGGGGTTCCCATTAACTTTGTTGTCAACAAATTCAACACATGCACCATTCCTTTCTGCCCTATATTAGAGGGACATTGTGATAGAGAGGGGAGTCTGGTCCCTTTGTCCTGCTCACCTGGAAGAAGAGGATAATGTTCCAGATGAGGCCAAGAACAATGGACGAGTTGCCGTCGGCAACATCAGCAGCGTCAATACTCACGAGTTTCACCTGTCCAGGTAGAGCACACCTGTGTTAGAGGAGATAACTCACACAAGAAGTGTTTTTATTCTGTACAATGCCATGCATATGTGAGCTCCACATCAGTGATATACTTACATTTCTCTCCTCCAGAAATGACAAGACTTTAGCAATGTTGTTAAGCCTGAAGATGCGATGGGAGGACTGTTTGAATCCCTGAAGCTGAAACCAAAATTGAAGATCATTACTTCATTCACATCAACCTGAAAGTTCCTCATTTTAACACACATGTAAATCTTTATTCAGACATTATCATTCATATTCACACCAACTTCATTTCATTTGTTGACTAGAACCTCATGAATTATTTTACGCGTTCACTCTGTTATCTACAACTGATATGTTTATTAACTGCTATGGAAATAATGGCTATTCTGATGTTAATGAATGCAATTTTATATTACTCTGGGACTCTCACCAGCTTACACCCGGACAGTTCCTCTAGCAAGGCCATTAGAATTCGTCCATCTTGGATGTCACGAAACAGGTCATGAACCTCCATGGGAGGGTTACACTGGGAGGAGACAGGATAGCATAGGAGAGAGGACAGAACCATTACCTTGTGACCACACTTATCCCTAAATACAACCTTTCCTCACACATTGATTAATACCGCACCTAAACTAATTCTCCCTCTAATGCATAGTTTCTCAATATGTGGGACGTGGACAAATGACAGGTGGGGCGAAGGCTGCAAATTCGCCCCGAATTCACACCCATTTGTCACTCATTCATTACTCACGAGGTTTTCAGGTCAGAGGTCACACAGATACCATACACATATCACATAGAAATGCACGACCAGAGCTTTCCCACGGCGTTACACGCTAGTTGCTGTGATGAACGGTTCACGAAAAAAATAGCTTTGAAATGACAAAATGACAACAAAAATAGCACTATTACTGGTATTACAGCCATGTATTCATCTCGGTGAAATATCAAGCGATCTCTGAACTCAAATAAGGCATACCGCATATCCAAATTACCAGGAAAACCTACTGATTTCAATGCTGTGTAGAATTACTCTCCACAGTAAGAGATGCCTGTTTAATCTAGTCTTGAAATCACTAAACTGCTGCACTGTTTTTACCCCACCACAAAATAATTTTATTTCCTTTTCATATCAAAAGTTCTCAGATTTGGTGTTCTCATACAGCCAAGGCGCATGCAGAGATGTTTCCTTACCCTTGCAGCAATGGAGTGGATTATGATGCAGCCATGTGTCTACTGAACCCCTATTCTTATCAGTGCCATGAAATATGAGTACAATATTCTGTCAGTACATATATTTTTGAAAATGACAAAGCCAAACAGTACGGCACCATAATGATATTGCCAGATTCCAGAAAAGCCACCCTATCCAAATATAAAAAGATATTTCTACTTGCATGCTCCTCTCCTTCTAAGTCAAGGTTCCAAGTAGGTTTTTATTGTCGTTTCAGCCATATACACTGTACATAGTGAGACGAGACAACGTTTCACAGGGAACAATTGGTGATACACGTAACACAGTATGGACAAGACAGATACGTAATAGTGCCTACATACACTATTGCGGGACTACACAGATTCACTCAACCACTCACACACGCAACTACAGACGCAACTACACACACACGCGTGCACACTCCTTATAATGACTGAGATAAAAGCTTACAGTAAAGGTGGTGAAATTACCCTGAATATAACCTAGGGCCCATGAGGTGAAATGCTTCATTATGAAAGAGAAATGAATCCTAAAAACAAGATGCACACCAAAATGTCAGATAATGTTAAATTGGAACTATTTTGCTACCATTTTCTGCACGCTGGGGAGGCATGTAGTGTGTGAAAATTCTCTCCCTTCCAAAGTGGGGAATGGCAGTAAAAGTTTGAGAACTACTGGTACATTCTATGTTTACATCCTTATTTGTTTCCTTCAGAAAAAAAACTATGTTTTACCAAACAAATCCTCAATTATTATTAGACACACCACAGATAGTCATACAGTCTGCAGTGAATGCTGGCTCAAAGGCTAGACGTCACATTTTCCAGCCGAGAGGAAACAAACGTGTAATTGTTAATTAGTGGGTCGGAGTTTTGATTAGACGCCAAACACTGTGTAACGGAATAGAGGGCCTTTGTGTAGCAAAACAAAAGATTCATCATTTGTTGTTTTCTGGCAGTACTCCATGGTGCTCAGACTAGGGGTGTTATCATCTGCAGGCTGTCTGAAACACTAAACCTGAAACACTCAAGGCCTGCTGGGAAACTCCAATGCGTGTGTGTGTGTGTGTGTGTGTGTGTGTGTGTCAGTGCAAGTGTATTTGGGCATGCAAACTTAAATGTAAACAGTAGCTAAAAAAATCACCTGGCTACAAGTGCTGATAGAGAGTGACAAATAAAGGGGATGCCTCACGCAACACACATTTCCCTTTCTCTTCTGATGCATGTTTTAGTACACACTGAACATGCATAATGCATGAAGGGGTGGGATACACATTTCCTGCTGACAGTCATAGGGGCAAACAGATGACTAAGAAAGAGAGAGAGAGAGAAACTCTCCCCTTGTCTCACAAGCAAAACATATGCAAGACAGCAGGAGCCAGTTGATACATATACATATACTTAACATATATATATATATATATATATATATATATATATATATATATATATATATATATATATATATATATATATATATTTATTTATTTTAAGTGTTACCTTTTCTAGATGCAAATTTATCCATCTGGTGAAGGTCCTCTTCTGCACAAGTTCTCTCTCCACTGCAAGACAAACGAGACCAATATTTTCACATCAACAGCGACAGACTTGAGAATAATACATGACTTGTTACTACTGTAGTGCCGTTTTAAACTAACACTCTTTGTCGCTGTGCTCTCAGTAATCCCACATAGCCCGTGGGCTTTGCATGCATACTCGTGTAAACACAACATAATGTTGGTGGAGGTGTGCAACAGTGTCATTAAAAGAAGCTTCAAATGGCTTGGGCAGCAGAGTCTACTGGGTGCTGTTTCCATGCACGGAGCACTGCTGTTTAATTGCTACCCATGGGCCTTATTGGATTTAGCACTTCACTGTGTCAAGCTGGGCAGAGTGTGGAGAAGTCAGCCTTGATGAATCAGTCTTTTCAGAAACTTGTGTGATTAACTGCAAGCACTCTTTGCATCAGTAAAAGATGACTGTTGAAATTTTCACTTTGCAAAGTGTGATGAAGGATTCTTTGGCTAGTTAAAAAGCAATTTTCACCAAATGTTCTTCCCTGCCCAGTGTAAAAGGATCTCCACTGCAGAGCCTTTGAATAAAACAACCACATCTTTTTTTCTGAAAACCATAGCATTATAAATGCCTCAGTCTCAATATTTCAGAGCAATCAACTGAAAGCAACTGCTGAAAAGAAATAAAATATTTAGCACCACCAGACTGCTGCTAATCCGTCTGCCTTGACCTTGCCATTTTAAAATACACAGGTCAGTTTAGACATGATTCATGTTTAGACAACCTAGTGATGAGAGATTTCCATCTATCCACATTAACTTGAACATCTGCACAAAGAGATTCAGTTTCACGCTCAGTGAAAAGGTATATTCTGTACTGCACACATTTGTGGATGTTTGAAATGAAAGCGATGGAGCACGTCTAAAAGCACAATCTCACCACAAAGCATCTGATAACCCTATCTGGCGTGAATAACAAATATATAAAAACAGTTTGCTTTGGCTTGACTTTGCATAGACAGCTGAGAGCTGTGTCATCCGATAGAAATAAGGTGCCGAACAAAACAGATGAGAGGAGAAGAGAGGAAGGACTGCAGTAACACATGATGAAGAGGAAGGTGGAGACAGAGAAGAGAAGAGGAAAGTGGAGGAGAGAGGAGAGGAGACAAACGGAGAGGAGAGAGAGTCCTGAGGAAAAGGAGGAGAGGAGATGAGACAAGAGGAGAGAGGAGAGGAATGAGAGACTGCAATAACACATGACTCTCTGCACTAATATATGAAGTAAACAGCTACCTCTGGTAACAGCTGGAGTCTACACCACATTATTTGTGTGTATTATTTGTCTTTGAAACACTTCATGTGAAACAAAGACGTGTAGACCAGGGAAGAGAAGAAGGGAAAGAAGAAGCCAAAGTGATTCCTTGGAGAACATCTCTGATTGTACAAGATATTTGTCCCCACTGAAGAAATGCTCTCTCTCTCTCTCTCTCTCTTTTACAATGGGAAACAATGAGGCCTGTTGGCAAAATAGAAGCGTAATGATGGCATGTGTGTGATTTGACTGCATCCTCTGTGACAGTGACTGCATGAGACTAAAGAACTGTCTCTACCATTAATTATTCAGCACTGTAGAGAACGAGTCTCTGGGCGTCGCCGCCATTTTCTGGAATCAATAAGTGGACTTGCTCCACCATGGAATAATGACCTAATGGTCCAGGAGGTAGTCTAAGCACACACATACACACACAAAATCATGGAGGCACAATGGGGTACATTCACAAGAAGAGCGAATCCATGGGTTGGGGGATCCAAGTGTGACTGAATCTGTTATAAAACTTTATAACATTTCCAAAAGAAACTGAACTGGCCTTTCCACACAGTGGTACAGTACAAGGGTGGATTTAGGCCACAATCATCAGTATTCTGAGTGCTTGGTACTCTGCAGGACTCAGAAAGTGCCCCTACATAATGACAGTAATATACTGTACTGTACTGGATATCTGCTGTGTCTATGTACTGTGTATGGCCCTCTTGATTTCCTATTCTCATGAGGGAAAAAGAGGGATTGAAAGAAAGTCACACAGCATGAGGGATGTATCACACAGCATGAGGGATGTATCACACAGCATGAGGGATATATCACACAGCATGAGGGATGTATCACACAGCATGAGGGATGTATCACACAGCATGAGGGATGTATCACACAGCATGAGGGATATATCACACAGCATGAGGGATGTATCACACTGCATGAGGGATGTATCACACAGCATGAGGGATGTATCACACAGCATGAGGGATATATCACACAGCATGAGGGATGTATCACACAGCATGAGGGATGTATCACACAGCATGAGGGATGTATCACACAGCATGAGGGATATATCACACAGCATGAGGGATGTATCACACAGCATGAGGGATGTATCACACAGCATGAGGGATGCATCACACAGCATGAGGGATGCATCACACAGCATGAGGGATGTATCACACAGCGCAAATCTGTAGCTCAGAGGCTGTCTGTCTCTTTCGATTATTTTAGTTGCATACCAAAAGAGAGATAGAAAGCGAGCGAGCGAGAGAATGAGAAAGTGAGCAAAAGAGAGAGAGAAAGCAAGCGAGAGAGAGAGAGAAAGTGAGCGAGAGAGACAGACTGGCCTTGAGGTCCAAACTAAGCACCCTGGTATCTAGAATCCTCCCCCATAGTCTGGCACAGAGCAGAATTTAAGGAGCCTGGATGACAAAAGTTATCAGAGAGAAGTGGCCATTTATCACCACGTCCTTCTTAGAGGGTCTGCAAGTAATAAATGACACACCATAAAAATTAATATCACCACTCTCTCAACCTCTCTCAAACACACATACCCTTTCTCACCCTCTCTCAAATACACACACACACACACACTCTCATCCTCTCTCTCTTTCTCTCAAACATACACACACACACTCTCTCTCTCTCTTTGTCTCAAACACACACACACACACACTCTCATCCTCTCTCTCTCTTTGTCTCAAACACACACACACACACATACTCTCATCCTCTCTCTCTTTATCTCAAACACACACATACACTCTCTCTCTCTTTCTGTCAAACACACACTCTCTCTTCTCTATCTTTACCTTTCTTTCGTACACAGATACACACACTCTTTCTGTGCTCTCTCTCAATTCAATTAAATTTTCAATTTAAAGGCTTTATTAATATGACAAAAAACATTGTTAAAGCATATTTAGCATATTAGCGCATATTAAAAGTAGACAAGTAATATATATTAGAAAAAAAAACATGAAGAACCTAGAAGGACTTTCAATTGATTACATTCATCTAGTGATGAGAAAATTTTTTTTTGTGCATTTTGAGTATTTTTTGTGTGTGCTTTTTCACACACACACACACACACATGCACACAGCACCACAGCAGGCAGGGGAGCATCTGGCTTTTGCCTCAGCTCTGCTGGCTTCACTCTAATCCAGATCTGGCTAAGGGGCCTTTTTCCAGCACAGCACAGCCCTGTCCCTCTCGTAAAAGACAGAGAGAGAGAAAGAGAGGAGAGAGAGGAGAAAGAGGAGAGAGAGAGGGGGGGGTGGTCTCCTGGGCCTTCTGCACAGCCCCATCTCCTACAGGGTGATAGGCAGGACCTGCCGTGCTTTGAACCCACCGCCAGTAGAGACCAGGGCAGAAGAAAAGAGGAGAGAAGAGTAGAGGAGAGGGGTGGATGGAGAGAGAGAGTGAGAAAGCAGGGGGAGTGAGAGGGCAGAGAGAGAGAGAGAGAGAGAGAGGCTAATGACCCGGTTTGATGACCCCATTTATCAGAGACTCCAAGTGTCTGGGGTCACCCGAGGTCATCCTCAGAGACGTACTACCCCGGCAAATCCCAGAGAGCCCCAGCTGACTGACCAACCTTAATTATGCCAGCAGTTTCAGCCAAGAGAAACGTTTTCTGTGCTCCGACACTTTCGTGCTTCAACGGCTGTTTGACTGCAGGAGCAGCAGGTTTGAGTGTTTGGGCCATTCAAAGTCAGAGGACACAGCTCTGCACAGCTCAATCCCAGCTTTTTTCCCCTCTCATTTCTATGTGTGTGCGTGTGTGTATGTGTGTAGGTGTATGTGTGTGTGATTGTGTCCATATGAGTGTGTTTGTGCGTGCATGTGGGTCCAAGTTTGCATGTTTTTCTCCTCTTCCTGCCTAAAGGGGCTGTTTCTCCACCACGTGTCACCCAGACTGAGATATTTTTTTCCTTCATCTTTCTGCAGTGAGTGTTCCCTCTCTCACTCTCTCCCTCTCAGATGTTGTGCAGGTTTTCTGCAGCACTTCTCATCTGAGCAGAAGAAGAGTTTACCCAGACAAGCTACCTGCCAGCCAGGCTCTTATGCCTTCACCCCTGATGGTCTCATCTACTTTACACTGTGATGCAGTTCTTATGAAATGAGGATAAAATTATGACATGAGGACTGTGCTTGTGTGAGGACAAAGTGCTTGTGCGATAGCAACACGGCACACAGTTTCGAGTTCACAGCACTCTATTTTCCAAAACACATTTCAAAGATTTGATAAGAATCTTTCTGCCTCCATGAATAAGGCTGCGGTAGGTTGCCAATGTAAAATTCAGTGGAAGAGAAGGCCAACCACATCATATCTAGGTATCTATGATCATATCTCTGTTTGGCCACAAATTTGTTTCCATATTGTTGTAGTGTGCTCCAGTTTCAAACTCTGCAGATGTACAAACAATCCTTTAGCATACTGAATGCAGCTAGCAGAGAGAGAAAAAAACACTTGCATTGTGTGTATGAGCGCGTGTTAGTATGTGTGCGCATGTTGTATACACACACAGACGTGTACGTATCGTCCACTGTTTTGTGTGCATCGTTTTCACGACTAACACAGCAGGAATTTGCACACTTGGTCACATGAGTTCCATTTGCTTGCCATGCAAAGAGTGGTTTCAGACGGCATACAGGGCACAGCCCCAGGCCAATCAATCATCCATTCAGTCGTTCGCCGTTTCCAGTGACACTTGCTCGCAGAAGTCACCCAGAAGCAAGATGGATCAACAGTGGAGCCCTGCACAAACATCATTAACATTCCCGGAGGAACGATTAGCTGACAGATTTGCAGAAAATTTATTGGAGATGGAGGCTCTGTTGTTGCAATATTCCTGGGTCACCCTTGTGTAAATCTGCATTATTAAATATATGATTTCGCAAAAGCAAAACACTTGCACTGCAGTGCAAATTTAATAGAAAGTGTAACCAACTGATATGTTCCTAAGACACTGTTGTACAAATATGCACACACACAAACACACATGAGCACACACACACACATACACACGAGCACAAACACACACATACACAATCACAAACACACACACACACACACACAAGCACAAACACACCCACACCCACACACACAGGCACAAACACACCCACACACACACACATACACATGCACCAACACACACACACACACACACACAAGCACAAACACACACACACACACACACACAAATGGAAAACAGGATGAAATTCCACCATCCCTCTTCTGCTCCACACTTGTGGTTCATTTCCAAGAGCACAGTCAGAGCAGGAATCCTGAATCAATCCATCTCTCTCTCACCCACACTGCGTTTCCACTTGGCCCCGACCAGGGGCCAGCAGGAGGTCCTGCCCACTGCATGCCCATTAAGAGACAGCAGCCACGGGGCAGCCGCTCGTCACTGGTTCAGCCAGAGCCCCCAGACGTCCAGGCACACCTCCTACGCAACTCTACCAACTCACTATTGAAAGTGCACAATCACTTTTATAATAGGCAAAATGCAAGAGAGAGAAAGAGAGAGAGAGAGACAGAGAGAGGGAGGGGAGGGAGGGAAGAATGGGAAAGGAGGAGCAGAGAAAGGAGGCACAGAGATACACACACATTTTGATAACACGTTTCAGTGTGTGGGCTCAGAGATTTAGGAGCACGGTAATACACAGGACTGAATGTTCTGGCTGGCTGTGTACAGGAGGTTCTCTTTTTTCTGTAATCTTGCATTTTCAATACCAGCATGATTCATGCAGTGTTTGCAAGACTCTTGATACCCATGGCACACCTTAACCTGTGCCCCACTATTCAATATTAAAAAAACGAGTTTTTTTTTCTCTAGAGAATGGAGGAGTGTTATCGTATGTTCTTGAAATGCTACTTGAAGTACTTGAAATGCTTACTTCCTGCAAAATCCATTTTAAAGCTCACCTACACTTCAGTTTTTTTAAGGAGGACAGCTATATGTTTGAGAATGTGTTTGCTACTATGGCAATTGTCCATTTCTCAGGCAAAGAAACCAGCACATGTTGTGCTTGCCTTAATGGTGTGTAGCAGCCTTTTCAAATATCTGGGGGTAAAAACTATATAGTTACACTTTTGAGGTTTTTTGACATAAGACTGACATAAGCCTGTCATTAACATGACATAACACATATATTGAACATGTAATGACACTTGCTGTATGTTTATGACTGTGGTCATTAAATGTCATTCAGATTTTTTAATGTAAGGTTGACACTGTTTGGGGATCAGACATTACAAAAACAAAAATGACACTTAATGACATGTTCATGATATGTGCCATATCATGTTTACGACAGGTGCCAACAACATGCCAATCTAATGTAAAAGTGTAAAGTGTTACCAAATATCTTCCTCATGCAGCACAGTCTAACAAGTACATGTTGCTGACAAATCAAAAGAAAGTGTTCCAATTATGCACTGTGCTGTGCCGTCATCAAAACAGCTGTGTGCTCACAATTCACAGCCTGTCTCATGTTAAACACCCTTCATATCACTTCAAAGCTGTTTGATTTCAATCTTTACTACACTATAGTAACAATCATGATTATGATTTTTGCATCTCAAGCAGATCTGGCACTGACTGGCAAATTTGCCACTTCCTGAGCTCAACTCGACACATCCTGGTGTGACCAAACACTGTCCAAGCACTAACACCCTCTAATGCTGGTAGGTGTAGGTAATGTGACCAGGATTAATCCAGGACAAAACAAGCATAAATCCAACCTTTAAACATTTAAAGAATGATCCAGATTACATCTTGGATCATAGCATTAATCTCAACATCAGAGATGTGTATAATGCATTTCTGGATAGCCTTGCAACATCCCTACACACACATTCAATTAGACAGTTACATAGATAACCAATCCCAAATCTTACAGTACTGCAGTTTAAAAAACATTTGGTGGCTAAACCGACAAGAAAGCATCCATTTTACAGAGTGGCCTTGCACCTGTGGCTACAAGCTACCAGCGACAGGTTCTCATTGCAATCTCTTACTGAAAGAGTCTCCAGCAATGGCCAATTAAAGTGTAGTGCTAACCAATTAAAATGTGCAAGGGAGCTGGGAGAGCCTGCGGCTGATCTCTCATTCCAAGTCCATTTCCTCTGTGTGCAGCATCCACATCCTCCCTAGCACTACCAAGTTTATCCTCCAGATAGATTGCATCCTGTCTGCTGGTACCCCTCTCACTCTGGGGCATGGCAATACTGTGTACGTGTGCAGAGAATAAGATGAGCTTTCCAGCACTGTGAGACACAACTTCACATGACCTAGTAAATGCTGCCACTGCAGTCTTGCATCAACAGCAACATCCTTCTCATCGTTAATACATAGTTACAGTAATTGCACAGGTGATCTATTTACTCAAAAAAAAAAGATAAAATACAGAAGGACAATAGCTGTTGGACAGAAATCTACTGTGTGCTTGTGAAAATATCCAGTGTATACATTACACACAACTGCATTTGGATAGCGGAGTAACATGGTTGTAACACTGACTAAATACTGCATCTTATGGAGTTCCTCTCTGGGGTCCCTCACCAATACAAATCTGTTCTTGATTAGCACACACAGAGACTCAAACATGTTCAGTGGGACAAAGTCAATAGGAAATTACAACAACGTTTTAATTGTGATGTCATTGGAAGAATGAATTAGGTGTACGGCCACAGGGGTTGTGATTGTTTAATCGTTAGCAGAAATGACTGCTGGAGTTCCACATCCGTGACCTCACTGGATTCCACCTTATTTTTGGACTGTGATACACCCCAAAAGACTCCCTTCCTTGTTCCAAGATTGCCATGTTTCACGTCTAGTGCAGACATGAGTGAGTACCCTTGTCTGTGACACACTTGAGTTAAAATGCCACTGAACTTTCTCTGATTTAGCCAAGAATTTCATCATCTGTTATTAGCTGCTTTTCCCGCTACACAGCTAGCCGACATTTGTTCCCAATCCCCATCCATGCAAATCCACAACCCCCAGCCAGATTACATAAGCCTTACGCCTGTGATAAAGGAAGTGATGTACAGGCCATGTTAAGACATCAGACGTCTTTATCCATCTCCTCTCCCTGGGAATCACATGTGGAAAAGGGGCGAATTTGAACTCAAGGATTTACAGACCTGCCAGACAATGGAAAGACACCCTCTCTCTTTCTCACACACACACACACATACTCACAAGAATGACTATTTCTAAAAGCCAAGCCCAGAGCCCGGAGAAAGTCTCTCCTGTGCAAAGAGAGACAGGAATGTTTACCGTGTTCAGCCATACTTATAGTCCAGACTGTTGAACAGCAGAAACACCTGCAACTAATAAAGCAGGATTTGCTTTATTGATGCTCAGATCAAGAAACAAAAGAATGACCTCACTGCCCCTCACCTCACGTTTACTGTTACATCAGGTTCACAGGCAGAGCGTCCAACTGTAACGTTTTTATGACGTTATTGTTATACCCCATCTGCCAGCGTTTCATCTAAAAGAGACACAATCATCTTGAAGATATTTCAGATGTTTCTCCAGAAAGGTTGGGCTCTGAAGGTGGTAGTGGTGGTTTGTAGTGGACTTTGGCTTACACATGCTAGGACCACTAATGGATGGAAGCCTACAGTGTTCATCTTAAAAGCCCAGTGCTCTAATGGCAGGATAAAAGTGTATTATCAGAATGGCATGTTACATTACACAGCTGCCTGTCCTGCGTTCATCACAGCAGGGGGCCACTCCAACTAGTCCTGCAGTAATGATCTACTTTTAATACTGCCTGTAACTGTATTAAGGGTATATATATATATATATTAAAGCCTTGATTTACAATAGAATGTAATACATTACATTACAGTATATGGTTTCCAGAATCATATGCAATCAGGCCATCAAAATAATCTACAGTCATCTTTACATGCTCTGCTGTGCACTGTCAAGGCTGCTCATCAGGCATTCCACCCAATATCCGTGAGGGCCAATCAGATTGCAGTATATCTGGTAGCATGTAATTTACAGCAACTTACCATTTACTTTAAAGGTAGGCTAATTATTGTACCCATGAGCTGGCTATAGCTTTAAACAGGTAATCACACACAAGTGAAGATACTGCAGGTGCTGATATATCTGTGTTTGGGTGTGTGTGTGTGTGTCTGTGTCTGTGTTTGTGTGTGTGTGTCTGTGTGTGTGTCTGTGTGTGTGTGTCTGTGTTTGTGTGTGTGTGTGTGTATGTGTGTGTGTGTGTGTGTGTATGTGTCTGTGTCTGTGTTTGTGTGTGTGTGTGTGTGTGTGTGTGTGTGTGTGTGTGTGTGTGTGTGTGTGTGTGTGTGTGTGTGTGTGTGTGTGTATATGAAGGTGAAAGCAGGCCTGGCGTCAAACACATGGTTAGCATGGCTTATATAAGAGCCCCACCGCAGCACAGAGGAGAGGAGAGAGACAGAGAGAAGAGAGAGAGAGAAAGAGAAGAGGAGAGAGACAGAGAGGAGAAGAGAGAGAAAGAGGAGAGGAGAGGAGAGAGACAGAGAGAAGAGAGAAAGAGAAAAAGAGAGAAAGAGGAGAGAGAGAGAGAAGAGAGAGAGAGGGGAGAGGAGGGAGAAGAGAAAGAGATAGGAGAGAGCGAGAAAAGAGAAAGAGAGAAGAGGAGACAGAGAGAAAGAGGAGGGGAGAGAGAAGAGAAAAAGAAAAGGGGAGAGAGAGAAAGAAGAGAAAGAGTGAGGAGAGAAGATAGAGAGATGAGAGAAAAGAGAAAAAGAGGAGAGGAGAGAGAGACAGAGAAGAGAGAGAGAGAGGAGAGGAGAGAAAAGAGAAAAAGAGAGGAGGAGAGAGAGACAGAGAAGAGAGAGAGAGGAGAGGAGAGAAAAGAGAAAAAGAGAGGAGGAGAGAGAGAGAGAGGAGAGGAGAGAAAAGAGAAAAAGAGAGGAGGAGAGAGAGAGAGAGGAGAGGAGAGAAAAGAGAAAAAGAGAGGAGGAGAGAGAGACAGAGAAGAGAGAGAGAGAGGAGAGAAAGGTCTGCTGCACACAGCTTCAGCTGCATACTTATTAGCTACAGCACTCATCACAGCAGATATCCACTCGTGTGTGCAGGCGGAGAGAGAGAGAGAAGACAAAATAGAGACAGACCTAAGGAAAATAAGAGACAGAGGGAAGGGAAGAGGCGGAGAGAAAGGTGGAGGAGACAGAGAAAGCCTGAGCTAAATATAGAGAAGCTCTTCTGCACTCCTCTCCTCTCTACCCACAGCATGTTTAGCTCCTCAGCAATATTCTGAAGGACAGACTCTGACGTTCCCGAGTCTGATGGAGTTCCGTGGGTCCAGACAGAAGAGGAGTGGAGAGGGGAGACCCCTGCGCTCTAGGGGGGAGGGGGGTTCCCCACGGCTTTCAGAGCTGCCTGCTCAAGAGAGGAACTGGAGAGGTGACAGATTATCTGGTCCCACTGACACCCACACAGGCAAGTGGTTCAAAAACTCTTATGTAATCTCTAGTCTGGTGTTCCCTCTCCACCAAATGCACTGCTTGCACTGGGGAGACCCAGGGATTCTCTTACGGATTTGGCTCTGGGTGAGGAGCATCAGTAATGAGTGTTACATCCAGAATTACATCCTATTCATGCAGATTAGGTGCTTTAAAACCAACCTGACAGGCATGCTGACACTTCCTCTCTCATAGACTTCTCATGTAAAACAGCTTCACAGATGGCTTGTTTAAACCAACCGACTATGGATGTAACTATAACCCATTAATCCATTGGGATGGAGCTTCCAGGCACCAATGCTAAGAACAAGGGATTTATAACATTTATTAACATTTGGTGACTAATTCAATTGTGTCAGTGCTTTTCGATCAATTTAACACAATACATACAGAGAAACCTAATAATGATAATACCTTGTCAGTATAATGGTAGTGTTATCTCCTTGTCGTCGCATACAACTGACTAATATTCTACTGAGTGAAATAGGAAGTGATTCTGAAGAGTGTTCTCGACTAAAGCTTTCCAGACTATACAGCATGGAAAACGTAATAGAGATAGGCTATGGTGTGAGTGAATCAGCCTTGCAAACGTCCCCCCTCACAAAGCACAACAACACAACAAACAAACAAAGCTTAATTCTGCATGTGTGAGAGTGTGTGTGTGGGGGGGATTCTCTTTGTGCTCATATACTATCAAACTCGCCAAAAAAACACGATTGTCGATGTTGAAATGCTTTCCTGGAAATAGTTGAAAAACTGTCTAATAAAGTAAAAAGGTGATGTCAGACAGAGAGAGCTCTTATGAAATGTGATGAGATGAGGCTCAACTTATCCTCTCTCTTCGAGCGCTGTGACAGTGCGTTTCTGCGTGTGAACAAAGTTACCTAGCCTGAGTGTGTTCCTGGAGCGATTTCACAACACTTAGATAAACAGAGAAGAACCTCCGGAAGGGAATCAAAGAGCAAGACAGACCAGGAACAGAGCCAGGGGCCGCGGGCCGCCCACAGAAAAGTGAACATCTGATCCGGGTTACTCGTCTTGCCTGAGGAGTGGGGCCTGTCACACCATAAAAAAGGTCCCAGAAAAGTTAGGGGGAACCAGCGAGCCACACAAGACTCTATTGTCCTGTCCAGGCACCCCCTCCCCCTCACTAGACTTACCCCCGACCCCTCTTCCACACACACACACACACACACACACACGCCCCAGAAAACACTCCCATTAGCGCTGCCCTAATAAAAACTTCAAGCTGAGCCCAGGCAGCACTCAGAGAGCACTCTGTCCCCCACTACACCCCCCTACCCACAGCTCTCTCTTCTGGCCCCAATAATCCCCTAATATGGACTAGTGCATTCAAATTATTTAGCTTTATGTGAGTGTGTGTGTGTGTGTGTGAGCGTGCGCATGAGAAAGAAATAGTGAGTGTGTGTGTGTGTGTGTGTGTGTGTGTCGGTATTTGGGTCGGTGTGTAGAGTAGTTTCTCAGTCATCACAGTGAATGAAAATCTCTCGCCTCACAACCCAGCACTCACTTTGGCCAAAGCACAGAGTCAAGTGCACCAAGGTCTCTCTCTCTCTCTCTGTTCTCTCTGAACTTACTGTCAAAGTATGCTGGCGCTGGCTCAACACTTCAGAACACTTAAACAGATGTTTAGATCTCTGAGCTAAATGCCGCCATGTTGGCAGCATTCTCTTCTTTTTCTTTTATTTAAGTCTGCTCTGTCTGACTCCAGAGTTGCTGGACAGATTTGTGTGTCATGTCAGCCATGACAGGTGAGGTCCTGCACAATGTCATTGTTTCAGCTTTCTCTTAAGTACACAGTTTACGCCAAATCATCCTGAGAGTCCGGAAAGCTGTTTCCGGACCAGGACCACCTCTTCACACTTCCACAAAGCCCATAGTAAAAACCTGTCTTGTTGTGTAACACAAGTTAAAAAATGATGGTTACTTAATCCAAAACAAAGTCTCTGGAAGTGTCCGCATCGTTACAAAAGTGGACAAACGATAGTGCCATTGGTGCTTCTCCTCAAAGGGTGAGTGCGATACACTGTGTGCCAAGCATGCTGAGTGGCTGCCTATGCCAACTAGTGAATCTCCATATTTCCTATCGGCTGAGAACTGAATGCTTCCCTCCCCTCCTCTCCTCTACCCACCCGCACAGCACGAGAGAGAGGGACAGGCCTGAATTCTAATTAGCAGTGGATCCCTCCAGAGCTCCATACTATGAGTGGGAATACTTCACAGGGCTGAAATACCAGCTCTCTAATGTAGAGGGCATCGCTCCTGCTCTGTAGTGAGCGTGTTATGTAATCTGCCCGGGGGCATTGTTTTCTGCAGTGTTTTATCTTTCTGCCCCCCCCCCCCATTCCATCACAGAGGTGGCAAGACTTATATTCCCAGGTGTCAATAAGCACTGATAGCAACTGCTTTGCCTAGCTGTGTGGTCAAATCAAGAGGAACACTGCAAGGTGGCTCAGAAGCATTCAGGAGGAGTGCAATGCCTGAATGTAATAACAGGGTGCGTTGGTCATGATTTCAGAATATGTCTTTGCGAGGGGTGATGTTCTGCACAGATGTCTGTGTCTCTCTCGCAGGACCTTTTCGAGGGCTTTTCCTAAATATTGACCGAAATATGTGTGTGCTGTAGTGGTGTGAACACGAAAGTGTGCAAAAGATTATCACAAATCCTCAGATCAAGAAGGGCAGCGGGAAGCTAAAACATCAGCAAACACATGGCGGAAATATGATTACATGGAAGCCCTAAACCATAATGCAAGCATGGCATGCCCCGGTGACTGACCTCGGGACAACAATGGTCTGCGTACTCTCGTTAAAGCAATTTTATCCACATAGGCTACTTGAACAACTGTGGCTATGCAGCAATATAAATCGGTTAACTTTTGAAAAGCAGTAATCTAAAACAAACCGTGTTGCTCTTGACTTTTTTTAAAAAGTTGGACTTTCGGTAGCAAAAAGTGACCCATAGTCTAAGCCTCTACCGGTTGCTGCTCCTGGATTAGGCTACTACAATTTTATCACACAGTGCAAGAACTTGCACGACTTGATTCAGCACGTTTTGCTGACGTTAACACTAGGGAGAGAATAATGTTGTACCCTACAGTATTATCAGAAATAGTGTTCGTGATCATCAGGTTAGTCTATAGAGTGAGGCTGGACGTTAGCCTGTAGGTGAAAACAAACAGGGAGGTCCGACTCGTATCTCCGGAGGAAAGAGGAGAGTAGTGGCGGCAGCATAGCATACCCACAGACCCGGCATATGCAACATTTTCTTCAAAAATGAAAACCGAACGGCTACATTTGTAACCGGTTTCGAAAGTGCACAAATTTCACGGAAATTCCAAAAGGTGTTTGAATTTGCACGGATACGGTGGGTTGGGGGTTAGGGAACGTGAGTTCCTCTGATTTCACATGGTCTGTTTTCAGTCCACCTACCTTGAAGGTTCTGCACACGAATGTCGCTGATCTGCCCGATAAATTCCTCTCTCTCGAACCAGTCCTCCCATTCGTGTCCAGCCATTTGGACCCTTTAAAAATAACTTGTCAACACCCTGTGCCGAAAATCTGTTAGAGCAGGCGAAGAGTAGAGACGTAGAGGCTCTACTGATCGCAACTCGAAGCGGGAGCCATGGATGGGGTTGAAAGGAATCAATCTAGACGGACGCTATCCAAAGTGCTGCTTTCCGTCTCAGCATTGTTATCGTGAAGTTAGTTTCCCCGTGACGTAGGTGGCACCAGCACGGCGCAGTGGACGACTAGCTGGCATGGAGAGATAGTACAGGGAAATGTAAATGAATAGCACCTGGTTAATATTGGATACTTTGTACACGCCCACCACCCTCTACAGTAAGAACTGGGTTGTTCCTTCCAGATGGGGACAGACGCCGATGCAGATACATCACTGGTACGGTTTCATGCGTTCTGGTCACTGTACAGTCCGACGACTTGTGCACAACGCGATTTGTAACTAATCTGTAATAGAACGAATGAAGGGGCATTTGTTGCTGCACCGTCGATCTAGTCTAGTCTAGTGTACTTCATTCCAGAAAATAACAGCCTACGTGACAGCCTACGTGAATCTATTTGTGGGACTCCAAGTTCTGTTTTTGTTCCCAGCTTGAATAAAACGTGGGGGAGGTACACTATAGCAATCGCTGCTGGTAGTGTTTTTGCTCGCATTGCTGCAGATCATGTATTATTGATGCTTACGCTCATTTGGCTCTTGCCTTCGTTGCATCTCATAAATCACCGGAGCCTAAGACTCACAATGACAAACGCTTCAATGCAACACAGCGGTAGTTGTAGCCTATGGAGCTTGGTTTAATGAAGTTTTTTTTTATCTCTTGGCTTGGTTTAAAAAAAACAAAACAGAACCTATAGCCAAGGTTTCTAGGCCTGCCTTTTATCGCTGTAATGGTGTGCATACTTAACGGTGATTTGGGAAGCCTGTTAATCTCCAAAAGTCAGTTCACAGATGTCGCGGTTCACGGAAGTTAATTTAATAGCAAAATTAATGGAAGACTGAAGAATATGTTAGAGGGGTCACTCAGTCAATTATTCAATCTGTCACCCACTCTCTAACTGTTATCCTGATTAATTTATACACTGCACTCATAGTGTCATAAGTCAGTATGTATGGCCTAGCCTGGGATTATAATTACTATCATAACCACTATCAAAAGCAATGCATAAATTGAGCGATCACACGCAGGAAGCTGCAGGCTTTCTCGTTTGAAATGCTTAAATGAGTTTAGATCTACGTATATAAAATACTGTATTGTATTGAGGAAAATGAATTAGCCACAGGGGAAAAACACATTGGAACTTAATTGGAATCTAACCAGACACTGAAATTCCAATACATTCTAGACCAGAGATCTGACAAAACCTTCTGTCCAAGTTTTGCTGGAGATATATTAACTGACGTTGCTTACAGTGACCTTTACGTGGCCAATACCAATAAGCACCACCAGAAGATCAGAGCAGACATCCATTATGTGTCATTCCTCAAGTGAACTTAAACCACAAAGGGGGATTTCCTGGGCACGGAAAATTAAGCAGTAATGCTGCAGAATATTTGTGCTGGTATACTGGATTACTCTTGCTGTTTCTAGAAATGCTTCATTTTAACGCTTTCTCTCTCTCTCTCTCTCTCTCTCTCTCTCTCTCTCTCTCTTACACACACACACACACACACACACACACACACACACACACACACACTCCCTGTATGACCCTGTATGACTACTGCTTTCTGCAATAGTAATGTGTGAAATGTAAGTGCCGATGAGGCACTGTATGCTGCCCGCAGTAGGCTATGTTGTGGGCAGCTGTTGTGTAATCAAGAGGGGAGCTAAAAGCCTGATCCTCCCACATCTTACCAACAAGATTCACATCCAATGTAGCTCACTGTGGAAAATGGCCAGTTCAAGAAGAATATGAAATCCAAAATCTCAACTGAAAAAGCATGCTGGTGTAAGTCCATCTGTACATCAAGACCAAGCTTGTTACATTTATCAGATGAGATCTGGTTCTGTGTCTTAGCTGCACATAGAATTGCATTTCATTCACCATGTTGTCATAGCAATACTTTGTTTTTGTTTTTTTCTCACCTTCTCAAATGGCTTTATGCTTTAGGGTACATGAGTTCTAAAATCGTCTCACAAAGACACCAGCAGTGAAAAGCAAATTCATCTTCATGTCCATGTGATATTCTATGGAGAGAGCTTGTTAAACCTGTCTCCTGTCACCAGTCACCACACCACAGATGGATCAACGAAGCAATGTTGGAGCTGCAGGAGACCTACAGGTGCCAATGATTGAGTAGCCTATATCATGTTCTACATGAGAGCTGGTCTGCTTTGACCAAAGTGGCGGAAGTGATTTTAATGCCTCTGTCACAGCAGGGTTCGTGCTGAGACCAGACAGGAGGGTTAATGGATGACTGCCTAGCCAGTTCAGTGTTTATATGGGGTTAGTGCTGGTGCATGTGACATGAACATAGATTCCTCTGTGCAGTGGGTGGATAGGTCATAAGGCATGGCCAGTGTCCAGCTGTGCCCCCGGTGACTTCGACAACCTGTGGCACAGTCAAATAAGATGTTGGCAATTCTGTCACACTGGAATATTGTGAAATGACACCCTTCTTTATTTTGAGAAAAAAAAACATTGCTGTAAGATGTACTGTGCTGAAGGTTTAATTGAAAAAAAGTTGATTTTAACAAAATGTTCTGTTTCCAGGTATTAATGGGAGTGCATTTATAATATCTCTGACATACCTCACAAGATTCTGTGACAATCTGTTCTACATATGAATCCTAAGTTTTGCTGGGGATGACTGCCTGGCTTGAAAGCCCCTTAATGTCCAAGTCCATCTGTTGTAAGAGTGCAAACAGAAGAAAGACAGATCTTTACTGTAACCTATTCTCTTTCTCACATACACACATTAACCAGATTCAGCCATGCTGTACACACACTGAAAACACACACACATACTCAGACCATGTATCTGTCACACACAGATGCAAACACACACTCACACACACACACACACACACACACACACACATCAAAGACCATTCATGCGTCACACACACACACACACACACACACATACACACACACACATAAACAACCCCTCCCCCACTGCACTTCTCTCCATCTGTTATGGCTTGCTTGCTTGATATTACTGTAAAACTAGAGGTCAGGAAGTCACCTTTTAACCAATGAGTGCCGTGTCACAGGTCACGGCTTCTGACTCCACCAGCTAGCAGTCCAGTTCATGAAGAAGAGTTCCTGTATGTCTCTGACACGTGTCGATGCGTAACACATTATGTCACCTTATAGAGGCTGTCGCCATGATGTCATCTGCTCTTCCTTAATGTGATTGCTTCCAGTGGGAGTAATTCGTTAGATTCACTATTTGATCAGCCGCCACGTCCACAGCTTCATGTAGCTGAGTAAATTTCGCTGCCCAAACAGCATTTAATAGCTCACAACAATGTCATGCATTTTAAATAAATGGAAGCATGTTATTGACATCAAGGTTTTTGCCTGGAAAAGCTGCTTACAGGTTATGAGAATTCATTAGGGATGATACTATGTTCTAATAACACTTTTCAGTATTGCATATAGCATCTTGAGGGAAATTTGTGAGGTGGATATTGCACAATAAAAACATTTATTTGTTAAAAATGATTAAAATAAAAGGCTTTTGGCATTTGGTATGAGGAAAGAAAAAACAAACAACAACAACCTTTCTTCCATAAATGTATTAGAGATTTCACTTTTATTTTCTTATCTTGTACCTTAGTTTAGTTTGCAATCTCATGATATTTCCAAAAGGTCACTGTATCTTAAAATCCCTTGTCCCTGCGCTGAATTAGTTACGGTAAGAGTGATGCTCATGGCCTGGCCTCTGTCATGTGACCTGCTTGCAAATTAAAAAAAAGTATGTTAAAGGAGACATAGAATGGGAACCCATTTCTGCCTTGGCTTTGATGAATTAGGAGAGGTTGTGCATGGCTATAATGAACATGAGGCATGGCTGTGCCCTCCTTCATATGAAAATCTTGAACTTAGATATAGCCACTAAAACATGGGCGAAATAGAACAAAGCCTGCATGTGATGTCAAACAGCACAAAACAGTTGTAGTTCAGTTTTGGTTGCCAAATACCCAGCTATATTGTAAGGTTTTAATTGGGCCAGAGCTTATTTTTGATCAATTAAAGTTGAACATATTCTATTTTAACAGACAAGGTACAATACTCAATTTGGTCGTTCTATGTCCAGTTTAAGATTGTCCAGCACCATACCCATTAGTTCCAGACGCTGCATGATGGTCACCATTTTAGGGATCGGAAAGAGTCATTTCCTATCCTAATGGAAAAAGGATGGAAGTTGTTTTGTAAATGTAAAATACGCCTATGGGCCGTGTTAAGGGAATGTGCTTTAAAATCCACCAAAGGCTGGAAGAGGTGTCAACATTGGATTTACAAGGAAGGCCACTCTGGTCGGAAAGCCAAGAGACCTGCTGCCATGGCAACTGGCTGTAAGTTTAAATATTTACTACTGTGGGAGAAGTGTTAGCTAGCCAGTGCCACAAATGGCTGCCATTATTGTACTGCAAGAGAGACGAGGGACTATTGGAGTCCTTCCTACTAAAGTAACCTTCAGTCACATTGACATGATAAGTAAGCCTTGTAAGTAAAAAGGCTAGACAGACTAATCAATCATTTTAACAGTGTTTGGATAGAAGTGCCATTGCATTGATATCACAGTATTTTTATGACCTGAGATTACGTTAACAAAACCAGTTTTGCAGATTCAAAGTCTGAACTGTACTGGACTCTTCTGCAGTAAATCTGTTTAGCTATTATCCTACCTGCTATGTCTCTCCAGGCCAGAGCGGACTGGAGCCAAACAAAGTCATGTTTATTTATGTGCCGTAAATTGTAAAATGCTTATGTTCAAAAACAATTGAGGTGCTGCAGAGAAGTGAGTAAATGAGTCTCTAATCCTCCCGAAACCGCAGCTGATGAGATGCAGTCTGACACCATCAGGATATATGTGAGACAGAATATAGAGATGGGGCGAAATAAGGCAGGCAGAGGGCCGAATAGATGGGGTGTTTTGCAGTTTATTTAGTGTTTCGCAGTTTATCTATTTATTTCTTTATTTTCTACTTCATCTCATTCATTCATCCTACTGCACATACATACGTTGTATCCCCTCATTCTACATCCTACTGTAATTAAATACTTTATATGCCAACATTATCTTTTTTGTTGTTGTTGTTGTTGTTGTTGGGTTTTAAATCCACCTGACAAGTTAAACATGCCTAGGTTTGGTAACTTGATCTCCGCCTCTTAAACGGGAAAAGACTGCAGAGGTAATGTCATTAGAGTGCGTTTATGAATCCCAGCAAGGGGAGCAGTCAGTGGATACTTTATGTTCCTCATCCCCTACAGACATATGCAGGATGGCCTAAATGTCATTACTGTAACCAAATCAACAGGTCCACATCCGACAGATACCTGCGGAAATGCATGTCTTTTAAAGCCCTCTTCACCTTCATTTGAATGTTGAGCATGGTATTAATTTCCCCCTGAAAGATGTTTATGTGCTCCATTAAAGAGATTTTCACCATTTTGCAGTCAGTAACTAGGCTTGGGGAGAGACAGCCTAAATTGATTTCAAAGTAAGCAAATAGAGCAACTAATGAACAAGCCTGCAAACACCTGAGTAAAAGTAGATTACTCATCTGTGTATTAGTACATTCACATACTGCATAGTGTATAGTGTAATAAGTCTTTGCATTGAGTTGATCTAGAAACTGTGGGTGCAAAAACTGCCAACGCCTCCTCCACCCCAATGCATCACCAGTAACCCTTTCCCCACATACCCCCCCCACACCCATGCACAAAAAGGCTGAGAAACAGACACAATTTCACTGCATTTTTCCATATGCATGTGACAAACAAAATTATTTTTGAATCCAAGGACTTCTTAAGTGGCTCAAACGCTATGATGACAATGAAGCAATCATTTCCTCTTGCAACTTCTCAAGTGCCAATGAAGTCTACTACATGATAGAGCACTCACATGACACAACAACCTCTTTCCTCTCCTCCACTCAGGGAACTGAATCTGCTGATAGTGGCCAATGGATTATTCAACACGTATTACATGCACCTGAATGGCAAATCTCTGCTCATTGAGAATGAAGGCCATTTCCTCCCACATCGAGAATAGAGAGTATGCTCTATATAAAGCTCTGTCACTGCACCATACAGCCTCATATTTAAAGGTGCCGATCTCAGGCCTGAGCAAACACTGCAGTCAGAGAGCAAACAAGAAACAGAGACATTGTGTTTGTGAAAGTGAGTGTGAGTGAGGGGGAGTGTGTGTGTGTGTGTGTGTGAGAGAGAGAGAGAGAGTGTGACAGAGTGTGAGAGGGAGAGGAGAAACATGTCGACTTGATGACAGCTGAAGGGATGGGAAGCTCCAGTGTGAAATCCTGAGATCTGTTGGCCGCGTGGGTGTCTGAGTGGGAGCCGACCAACACTTTACATCAGGCCAGAATATCATTTGAATAAATGACAGCATGCCAGCACACTCTCACAAAGAGCAAAGGGACGCAAGAAAGAATACACACTCACTAATGGAGAGCCACTGCCCATAGCTCAACAGGAAAGAGGTCAGAATGTAACGCATGTACACACACACACACACATACCTGGAAGACAGTGTTTTTTTTTCACAGTAGTATTTTCTCAGGCGTGTACAGACCAAACCCAGTGTGCTGTTTGACTGCAAGTCAGGAGTTGGCTTGTAGTGTGTGTCAGAGGAGATACCCTTTAACTTGCTTTGGCTCCTGTTTATTTGGGTTGTGTGTTCATGTCTGTGTGTGTGTGTGTGTGTGTGTGTTGGGGGTGTCTGGGCAGCAGGTCAGATTTAGGAATTTGATTCTAGTTACAGGATCAGATGGTCAGATGCTCTGGGTGTGCCATATGTCCACAGATTAGGTCGGTCTCCCTGCGGTCAGTGGCATCTTTTGCAAAACACTGGGATTAACCAGGGGAGATCCATGCCTGAATACAACTAAGGGGAGATCCACGCCTTGATACACCCAGCCAGTCTGCAGAAGCAATACTGCAATGGACTTCAATCCTGAAGCTTTAAATGATGGCATTATCACAAATACAATTTTAATGCTAAATATAACAAATATAAAAACAAACTAACATGTTCAGTTATTTCTCAAAGCCACAGGATGTGGGGTAATATGCTATGAAATCAGCCATGGCAGATTGAATTCTCCTGACAAAGAAGAGATCGAGTGATGTAAGCCCCGGAGTGTTGTGTTTCAGATCCCCACCATGGTGAAGCTTGTTTGACCTGTTTTGGCCTGTCAGATGTGGGTTCCAAAGAGAATGTCATGTCAACATGCAGATAAGGATCAACTTCTAGTGGGCGCCATGTGGACAAACTTACAGCGTTTCCTCCCAGTAAGATATAAATAGACTATCATGACCACAACAACATCCACAGCACACAGGACTAATGTAAGCAAATACTGTATCCTAATGGTACTGAGAGAGCAGGCATCAGAAGACATCAAACAGGACATTTTCCTACTTACATGAATAGAATACCACAATTAGTGTGTCACACACACTACAGGGGTGGCACGTGCATGCGCACACACACACACACACGCAAACAAACATACATACACACACACACACACACACACACACACACACACACACACACAGACACACACAAAGCATTTGTCTGCATTGCATATTTATTCTCTTTGGGAGCATAATACAAAAATATCAGCTACACACCAATTTTGTATCTGCAAGTTATGCATTTCATACATTAATTCAGTAACAAAATAAAAACAATCGTACCGTTTTATAAAAGCTTGGAAGCCTTTAGCTTATCCACCATCACTACAGTTTAAAAGCCTTAGGAATCAATTGTTTTTTTTTTTTAATTGCATAATAAAGCAGCACAATCAATACACGCTGACCGTGTCCCTACAATATAGGAAACGATCGGTCACACACACACACATCCCATATCACACACACACACACACACACATCCCATAGCAAATGTGTGTCTGCTGCCCAGAGCAGCAGCTGATGAGAATCCTTGATAAGATTCCAGGATCTTGCCTCTTCATGAAGCCCTACACTTGCTCTGGGTTCGTCTTAAATAGCCTTGCTACAACATGCCACAGGGCATCTGAGGAAGCTTTAAGTCAGTAAAGGCAAGGATTCAGATTAATAGGAGTGTAATAGCAGGAGATACCAAGGATATGTGCTTTAGCAAGGTGCTATCATTAGCATACAGTGAAATGTGAGTTGCGTAACATTTTACAAGCATCAGTGCGGCACAAAAGATGGAAATATTATATAAATAACATACAGATGTGCTGCACTTAAATAAACTCAAAATAAATAAATAAGAGAAAGCACCTCTTGAATATGGTTGCCAATCCATTTCTGAAGCAGCTGCCAATGATGAAAGCTACCTTAATATTGCTTCAAAGACATGCATTAATTTTACAGCGAGTGAGTCATCTCTGCTATATAAACTTGCTATCACACACACACACACACACACACACACACACACACACACACACACACACACACACACACACACATATACACACACATATGCAGAAGGCTGGCTGCTCAACAGGTCATACGGCTAACAGAAAATCCTTGTACTTCTGCAGACCAACAAAATGGAGGTCTTTGTCAAACAAACATGCAAGCATGTATCACTCTGGGTAATAAAAGTTCTCATCTGGGTCCTAACGAAGTTAAAGCTATTTGTGGCCAGCTAATCTCTCCAGTGGCAAGCATTAACAACATGCACTATAACAGTCTAACTGCATTTTGTCGTGGTTTCTGTAGAACCAAGCTGAGTCTACAGCAATTTGTCCTCAGAGGAGCTGGGGAGGGAGGGGTGGGGGTGGGGGGGGGGTTGTAGGAGGAAAGGTCACGAGGGGTCAGAGAGCTGTTTGGGAGTCTGCTCAAAAAAGGACATTTTTCTTTAAACTGGGCTATTTCCACTCTGTAATCTGGGCCTTCCAAAACACTCTTTTCAAAAGACAAGGAAAAACAAAACAGAAAGGAACAAATGTTGACATTCAGCATGCAGTTCATGCCAAGAAAATGTCAAAGGACACAAGGGATTATTGCGTAATTACTATTTTCAGAAACTGTCAAGAGAATGCGTTACTTCACCAGACTTGTGTGTGTGTGTGTGTGTGTATGAGTGCTTTGCATACTCAGGAGATAAGACAGACCTGTCTGCACAGACAATGCGACAGGTGTGAAGTAAAAGATGACTAATGACAAGTCTCAGTGTGAACTGAAGACGATGATGTCAACCTCAAACTAGCTCCACTAAGACACTGGTGAGGGAGGTGCTTTGGTTCGTCTGCTTTTTAAACAATGGAACCACTGTAGCAATGCCAGTTCAATAGCATTCAAATATGAATTTACAAAAAAAAGAGAAAATGCTTTTGAACTTTTTTTTTTGCATCTGGCATGAAAAGCATCCAAGATGGTGCATCTGACCCAGGTCAGCCGGAGAATTGCAAAGCCCACCCCCAAACCTGGACTCATTCCCGACAAGATTCCTTCCTGTGTCCAATAATGTCATGGAATGTGTCTTTAGCGGAATCATGCAGACATCTACAAAGTCATCCACAGTCTCTCTCCCAACCCCCCTCCCCCCTCTCTCCTTCTGCTGGATGAAAGGACAGAGTTGGCTTTGCCGGGTAGGGGGGCAGAGTGCAAAACAGCTTGAGTCAAGTGGAACAGGCTTGGGAGAGCCAAATTCGCCCCCACACTCAGTATCTCACACACACACACACACACACACACACACACACACACACACACACACACACACACACACACACAAACATACACACATGCACACATACACAAACATACACAAACATACACACACACAAGCATACATACACACACACATACGCACACACACAAACATACACACACACACACACACACATACACACAAACACACACGCAAACATACACACACACACAAACACACACAGCAGGCTCCAGCTTCTCGCCCAGCCCAGCACCCAGCAGAGAGAAGGTGTAACTGGGGTTGTCAGGGACTAACCAGGAGTAGGATCACTTTAGACTGATTTGTACTTTTTGGTAAGGAAATCAGTGTTTGTTTTGAAGTCCTCCATTACTGCGGTGGAGCCCAGAAACCAGGATAAAAACATTCCAGCCCACAGAAGAGAATGACTCAACACCACCACGCCAGACAGGACGACTTCAGAGACATTAGCCCAGCAGTTCCTTAGCCTAGACATTTCACTGTTGCTCGGCTTGTTTTTCCTCCCAGGCATTACTGGCGCTGCAGGTGGGTGGTGTTGCAGTGACTTAGCAGTGCATCTTGGAGGCACCCCTGCTGTTTTCCCCAGGGGCTGAGTGGAGTGGGGGGCGCAGGGGTTTGCTGTGGCTGGTTTAGGTAGGCAGGGGTCCATTGTAGCGCAGCAATATGTTGAAGAAGCTGGTTTAGGTAGGCAGGGGTCCATTGTAGTGCCGCATGATGTTGAAGGAGTAGGCAAAGCTGGTTTAGGTGGGTGGGGGTCCGTCGTAGTGCAACATGATGTTGAAGGAGCTGGTTTAGGTGGGTGGGGGTCCGTCGTAGCGCAACATGATGTTGAAGGAGCGGGCGAAGTTGTTGGACAGGGAGCAGCTGGTGCCCTCGTCCATCATGGGCAGCAGGAAGGCCAGGAGCAGCAGGGCCAACAACAGCAGCTGCACAGGCAGAGCCACGCGACACACACGGTACAGGAAACCACAGCAGCTCTCCTGGGGGCAATATGAGACACACACACACACACACACAGACATTTAGCCACCTTGCATTGTAAGTGAATAACAACAAGTAGAACCTACAGTCTTTATAGAAATTTCAACAACATGAGGAGTCACTGTCTGTAGTCTTTTAGTCAACTGTAGTCTGCCATTTTGTAATCTCTAAGACGAGACATTCTCCTCCATTGCAGGATAAATACACACATACACACACAATGTGTCTCACACACATACTTTTTCACAAACACAAGCATAAACACTTTAGTCATCATCTGCACACATCACATCCTGTTTCACAAGAAAACAAACTCTCTCTCACACACACACACCAACATTCATTAGTGTGATCCATCCCAGTCTCCCGAAAGATCTGTGCCAATACCCAGAGTGTGATTCACAAACACTGAAAACACTCCTCAGCTGATATTTTAGCATTGGCTTGCCATTTCAACAGGCTCCTTGAGAGTGAAACTCCACCAAACAAGAAAACGTCTCTCTTTAATTCCTCATAGGGCACAAACAGTCCTTCTGCAGGAGCACAGATGCAGCACTTGCAGATACACTAATAGGCCAAGACTGCTTTTGGTCAAAAGGGCGTTATACAGCACATAGCTCAATTCACTGATTCAATCACACAGGTTCTCTGATTAGCTTCAGAAGTGCATTACATTACATGAGTCATTGGAGCTTTCAAACACACACATACACACACACACTGACTAGATGAAAACACAAAAGGCTAATTTAATTCAGCGACATTGAATCTGAGAAAGAAAAACACAAAAGGCTAATTTAATTCAGCGACATTGAATCTGAGTGATAAAGGTGTGTGTGTGCGTTTGTTTGTGTGTGTGCATGCATGAGTGCGAGTGTGTGTGTGTGTGTGTGTGTTTAAATGCTGTATGTGTGAGTGTGTGCGTATCCACATTCATTCATTGGCGAGGGTGTCTGGGATTCCAACTCACCCGTGATTCTTGATTCCATCCATCTCTGGATAAAGTGATAAAGGTGAGTGTGTGTGTGTGAGTGTGTGCGCACGCATGCGTATGCATGTGAAAGTGTGTGCACATATCCACATTGATTAGTTTGCTGGTTTGGTGTTTTGTGTTAGCCGCTGAGGCGAGGGTGGTGCTCTCTGTGCTCACCTTCCGCCTCCACACCAGCAGAGAGGAGCGTAGCAATATCAGCGCATGTGGGAGGATCAGGAGGAAGATCAAGCCTCCTCTTCATCTTCCTCCTCCTCCACCTCCTCTCTTTCTCTCTCTCTCTTTCAGTGAGATCACGGCAGCTGAAATCAGCAATCATACACATATAGTCGCAAGATTTGCTATCTCTGAGGGAGTGTGATTATGGATCATAAATCCACAAACCTCACTGTGAACGCACAGTCTTGCTGTTGTTTTCTTGTGTCATTTTAGAGGCCTTGGTTGAAACGGTGCATATTTGCTAAACTGATCTCAGAACTAGCGCATGAAGCAGAAACTAGATTTCTAGATTTACAGAGTGGTGTGTTGTAATGTGTAAACTGGGGATACTCTTACTCAGGTGGGCCAAAGTAAGTTATTCACTAAGCCTCCTTGTGTTTAGACTGCAGCCAAATAACAGGTGACAGACGAACGGTAATGACAGGTGGGTTCCGAACAATGCAAACTCCGTCTGGCTCTGGAGTGGATCTGGGCCAGAACTGGCAAGTGTTTGGCCCAAGTGTGAGCAGGGCCACAGCCAGTTCTGAAACAGAATGAGTTTATTTTAGGGAGAGAACTTCAGGCATGTGAGCCCAGGTGTTCATCTGTGTGTGTGTGTGTGTGTGTGTGTGTGTGTGTGTGTGTGTGCTTTACAATGCTCTTTTGATGAGGGCCTTACAAACACTCCCCACCCAGGAAATTACAGCCATAAACAGGCTGCTCCTGATAGCAGACACAAAGCCCCATGGCACACTATCAAGCTTGCTACTCCGCTTACCCAAAAGCCTTAGCATCAACAGCCCCCTGAACCAACATTACTCAATGGGGTAGGTTGCAGTCATAAAACATTAACTACACATTACTGACAGAATTGCTACTGTTAAAGGCTTTTTCATGATAAAGGACTGGATGTAAAACAGCTAATCTTTGTCAAGTCTATAAACTTGAGGGTGGGTTTTGTAAATGTGTGTTATAATGGTGGAGTTAATAGTTAATGCAGTAGAGGAGGCCGCTTAGGCAAAGGTGAGGTCAGTGCAAAGCTTGTTTATCATCCTCACAGAGTGCATACTCCAGGTAGAAACAGGACACACACACACACACACACACACACACACACACACACACAGGTGTTCTCTCTGTCTGACTCACACACACACACACCTCTTGGAGCTTGAAAAACTGGCTTTGTGTCACTGGGCTAGGAGAGTATGAGAGGTGGCCTAAAATGTAACACAGACCACGTCATCTCTGCACCTGCTGGTTCACACACACAGACAGAGCGATAGCTTGCTGTCTGTGTGACTCTGAACAGGTGGTGAAGAGGAGGGGAGCGAGAGCGAGAGAGAGAGAGAGAGAGAGAGAGAGAGAGTGAGTGAGAGTGAGAAGTGGAGAGCCAAGAGAAACAGGGAAAGGGAAAAAGACAAAAATAAAAAAGAAGAAGATAGAGAGAAAAGAAAGGACAGAGAGAGAGAGAGATGGAGGGTAAAAAGAAAAAACTGAGAAAGGTAAACAAAAGAAAGGGGAGAGAAAGAGAAGAAAAAACAGCAAGAGAGAGAGAGAGAGAGAGAAAGAGATTCAGAGATTGTGAGGAATCCCAGCAGAGTTGGCATTTACTAATCCCATCTAGAGAGAGAGAGAGAGAGAGAAAAGATAGAGAGAGAGCATTGAAGGGTGCCAAGACTGAGAGGCCCGAACAAGTGGTACTTAAGGAGATGTCCCCCTAGGAGCGCCCCTCACAGTATGGAACTTAGAGTCTACAAGCCCACATCCGTCGGCTTCAAAGAGGCACTGACCCTCGTGTACAAACAACGCCTCAGTGAGCCAGACACTCAGTTGACATGGAGAACATCACTTATAATGGCCCAATGTGAAGCCATACATACAAATCACTTCCAATGGCCTCATATTAAGTCATGGAAATGTACATTAGACTCAGCGCAGGAAGTCATATCAAAACAGTCCTGTGATGAGAAATACACACCTCCTTTCCTGTTCGCACAAGCTCCTCCGTCCGAACACCAACATCCTGCAATTACACAAAACAATTTAGTCAGCACACACACACTGCATCTCACAACACAACACAACACACACACACTGCATGTCATGACACCGCACAAGCAAAACACAACACACACACACTCTGTCTCACGACATCGCAACACACACACACACTGCACTCACGACACAGCACAAGCAAAACACAACACACGCTCACACTGCGTCTCACGACACTGCACACGCAAAATACAAGACACACACTGTGTCTCACAACACAACACACACACACTGCATGTCACAACACCGCACAAGCAAAACACAACACACACACACTCTGTCTCACAACATCGCAACACACACACACACTGCACTCACGACACAGCACAAGCAAAACACAACACACGCTCACACTGCGTCTCACGACACTGCACACGCAAAATACAAGACACACACTGCATCTCACAACACCAAACGAACACCAAATACAACACACATACACACACACACTGTCTTACGACACCACATAAGCAAAATACAAGACAGCAATACAATCTCAGCGTCCACAGGAAGCAGCTCATGTCACATAAGGCAATAGAGTCAATAAAGAGTCACGCCATACACCCAACATCCTCCCTCCCCCACCCTTATACCATTACCCAGTAATGAAGCACATAAATCTTCAGAGCTACATTAAATAAAAGGCAATAAAAACAACACTAAAGGTGCAGATTGTGATTCCAGATTACCCAGCATTCAGCTTGGGGGACTGGAGAGGGTAGTTTGGGCTTAGACCCGTAACACTATACGATGTACGGAGATAAATCACTGATATATTCACATAGGTACTGCATCAACTACTACAGGTGGCGCTATTGAGAAGGAGTGAGGGAGTGAATGATAAGAACAGTGATTGAGTGAGCAGGTGAGTGAGCAAGTGAATGATAAAGACAGAAAGTGATTGACAAAGAGTGTGAGTGAATGTGAGAGAGAGTGAGTGAGTGAGAGACAAAGAATGTGTGTAAGAGTGAGTAAATGAGTGAGTGAGTGACAGACAAAGAATGTGTGTAAGAGTGAGTGCGCGAGTATGAGTGAGTGAGTGAGTGAGTGAGTGAAGGAGTGAGCGAGTGAGTGAAAGGATAAATGTGAGTGAATGAGTGAGTTGAGACATATAATTAATCGACCCTGAGATACTGAGCAATGCCTCTGACCTTGGACTGGATCGGGTGTTGATTTTGCACGGATCAGCATTCGACCCCAGCAGTCAGAGGCAGAGCCGGTCAGTGGCCTGGCCTACATCCACATCAGTTAACTGTGTGCTACTGCCCCCTGCTGGACAAGGCCAGACTCACCACCACTCGGAGCCGCTCCCTCAGGTCACCCACGTCCCTCAGCTTGGACTTGTGAAGCATCCAGCGGTAGCGCAACTCCTCCAGCTCCACATCCTCCACCTCCGCCTCCGCCTCCGCCTCCACCTCCACCCCTGCTCCTGATCCTGAACGTGAACCTGAGCCTGGGCCTCCCTGAGAGTCCAGCAGCTGCTGAAACTGGCTCTGGCCCCAGGGGACACGAGACCGCAAGGCCTGATGGGAGTTCAGAAAAACAGTGAACAAAACCAAACTGAAAATAAACAAAAACTAAGATGAAGGGTTGCTCACACAGACACAAGTGGCCAAAAAGAACATGTCTATATATGGATATTAGTTTGTCGGACTGTTGCTGTGCTTTACAAACACTCTTTTTTACTAACAATGGCGGTGAGTCTTTCTTAGATGTACTGAGAGGTGATGTTTATTTAAAAAACAAAAACAACAGAGAATCACAAACAAGTCAGTCATCTCAGGCAGCCACTCAGCCAACAAACATAATGAACACATTGTGTGAGGCAGAAAGTTTTGGGAAGAGAAAATAGGTTACAGTTTGGAAAAACAAATGCTTGTTGGCACAACTGCCAAGTGTGAGTGTGATTGCGTGTGTTGGATTAACAGTGCGTGTGTGCGAGAGTGTGTGTGTGAGTGAGAGAGAGAGAGTATGTTTATGTGTGTGCATGTGTGTGTACTGTTTGCTTGTATCTCAATCTTTTTACTCTTCTGCTACATCTACTCGCAACATGAAAGGCAGCGCAACACCCTTTTCATCGCACTGGAACGGCGTCTCTGAGGAGAACTGAGGCGGCTGCTTTTTCAACAGCGGCCGCTGTTAAACGCGAGCGCCAGACTAGAGCGCTCGGCTGCCAACGTCTATTCTCACCGCTTGGCAGGAGGCCTGAACTCGCCACAGTTTGATCTGACTTGTTTTTTCACACACTCTCAAAGCCTAAGATAAAAAAAAAAAAAACTATAGCCCTTTAAAAGTCATCAGGAACTAGTTTGAGTGAGGAATGAAGCGATCAAGTGTGACCTAACTAACAGGCCGAACGCAGATATGGATTTCTACTGTAAAAACACTTTACCCTCGCCGTCACCTCATTAGATTGCATTCGTAGGAGACATTTCACAACAACACAGGCTCTGACACACAACAAGTCGTTACGTTCTTGGCACATTAAACTTTGATGTAGTGAGCGGCAAACTTTAAAGCCGCCTGTTCATTTCGCTGCAACGATGTGTGTGTATATATGTGTGTGTGTGTACACCTACCTTAAGTGTATTCTCTCTGATCTTAAGGTCTTTGGTGCTGATGGTTCTGGGGCTGCTGAGGATCCCTGAGAGCTTGTCACTCTCTCTCTGAAGCCAGATGTCAAACTGCCGTCGCCGCTCCCTCGAGTCAGCGGGACTCCAGCCCCCCTGCGTTCAAACAGCCCAAGGGGGAGACGCGTCACGCACAATAAGAGACCAGCAGAGTGAAGACAGAGGCAGAGCTGGTCGGCAGGGATGAAAGAGCATGGGAGAGCACAGACACATCCAGACCACATGGTGCTCCAGTTTCCCATCTCCCCTTCCATCCCTCTTCACCACCCCAAACACTCCACTACTCAGACGTCTCTGCATGCACCCCCAACACCTCCCCCCCCCAATAGAACCCCAACTATGAACAGACTACTACGACTTTCAGATACCCTCAGACTACAACGACTTTCAGATACCCTCAGACTACTATGACTTTCAGATACCCTCAGACTACTACGACTTTCAGATACCCTCAGACTACTACGACTTTCAGATACCCTCAGACTACTACGACTTTCAGATACCCTCAGACTACTATGACTTTCAGATACCCTCAGACTACTATGACTTTCAGATACCCTCAGACTACTATGACTTTCAGATACCCTTCCTTACAATCCTCCCCCCACCTCATACCTTAGTGGGACTTCCTAGCGTGCCAGAGTCTCTTCCGGCAGCATCTCCACTGCTGTCTCTCCCAGTCCCTCTGGCCCTGGAAACATACAGAGAGGACCCCTGGATACTGGACCCCTCTGGTCCGCTCTGCTCCCCACCGCTGTGGGGCCTCTGTCCCCTCAGGCTGAGCCCAGGGCTGTAGCCGTAGCCGTAGCCATAGCCAAAGATGTCGTCCAGGTCGTCCAGCCCTGAGGCCGAGGCGTGCTCCTCCACCCACTGCCCTGTTCGCCTGCTTGCCCTAGGGTCTCCACACCCCACCAGGCCCCCTCTCTGGGCAGACCTCCCTGCAGCAGTCAACCCCAGTCCCCCTCCAGAGTGCTCACAATCCACCTCGTCCACACTGGGACCACTGTGGACTCCTCTCTGGTTGAAGGAGTCTTTCAGGCCCCTGCTGCTGCTGGTGTTTAACAGGTTTGGCTGACCCTCCCCACCTCTCTGTGCTCCTGACTCCAGCGCTACAAAGCCAGAGAGTTCGGCGTAGTCTTCATCCATCTCGTCTCTGTGTGCGTGTGCATCTCCCGAGCCATGGCACTCCCATAGACAGCGCTGTGGAGCTTTGCCATTCTCCTTCGTACTCTCGCCTCTGGCCTGACCTCCTGAGCCGTGACCTCTTACCCCTCCTGCTGAATCTCCAGCCTGACCTTTGGCCTGTGACCCCTGGTCATTCAGGAGCCTGCAGGAGATCAATCATCAGTAACATGAACTCAACATAAGCACAGAAAAGTATTTAAATTATATAAACACTGCATCAAAGACATTCAATTAAATTGTAGGCATATAAATAATCTGAACTAATGACTCCTGATCATTCCATACGTAACAAAGTTATTTAATTAAGATATAACAAGCAGCTTTATCATAACTACAGTAGACCAGGCCTCAGCATACTGACTGGTGTGAAAGCTGCACCTAACATTGACCTATATCCTCAGTGTGGTAGACAGCTACCAAATAGCAGGAACATTATCTTCAGTCAGTGATTTAGTCTGACTACAAACTACAAATTTCTTTATGACTACTACATTTTCACCATATAACCAAGAGGGTTTCAGTTGGTAAAAGACATACAGCAACTAACACAAAAACAGATTTCCTGTAAATTAATCATCATGAATATTACCTCACAATTTCAGCACACAAAAGTGTTAGTTAACTCTGCTTTAATATATATTAATGTTTCTTTCAATTTATCTCATGTTTTCAGCACAACAAAAATGTTAACAAACTCTGCTATAGATCAACCAATCATCATAAGAGCAGTTCTATTAGGAGAACCTTTCTAACCTGTGTAGGTTGAGGCTGAGGGACTGCAGGGCCTTCCAGGACTCTCTCAGGCATTTCAGGTCACGGACAATGTGAACTTTACCCTCCTCCGAGGTCTTGGCCATCACGTTTTGCCCTTGGAACTCCGTTTGACAAAGCTGCTGCTCCTTTTCCGGAAACTCCCCCAGCGCCCTCTGCAGGCCACACACGGTATCAGCAATTAAACACTAAGCTCAAAGCGACTCGTCACCTCAGCTCAGTCAAATACACCATGTCAACATTAAGGAGTTTGCCTGTACAAATGTTTAGAAATTATATATATATATATATATATATATATATATATATATATATATATATACACACACACACACACACACACACGCAAACACACACACACACACACACACAGTTTACAGGCAGAGAAATAAATTCACTGAATTGAAAAGACTTTGCCTTTGATGTGTCAAGACAGGCTGACTCAGTTTTGACCTGACGGACTGAAAAGAGTAACTACAATTGTCTTTGATGTGTCAAGACAAAGGTAGGGCAGCCTGCTGGGAATTGTGGAGTGCAAGAGGAGGAGGAGGAGGAGGGGGAGGAGGAGGGGGAGGAGGAGAGGGTGGAGGTGTGGAGGTGTACCTCTGCTTCGTGCTGTCGGTTCTCCACGCTCCACTCCCCGGCAGAGTTGCGGAATGACTCCAGCTTCTGTCTCATCATCATCAGCCACTTCTGTACGCTGAGCAGGCCCTCGTGGAACACCTCGTGCTCTGTGATGTACTCTTCACACTCACTCACCTGCAACTGGAAAACACACACACATGCACACACACACACACACACACGCACACGCACACACACACACTCACACGCACACACACACAGACAGTAAAGCAAATATTTAAGACATGTACAACATACAGTACACAAGTATGCACACATGCGCACACACACGCACACACACACACGCACACACGGATGAACAGTAAAGCAAGCTTGTACAACATACACACATAGTACAACAGACAAGGAGGTTGAGAATATCTTCTATTTAGCTCCCATAATTGAGTAATTACCCGGACGGTCTTGTAGAGGATCTTCCAGTCGCCGTAGAGGCATTCAAACTTGGCTCTGTTGGTGGGACTGGATGATACCAGCGTTTCCAGCGCAGTGATATGAGCCTCACAATCCTCCAAGTCCCTCTTGAGGACCTGCATGCAAAAGCCCCTCCAAGGTTACATTTCCTCATTAAATAACCTGTCAGGGTTTCAGCCTGACGGGGCGAGTGCCGTGTAATCCTCGCTAACTCTTTTCATTTTGGGGACCCCTTCAGATTAACGTATGGGACTTATTCATGCACATACATTAGGCCAAGGCCAAAATTGCGGAGACCCCTCCAACTCAATTTACAACTGACATTAGACTGGGAAAAAAGCCTTGACACTGAATGTGCAACTTTAAAAGTGACTTGGAGAAGAAACCACAACATAAATCATGTTAAGCTTTAGAGAGGGAACATGCTAGCATGCTATGGAAATTGTGGGTTCGAATCCTGGCTACCACCGTTGTGCCCTTGAGCAAGGCACTGTTATGGAAATGTTATAGAAATGCTATGGCTTTGTGTGTGTGTGTCTTATGAAAGAAAAGCTTGTCTAGTCTGTCTCACCCTCAGTTGATCACATTGGCTTTTCTTGGCCAGTATGTCAGGCTGAAGCTTGTTTGAAGCCAGACACTGTTCGTTGATGAAGGACAGCTTCTTACGGATGGATTCATAAGCATCCCCAAAGTCCTTGGTTCGTGAAATTAATCCCTGTCAACATCAACCAACAAAACAGTGATTTAAAACAGTGAGCATGTAATAACATTCAACTAAACACTTTTTAGGCCAGATTCTAGACTGAGCACGTTGGACAACCTGTCTGCCACATTAAAAAATTATCATTTCACACTTTGCAGAGTTTTGATTGCATAACTCCAGATGGATATCTCATGCTGTTCAAGTTTTTTTTTTTACACAAAGTTGGCAGCCAGAGAAGATAAACATAAACAGGTGCAAAAAAGTAATAAGCAGGTGATGATTTTGAGTACTTTGCATACATACTGTACATAGCCATCAGTATCTGTCCGCAACTAAGCAAACGCACACTGCAGGTGGTTGACAGCTAAAGAGGCAGAAAGGTCACAACTCACAAAGAGAAAGTTCTGCAATACTATTTCTCTTCACATAGACACAATGCTATTGCATCTACCTTAATACTCTCTTAAAGCCCGCCGGCCACTTCGCTCCTCCAAGGAACGTTATCTAGCACAGCCAACACCTCACGCAGGCCAATCCAGACTCTTCTCATGTGTTGTTCCATGCTGGTGGAATGACCTTCCAAGTGCTACCAGATCAACAGGTACCCTCTCCACCTTCAAGAAACTCTTGAAGACCCATCTCTTTCAAGAATATCTCCTGTCTTAAATTTCTCAGATCATGATCATGTGCTAATCATGTTCTAATCATGTGCTAATCATATGTCAATGTGAAAATATCATGAGGAAAAGGAATTGATTTCCATGTATAGCCTTCCAACACGTTTCATTTCAATTGAAACATTAGTACAGTATGCAGTGCGCAGTGTACAGTGTGTGTGTGCTGCTGGCTACAGAACCAGAGACAGACCGGACCAGCCTCAGCAATGACCTCTGTGGAAGAGCTGTTTCTGCATCTCCAAGCCACAGGTGGCGCTGTTCACCCACACAATGTTTCAATGAACTCTGTGACTAAAACAGCGCATAAAAAGTGTTAATCAAAGCCAGGTGAGTATTTAGCCTAATCGGGTTGCTGGCTTGCATCCTTCACTGGGTCCCTAATTCATCCTGCCATGACAGGGAGAACATACTGCTTCATGGGGATCTGTATTAAGCTGCCATTGTTCAAGCCTGATTAGCAAGGAGAGGATCCACACATTCACCTTCGCAGACTGAGGGTATGTGAAACTTACTTTGTGGAAATGAGTCGCAGGCTACACACAGACACAGAGAGCAATCATTAACCTTCACTTTGCTTTCAACTGGAAAATATTAAACCCTTACAAAATGATCCAGGTTTAGGTCCCATCTACAGCACATTCACATTAACCTTGAGATGTCCCTCAGGTGTACTACCTCATATAACTCCAACATACCCACACACACCCACACCCACACAAGCACACATGCACATTGCCTGGCCATTAATAAACATATCAGAGAAACTCATAAAGGTACTGACAGCTACATTCTGCTTAGAAAGACTTGAAAGGATTATGTGCCCTCTTCAGCCTGCACACACTTATGATGGAAAAGAAGGGCAGAAATATGTGTCAGTGCTCCTTTCAACAGCAATGCAATTAACCTCCACACTACCATTAGGTGGGCTTCATAGCCTGCAGGGCCTCTTACAAGTTCCTCCTGACAAGCCACACTTGTTTGACTAGTAACAGGCAACTCCAAGATGTAGCCTTTCACCAGCTAAATATGCATCCCTGCATTGATAAATAAGCAATGGCATTTATTAACATTTAATAACTGCACTTGGGAAGGTGGAGCATAAAGACTATGCTTTCACATTTAAATGTATATTGATACATATATATATTGATATTTTTACATTGAAATAAATAAATATTATATATATATATATTTATTATAGTATATATAGCACTCAACAGTTTAATTCATGAAAATAATAACTGATTATTGATTGAGTCAGGCTGTATACCTGGAGAAAATAAATACATTGAAAAATAAAAAAAAAAGTGATTATTTTCTTAGCTGCGAATGATAGCACAGACAGCTGATTAGCCAATAATAGCTCACTGATTCAAGCTGACAAATCAAAGGTTACACAGTTCAGTTAGACCATCACGTGCAATTATCTTACACACTCCTCAGAGCCTAGGCTCAGAGTGCCAATGATGTGAGCCAGGCGGAGTGACTGAGCCAGAGAGCTGACTTCACCTGCAGCGTTTCTGGGGCACCTTCAGGAACACCAGTAATAAGGGCTATCGATCTATTTCTGGAACATTCCATGAGACAATGCTCATTCTAAATGATGCCATAGAATAACCTGTGCAACATATTCTAGTCTCACATTCCTTAGGTAGCGTACAAGGCTGCATTCATGTCGCTGCTAATTTGCATGTGGACAATTACTTGTTGCCTACAAAACCATGTTTTTTTTTTAATTGATGCACAACAGTTTGCATCGCCAGTGGTTATTTTGTCTCTAATTGATGAAGGATATTTAATTGTCTCTCTGCTAGTCGCTTTTATATGGGACTATAATGTGCTGAACCTCTTTGTTTGATGGTATGATAACATTGCAGCAAAGGCTGTGCAATGCCAAGTGCAGTGAAAAGCTCAGTTGAATGAAAGTCTAAAGTATTTTGCATCACATTCAGCCTGACAAGGTGGATCAATGGGCAAAGTCTGACTAACGCAGACAATATCGAGGAATAGCACAGGATGAAGTAGCTGACCTGGTTGTGTTGCCGTAAGTCTCTTACTGCCTGCATTCTAATCAATAAAGCACTTAATACATTCACGTAATCTTTATCTCACAGAGACAATCCTTCAGCAGACACAACCACACAGTCATCCCACAGCACTTCATTATTTTCCACACTCTCCAACAAAGACTGCAATACATAATGGCATGGACTACGTTATATCATATCTTGTCTCCTGTCTCTATTACACATCAATTGTTTGGTATGTGTTCAGTCTGACATACTACATCAGGGCTGTGATACACTGAGGGACGAAGTGTATGATCACCTGTTGGTTTAGTAGTCACGTTGCCAAACTCACTTATACTATATAATACAGCAACAGGAGTCTTAGTGTTTTATAAATTATTATTTATAATTATTATTAATAATTATTTAATACCTGGATTTTGCTCAATTTCTTCATCTAAATAAGAGAGGGCCACACATGGAAATACATTTCTACACACTTGATTTGACTTTCACATGAAATCACGTTTGAGTGAAATCTTAATGTTTAATTTGTTATGTGTACAATATGTTCTGTTTAGTCTGAATGTCTTAACATTGTCTTGTGGTTTCCCTGTTCAGCTGCATGTGAGCATGCAGTGTATTTTCTGCTAGCGAGTAGCGTCTTTGTGCTCATGACTCATGTGCTCAATGAGATGTAGGTGTTCTGTCTAATCCCATCTCCCGTTTCACACCTGCGCACAGAAGCTTGAGGCAACTCCTCCTCCGTCAGATACAACCTGACTCAAGATGTGCAAGATCACTACGGTGTAACACTGCACTGTACAACAGTGGTTAATGAGTCTATCCCTACACATAGCAATCATCAGACATGATTCTCATAACCACAGTGTGTTAATACTCTGACTATTTCAAATGAAGCATCAATACAATACAACACAATGGCTCTATTTACAGTTACTATATAGTTGAACTGTGGGCGATGGTAGCATAGCGGTTAAGGAACCTGGTTAGCGTGCAAGTAGCCTGAAATGTTGTGGGTTCGTATCCCAGCTGCCACCGTTGTGCCCCTGAGCAAGACACTTAACCCTAAGTTGCTTTAGGGGAAATTGGCCCTGAACAATTGATAGTTGACAAAAAATGTAAGTCGCTTTGGATAAAAGCGTCTGCTACATGCATAAATGTAAATGAATTGTGGACTATGTAATGTAAAAGCTAACGTGTAGATATGATTCTCATAACCACAATCTGTTAGTATAGTATGTAAGTATATATACTCTTTTGATCCCCTAAGGTAAATCTGTTCTCTACATTTAACCCAATTGTGAATCAGTGAAACACACACAGCACCGCATAGTTCTAATGAATTTGCCTGAGTAACTTCAGCTTCATTATGCTGCCTCCACCTGCCTTGGCAGCCCAGCATGGTGCCCCATGAAGGCTGCAGGGCTGCATGGAAGGCTGCTAATGTGGACTGTTATGGGCACCATGCGGCCCACTGCGGGGCTGGAGGGGGTTGCTGCGGGCACCATGCGGGTGCCACATGTGACTTTGAGGGGTGCGGTGTGTGTTCCAGGGTACCTGCAGCCGGCTCTTGCGTTGTAGCAGCTGGCTGTGCAGGAGCTCACGGCGACGCACGTTGGCACTGAGCTCCGACAGGAGGCCCTCGGCCTGCTCAGGGCCAAACACAGAGCTCAGCAGGTCCCGCTTGACCTGCAACAGGCTCAGGCGCTCCTGCAGCAGCAGGCTCTGCTTCAACAGTTTCTGGAGAGGAGAGTGAAGGAGAGGAGAAAGAAGGAGGGAAGGAGAAAGAGAGAGAAAGAGACAGAGAGAGAGAGGGATTGAGAATGAAAGGAGGAGAGAAAAAACAGAGATGAAGCATAAGAGAGAGAGAGAGACGGAAAAAAGAAGATAGAAAATAAAGAGAAATGAAATAAAGAGTGAAACAGAATGAAGGAGGGAGAAAAGGAGCAGAAAAAAAGGAAAATGATTACAGAGAACAAGCATGCCAAAATCACATACGCACACAATGCAATTTGTAAACTGTATAATTTACATATAAAATCTGAAATGCAAAATAGCGATCGGTACACAGTGCTTTGGCAATGGGAACCTATATGCCTGTCACAAGCTAATTAAGCCTATTTGAATTGTTGCTTGGAAGACAAGAGAAAGAAAAGGGGGGCAGCAGCTAGCTAGGGGGACTGATGCCACAGCCAGCCTCAGTGACTGGGGGCAGAGAGAAAGAGAGAGGTAAAAAAAATGAATAAAAACCAAAACTAAAATTGAATGAGAGACGACAGACAGACACACACACACACACACACACACACACACACACACACACACATACATACAGTCAGAGAGCTACATTAAGCTACATAAAGAGAATACCACCCACTGGCAGATTACAAGCTTTCAAGAAATCATTTCGTATATTGCTCTCCCTCACTTCCAGCCTACCTCCCATGAACTCCATGGCTGATGTGTTATCAGGCACAGAGCAGTCCAATCTGCTGTGCTCACTCCCCAGAATGCCAAGTCAGGGTGGCAGACGCTACCTAGAGAGCCTATTCTGCTAGCTAACACATCAGCCAACTCTTCCTAGTTACGTGTTCAAATCTTGTGTGGGACTGCCGTGCATCCCAAATGTGCTAGCTCAGGGCTCTGGGCTGATCTGGGATCCACGACACAATCACACAGGGTGCAGGTAAGGTCAGTAAGGATGTGATATGAACCAGTACACAGTGGCCTACAGCACTGTAGACCAATGCCAGTACTAGCACTACACGCTAATTCCTATGCGCTAGGCACTTACCATCCAACTATTCTAAGAGTCTGCAAGTCTGTAGTTGCTCCTGTATTGGTTGCACCTGTCTGTGGTAGGAAACAGCGGTGTGTTTTACCTCAATGTTCTGCACAAGCAGGGCGATGTGGGAGAACTCAGACACCTCTGCGGAAGCCTCCAGGACTTGTGACACCATCTGACTCCACTGGCTGAAACCGTGCAGAGGATCCTGGAGAACTTGTCTCAGGCTTGTCTCACTCTCAGACGACAGGCGGAATGCCCGGCCCTTCAAACTGTAGCAGAGAGAACACGCACGCACATGCACAGATGGGGGGGGGCGTTAGAGACAAAGGAGACAAACACACTTTCAAATTCAATTTCAGTCCTAGATTTTTTTAATATTCCAGATCTGACATGACTGATTTGATATAAATATAAAATATAAATATAAACTGACTTGGTATAAATATTTTCAATGTTATATATTTGCCACAGCTGGACACTTTTGATATGATATATTTAGTTTTATTCATTTATTTTTTTTACATTTCAAGCTATGGTGGTGTCATCATGTCTGATGTTGAATCTGGCTCTCGGTTCCAAGGTCTGTGATATTCTGCGTCTATTCTCTCTCAAACTGCAGGGGGGGGGCCACATGGACTTAATTATATACCACCAATGAATTATAACTAAATGAAAATTGGAAATGAGAAAATGACTTTTCAACCGCCAAGCACTGGTTAAATAAATGATTTAAAAAAATGTTGGCAAAGAAAAGGGGCAGACAGAGGAGCCAAAATATCCCACAGTCCTGATATCTTTTTTTTCTAAATTCACTCAAGTAGAGAGAAAAGAAAGGAAAATTCGAGAGAGAAAAAAAGTAATAAAGACTGAATTATTCATGAAGCCATCTCCATCCTGATGGGGTTCCAATGACATGACTGTGATCACAGGAGGAGACCATTTG
This sequence comes from Tenualosa thibaudeaui, assembly GCA_027481765.1. Classification (NCBI taxonomy): domain Eukaryota; kingdom Metazoa; phylum Chordata; class Actinopteri; order Clupeiformes; family Clupeidae; genus Tenualosa; species Tenualosa thibaudeaui. The sequence goes on from JAIFZK010000068.1 coordinate 3,867,608, forward strand.
AATACATATAGGGTCCAATTTCTTCTCCAGGGAAGATTAGCTCAGGTGGCCTCACCTCTGATACTCTTTGGCAGCGGCCAGGAGCTCGTCGGACAACGGCTTGCAGTCTTGAGAGAAGTGGAAGAGCTCCTTGAGACATCTCTTCAGCTGCTCGATGCGCGACTCCTCATCTATCAGAGCGTTTCTCACCCCCTGCGGAGCAGGAAGAAGCAGAAAGAGACAATAAGCATTCCTTTGTCAAGACAGACTCGCAGAGTTATTACTTTATCCCATTCCCTTCTCAGATCAAAGATCACCCGAGTGGCGAATTATTGTCTCCTAGTCTTTTGAACCATGCAAATCTAACATTCCTTCAGAGGTCAATGTTTTGATTTTTGATCGTAGTCAGATGTTGCTTTGGGCAAATACATTTCAAAAAATGGCCCTGTGATTCTCTTGTGAGCTACATCAAACAGATAATGGTCTAACTGTATTCATCTTGTAAAGTTTTGTCCAGTGTTCATTTATGGGAGTCATTCTACAAGTGTCAACCTAAACCCACTCCATTAAAGAATACCAATAAAACTGACATTATTAAAACAAACAAAACAAATAAACTATGATTGATGCTGTGAGAACAATGTAGGTGTACATATTCTTCAATGTGACAATTTGCATTACTAAATGTACAGACTACCCACTACCTGCAACACTAAGCGGACATTTAGTGACCCAACTTCGAGAGGGATCAGTGGGAGAAGAAAGAACATGACCACAGGAGAGCCATCAGAGGACAAACTCAAACTAACTAAATGTTCCTCATCTAATAACCCTGGGCTAACTGCCTTATTACCATGTCCTTTCAAGAAGAACGAATAAAAATTTTGCTTTTTTTCCCCTTATCTGCAGACTTACAGGTCTGGCTGGGAGTTAAAACGTCATGCGTCATGAATTATTCACTTGCTTTACAACGGAGTGGTTTCCGTAACAACCTAGGGAAAACACATGGCTCTGGTTTATCTCTTGAAAGGGGCTGCATTCACAGGAGCGCTTCTATTCTGCGTGCTTGTCAGATCTCTGCTGCTGTGGTGTTGGAGCCATAGTCTAGGCCTCTGATGATGCACAATGGATGTAAATAAAATGCATCCCCTATGTTTACTGAGTGACTGAAAGACCAGTGTGAGATGATCCCATATCTGTGAGGTATGATGATGCCAAGGCTGTGACTAACACACCTACCCAAGGATCAATCTCATTTCTGTCAGACAACCCAAAGAGACTAGGCTTTTTAGGAGTTTCAAACAGTATGACAACCTTAAAGGTGACATAGAAAGTATGAAGGGAGTATTCTACCTTGTTCTCTAATGTTAAAATAAATTGTATTTAACTTTGATTTATCAGTTGAAGATTGAAGTTAAAGTGCGATTTTACAAGCCCAGTTATAACCTTATATTTAGGTTAAGTATTGAAATGGTCCGTTTGGTTAAATGGCACCTTCTTCGGCAACCACAACTGAATTACAATCGGTTTGTGATATTTTACATCACATATCGGCTTTGTTCTTATTCGCTCATGTTTTAGCGGCCATTTATAAGTACAAGATTTACATATGAAGGAGGACACAACCATGTCTCAAGTTCATGACAACTCATTGGCCATGCACAACTCTCCTAATTCACAATGTTTTTTTCATTGTATGTCTCCTTTAAGCAAAAAATATAACAATTTCACTGTAGTGCAGTATTGCTACAGATCACAGCCATTTTTAAATGTGTGGGTAAAACACAACCACTTATTTCCCTGTTACACTCAAAGCAGTAATTTTTCAATTCCCCAAAATACCAATACAGCTGACAATATAAATTTAGATGGGGAAAGTGTTTGAGGGGTTCACTTCCTTCATTGCCGTCATACAACAGTGACTGACAGCCTGCCTGCTCACCTCCCACCAGTCAGAGAGAGAGAGGGAGAGGAGGTGGGGTTATGTCGGCCTACACTGCACATGATTCCCCACACTTTCAGTCTTTGATGAGGAAAAGTATGATTTATGATTTTAGTGGTTTTGACCTTGCCATTTTCATCCCTTGACATTTACACCCCTTGATAAACCTACAAACTGCTATTAGCCACTTGAGCCAGGGCTTCAGGATGCAACCAATTTGGGCATCTGTGCAACCAAAAATCATCACTGGTCACACCAGTACATCTAAAAGTTTGAACTTAACATGCTGAAAAAAATGTACACCTAACACATCTATGTAAATCACTAAAACGTCCTAGTAGCTCTTTGACTTTCTATTTCTTATTCTGCTCATGGTCTATCTCAAACATGCCAGTGACTACATCAAAGGCATCCATCCTCTGATGTCAGTAAAGACTCCATCTATGCACTTCCTCTGGTGAGCTTGAACCCAAACCCCACATATTGTGATGCTGTGAAAAAAAAGTGTTCTGGTGCATCTAAATGGAAAACATTAGTCACACCAGAGTAAGACGTCGGTCTGGAGCCCTGTGTGACCTTGTGAGTTTCCATTCAAGCTCATGTGCAAATTCTATCTGCATACATGAAAATTCAGTTGAAGAAAAGGTGAATCTCTGCGTGTTTCCATTTACTGCTATAGAAATTAAAGGTCTTTCTTCTAATACTTGTATTTGGAAGGTCTTTCCAAGTCAGGCTTTGTAGCTTTCTTAACATTAACTGGCTAAAGCAGGATGGACGCACTCTTCCATAGTATGGTGTTCTATTAAAGTAAAACACTCCAGCAGTAGCATGTCTCTTTAAATGGTTTACGCCTTACACACTACACAGCGATTGATAATCTGGCGACCGTTTCCCAAGCAGAGAGCCACTCACTGTGCACCTCCTCCACTGGGCGACCAGCTGCTCCTCCGAGCGCTCCCCGTCCCGTTCACCATCCTTGCCCTCCAGCTCCTTCGCCAGGCTCTGCACCAGCGCCCGCAGCTCCCCGATGCCCGCCCACAGCCGCTGGCACCGAGCCTCATACTGGTCCTGGGAGTCCAGGGAGGTCTGGTGCCCGTTACAGGCCTCGCGCAGGCCCAGCCGGAGCCTCTCCCAAGCGGCCCGCAGGCCCTGCATCTCCTGCGCCACCTCCTCAGCTCCAGGTGGGGATGTGTTGGCCTTCACGGTCTCTGCCAGACCTTCGATGTGGCGAAGAGTCTGTTCCTCGTTGGCTATGCTCGTCTCCAGCTCCTGTTAAGGGTGGCACAACTGTAATTGGCTCATTTGTCCATTCCCTCACTCTCCACCTCAAGCTGGTAAGCATTCTGGCGCATAATGGCTGCAACCTGGTGGTTGCTACACATTGGTAGTGGTTAGTGAGGTCCCACTTCCACTGTAAAGCACTTTGGGCGTCTTAAAAAGTGCTATAGAAATGGAAGTAGCATTGTATTATTGTATTGTATATGTAGTATGTATTTGCCGTGGCCCAGGGAATTGGACTGGTAACCAAAGGCCAGGACAAAAAAAAAAGTGTGTGTGTGTTGGGGGGTGGGTGGGGGGGGGGATTGATTGTGCAGCCCTCTTCCACATCCACAACAACAGATGAGATGCCCTTGAGCAAGGCATCTAACCCTGGGTGCCAGATTAATGGCTGCCCACTGCTCCAAATGTTTGTATGTGTGCTCTGTCTGTGTGTGAGCTTCAAGTGCGCTCCTTGCTCCAAATGCGTTTGTGTGTGTTGTATACTACCCCCTGGATTGGATAAACACCACCACCACCACTACCCTCCACCCCCAGCCCCAAGGAGAATAAAAACAACTTAACATGCATGAGAATCAGGCCATCCAGAGTTTCACTGACATAAAACAGCAGTCTTTAGCAGATGGCTTATGACTCTTTCAGCCAGTTGGATCAGCATAATTGACACAGGAAAACAAATTTTGCACACAACCAAGATAATGATGAGGTGTGGGTTCAACACAATCTCAGTGACAGCTCCATACTTCACAGTATTCAATTGGCTCTGTGCAATATCCTGACTGCTTGATATTTAAGAAAATAATCTGAAGATGATTTTAGAGTTAGAGTTAGGAGGTGTTTTCAGGTACAATACAAAGCATGGACACCATGGGGTCGGGGTACATTATTGTTTTCACAGGGTACATTATTACGGGATACATTACGGGGTACATTATTGTTTTCACATGTTTTCACGTGTCAAGACATACATACAACACTCAAGTGTGTGTGTGTGTGTGTGCACATATGTACACACGTACACACACACGTAGCGTGGTGTAGTTTACCTGCAGTAGCTGAAGCCCGTTTTCTGTGCTGTCTGTCTGCTCGTTGAAGAGCCTGACTTCCTGTTCCTTGGCCAGCAGCCATGTCTGGAACTTATTTACATAGTCATCAAGCAGCTGGTGCTCCTCAGCTGTTCTCTGGACCAACAGCAACCTTTCCTGCAACATCACGCAGCCATTAAACAGTGCTTAATCACACGTTTTTTTAACACTGGGAATGCCCAACAAACACACACACACACACACACACAAACACAATACAAATACTATACATATCAGAGGTGTAATAGTTTCTTAGCTTGGTGATGGGCTTGACTGTGGAAAGAGCACTAGCAGAGAAAAAACCAAAGCATTAAAATCTACAGTGCAGCAGACCACGCCCTTATCCTGTCCTCAGCTGAAAGATGCCCAGAGTGAAAAAGCTGTAACCTCCTCTGGCTGTGGTGCCTAAATGAAGTGTTTCAAACAGACTGCTGAGGCAGGAGACAACATGAAGAGCCTTAGCAGCATTCAAATGAGATTACACAGCATTTAATGTTTCCCCTTGGGAAAAGCAACTAAGAGTCGAGCAAATTCATTTGGAGGGTTTTTTGAGTAGTTTCTAATGAGAGGCAACAAAAACATGGGGATTCCTGAATGCTTAGTCATTTGCACACGCATACACACACACACACACACACACACACACACACACACACACTCACACTCTTGAAGCCGAGATGTGCTTTCAATACACACTATACACACTACACCCAGCCTCGTTTGACACTTTGGACCTTTGTATTCTAGGATGCCTTTATTGGTCACACTTGACTCACACTATACACACTATACACACACTACACCCAGCCTCGTTTGACACTTTGGACCTTTGTATTCTAGGATGCCTTTATTGGTCACACTCTCCTACCACGGTGAGAATTGAATCCAAATGCCTACGGGACTGTAAGTGGATCAGTTCTATTTTATCTTATGAAAATGATCAGACTCTAATATCCCTCTGGACCGCTGTGGTCCTGAAACGAGTGCTGTGTTGGCCAATTATCAACACTAAGAGGACACAGTGGTCTTTTATAGTGCCTGGTCGAATGAATGAAATAAGTAGTATGCTAAATCTGTATTATTAAATATCTAATAATAATGCTACATCATCTACCCTCTACAGCTGGTACACATATCATAGCATTTTATTGGTGTTAAGGCAATGGTGACAGAAAGCGCTTACTAAAATATAACTACAACATAAACAAATTCAGAACGATTAGAATTCTAATTCCGGAATGTTCTGATAATCAGCCTGAGAGTAGAGTTGGTCAGTCATCTCACCTGAGCTTTGTCCCGTACGTCACTGTAGGCATCCTGCAGTGATTCCTGCCTCTCTGGATCCACGCTAGGGTCCTCGGTGCGGTTATACAGCCCTGCTGCCTCGTCCAGCAGCCTCTCCAGCAGCTGCTCCTGGGCCTGGATGTCACACAGGTTCACCTGCGCGTGATCCACTTGCCACAGCTTCTCCCTCACACCAGGCTGCAGTTCTGGAGAGGCCTCCAGGGAGCGCTGCAGCTTGTCCAGCCATGCTTGGAACTCCTCGTGGGCCTTTAGGTACTCGTTCCAGTGGAGCCACACCCACTCTATACGGCTGGATTTGGGGTGGGGGGTGGCAGATTGGGGATGGGAGCAGAAAGAGGTCTTATGATAAGTCAATCAACTTATTATTTATAGTGAAGAATCACCATCACCATGCAGTCAACAATACCTGTAGTTAAAAAGCTCTAAATTCATTTCTACACTAAACTAATTTGTTTTTGGTTGGGAGGGAGCTTTTAATCCATCAATCAATCAATTTATTATTTATAGTGCAAAAATCACCATGAAACAATGACCTCCGGCTGAAATACTGTTTGGATCCATAACGTCTGGCTTAATACAATACCTATTTGAGCTGATAAGAATTTTACCACTGGATTGGACTGGATACTGCTTAGAGATGAAACCACCTTTTTATTGCTAAGAAGCCTTCATGGTCAAGTTCATGCACAAAACTAATTTGCTTTCGACTGTATCCAGACAACCCGCTTTGTTATTGATTTATCAGTGCTCCATCTATTATTCCCCAGCAAAGACCTACCCAAAGCTTATTAAAGCCCACCGTCTGCCTTGCACAGTTAATACGCTATATGTCCTATGATCTGATGTTTAAACAGATTTCTGACAGTGTTTGCCAGAATGAATTAACTGTATGCTACCAACTCCCACATAGTTGTTCCCAAATAGTAGAAGCAGCATGTAATGCACAGATCTCAGGTCATCATTTTACAAATATATGAGTATGTGAGACCAGAAGGCTTATTGCCAACCACACAAGAAAAACAGAAAATAAAAAAAGGAAATTAAAATAAAATTAAATTAAATTAAAATCTAACATGATCACAGCTTTATGTCTCTGTCTGATGCTCTATTGACATTTCTGTATCCATATTTTCACTCAGATTAGTTTACTTTAGAAATGTCATCTCAAGGCTGTACTGTGTTTGATTTACTCTGTTATCCTTTAAGCTTAAGCTTTAAGAGACATGAGGCACATTCAAAACATGGACATCTCTAACAGAGTGGCAAAACATTCAGTAAAATGTCTCTGCTGGTCTGAGTGTTGTGGTGTGGTCTGAAGCCATTGCAGAGACAGAGACCCTGTGTTTCTGTGACTAAACGTGGGAATCGAGAACTGTTAATTGAGTAGACCTGAGAATCTAATTCATCAGTGCACTGGAATCACATCCCTCTGACTAGACATTCTCAGCTCCTCTCATCAATGCCGGCATGTTTTTCAGACCATGGTCAATAGGTCTTTCTGAATACAAAATTGAAAAAGATAAAGTTCCACATTGTTTCCCTCATTCTAATAAGCTGCTATGGTCACCTTAGTAGTATAGGCTATATTACGGACCTGTATCAAATTGATAAAGAAATAAACCGATAAGCAGAATAAAAAAAAAAAAAAAAAAAAACGATTCCCACCCTACCTGTGACAGTGGATGATGTAGGTAGTGGTCTCTTCCCATAGTGCTTTGAGGTCCCGGAGTTTGCTGTGAGTCTGGTGCTTTGTCTGTTCGTCTCCGTTCTGCAACAGAACCTCAGCAGCCACCAGAGCACAGTCCATCTTTAGCCGACCCTCCAGTTCCGACTCACGGATCCGCTTCACATACGGAGAGTAACAGGGGTAAACCATATGAATGAATGAATGAATGAATGAATGTGCCTATCTACAGTGTGCCGTATAGTTATTGCTTAGTCTACATCATCAAGTCTATACTCTTAAAAAAGGAAAGGTCAGAAACTAAAGGTTATTCATTTATTCTTTATTTAGGAAATCATCTCTATGCCAAATTGTTAGTAAACATGTTCTCCTTTACATCATCAGATTTTGCCAGAAAATTCAGAACAGAATTATGAAGCAGATAATGCCTTCTAAGCTGCTGCATGAACTGGTGTAGGCACAATGGCCTCCAGTATGCCATCTGTACCGGAGGTCTCCAGCAGCACACGTGTCTTCTCATCTCAGTTCAGTCCCACATTTAACTAGGAGGTATCATAGCATCTCAGTCTAGAGCAAAAGCCAATGTGTGGCCCTAAATGAGTTCTGGGGGTCAGAGTTGACAGCTGACAGCTCTGACGTGCGTGTGCGTGTGTGTGTGTGTGTGTGTGTGTGTGTGGTCTCACCTCAGTCTCGTGCAACCTGGCTTCAAGTGCGGCTCGTGGTCCCTGAGTGTTGTCGTTGACCTTGAGGCGCTCCTGTACGGCGCGCATCCAGGCCATGGCGACCTCCACACTCTCGCCAAACTCATGCTGCTCCTGCTGGGTCATGGGCACCACAGGGCAGCAGACACACACACACACTTACGAGCACGGGCACAGAACCAACCCTGTCTGGAAGAAAGCCAGTGTGTTAAAACATGAGTTTGTCTGTGTTTGTGCAACGCAGAGACATCATGGAATACCTTATCAGAGGGTGCCATGTGTGTTTGTGTGTGAGCACAAAGGAGTTTGACAATCTCACTCAGTGCAAAGACAGCATCAGCATCAATCGAATACCTTATCAAGGTGCGTGTGTGTGGTCTGCATACTGCAGAAACAGCACTGGTTTTGCTTGAACATTTTATCCCTGGTGGCCCATAAGACTCTGTGTGTGTGTGTGTTTGTGTGTGTGTGTGTGTGTGTTTGTTGGCAAAGAGAGATTGAGATTCTCACTCAATGTGGGGGTCAGTGTTCCCCATCTACCTGAATGTGCTTGAATCACTTTACAGCTAGACATTACAATTACGACTACTGTGATGGTAGCCGACTAATCACGTAGCAACGATGACTTCCGTCTGGTCAGAGGGGATTTGTGGGCCAAGATATTCCAGTGACCATGAATCTCTTTACTTGGTGACTCACATCTCCCGGCGCGTGGTTTCCGGTTTGCTGCACCATGCCACTTTGGGCTCAGTGCTCTGCGCAGAAAACAATGTAGAGCTTACTCTATACTTTTACTTTTCTACTGCGCACCCAAGCACAGTCGTTTCTTTCTAAGAACATCTGTCCTCACATCAGATCACATCATCTGTCCTTCAAATAAGATAAAATTCGAGTCACAATAACGGATAATAGCAGGCTAGATTAAAACTTAAACGTTGACATTTCATGTACTCGTATTTTGAGAGTTGTAAGGAACGCCCCTCCCTCCCTAGCTACCTACCATCTGGCCCGGAAAAAAGAAGCAGAAATGCCCAAATATAGCCAGTTCAGACTGGGCTACTGTATACTGAAGTCTTCCTAAATTCACTCAATGCTTCGATAAGTAGAACATCGCCACTGTATGAAATTATCGACCTCAGGTGAACTACATGTGCGTTTCCTATCTTGGGACAGAAGAATCCCATTGATTAACCATATGACAGAAACGAATCGTCTGAATTACGCGAAAACACAGAAAACGAATACAAACACATGGTTCCACGTTGTTATTGCCATTCATTGGACGGGTTGAGGAGAAGGAATAGTCTGTCACATAATATCACATGCAGCTAAAGTTTGATCGTTTATGACTGACGGTGCTCAACAGTGTCAGCTCAGCTCAAATCGCTTTCAGCGAATGAAACAGTTATACAATGACGACACAAAATACAGCATTTCTTCTTACTTACGATTACGAGGGCATCTGTTGTCAATCTATTGTGAGCAGTGGGGTTTGCCACCAAGTTTGTATGATAACGTAGGAAGTATTTACAGGCCTTTCGCTTGAATCAGTTGACTCACCAGCTTTTCTAGGCGAGAGCAGCAAATCCACCGAGCAACCGATAATCTGCGCAGGCTGCGTCACACCGCACGTCAGCATTCAAATTGAAGGCGCGTTTATGAGTGACAGAAATTCAATCTGTCAGTTGCTAATACAATGCTGCCACTGTTGTGTTGGAATAGAAGTCTTGGGAGGAAAACTCCACAAACAAGGTAAAATCTTTGATAAACCAAGTCAACATTTTGAGATTTTGAAAGTCCAATGAACTGTCAAAAGATATTTGAAAAACTAAATAAAAATGTTGAGATTGTGAATTACACAAGAACTACACAAGTCCAACTGACTTGGACCTGATATTTCATTATTTGAACTTGCTATTTACATTTTTACAGTTTTTGGCCAAATTCTCTCACTCTCTTAGTGGAAGATATGTTTCTTGATGAATGTAAAGATCAGAGATTTGTTTTTGGAAAATACTTTTACTTAATCCTGTTTATTCTATAGATATGATATATGATAAATACATTGTACATTCTTTGCCACCAATGCAAACAAGGATTCAAAAGAAGCAAAACACTGCAATAGCTTTTATGACTGACAGGATTTCCTTGTAACAGTACAATGACAACCATCAAGTTACACTGCTTTTTTTAATCAAGTCACTTAAGGCAGTATAGGATGCTAGTCACAGGACTGATCAAGAATTAAATCAAGAAGCCTGTTTGCCTTAAACACTATATTTAACGGTGGGAAAAAGCTACAAATACAATGTTTCCTGAAGATCATCTGCTGTGTAAGATGCCTTAGAGGGAAATATGCACTATTACACAGTCCATACTACACAGTCCATACTACACAGTCCATACTACTGCAGCCATACATGAGCTCCTATTCTGAGATAATCTCCATGTTTCAGCCACTTTGTTTGTAATACCCTCTTAGATAGCAAATAGGGTGGCATGTCTTTTAAAAGTGCATCAAATGCTTAACATAACCATGTACATTACAGTACAAACATGCTATTTATTTAAGGAATTTTATCCAAAGACACAGGAACACATACACTCGTGAATGACCATTCAAAGACATGCACGCTTGCTCACAAATGTGCTAGTGTGCACACACACATTCTCGCTCTCTCTCCCTCTCTCTCTCTGTCACACACACACACACACACACACACACACACACATACAGATAAATATAAGATCAACATAATAACTGAAAGCAAAGCTATCACCAACATCACTTTTTTTACATTGAAAACAGCATCAGAATTGAAATGACATTTGGTGGTTCACTGTATTTCAAGCAGATATTCAAAGTCCAAGAAAAAATCTTCAAAGTAAAAACATCAGGCTCATCTCCATCTCCAGCTCATCCTCATTCAGTCAATAAATAAGAGCAGTGGAGCCTGGGATGGGATTGGGTGCCCATATATGCATCATCAGTGTTTATAGGGCACCCAGCTGGCATTTAAAAACAAGAAAGAAATGAAGAAAAAGAAATAAAAAACAAAAACACGAAACCAACAACAACAACAACAGGAAGATAATATGCTGCAAGTTGCAACACTCAAGTCTGTGCTCAGAGGCATTTCCTGTTCCCCCGCTCCTCCAGGGATTAGCGGTTAGCACCCCAAGGCTTCAGCCTCAAGACCTCCAGGTGGATCAGCAATACACAGACCAGTAGATGAGGTTGAAGATGATGTATGCCCCAGGGAAGATGATGCGGGAGTATTTGTCAATGGCGTGCGTGTTCTGGATGATGCGCAGGGCACGCAGGCCGCCTTTCTTCTTGGTGGTGGTGGACTCGCTGCTCACGGACAGGTGCACCACCATGTGCTCCTGTTTTTCTGGTTCCTCCTCGGGCACCATGGGGGCCTCGGTGTAGCCCGCCAGGCTGTTGGTGTCGGCTTCGCTGTATGTACCATCACCCATCATGGTGCCTGTGTGGGACATGCCACAGGTGCAGGGCAGAGACTGCAAGAGACAGGAAGTAGAGAGTGGGGGGGGGGCAGTATGGACACATGGTGGTAAGTGTGTTGCCAGAGCACAATAATACTGTTGTGTCTCTACCCAGTGGCTGCTGGAGACATGTGGCGACTGTCAATCATCACTAAACGCCACCCCCAAGAGGAGGTGTACAGTAAGTATAATGTGAAGTATATATACTTGATTCCTGGAGGATTGCACTATTTTTTTGTTTATACATTTTACCCAGTCGAGATTACTCTCTTTCTCTCTCTCACTGTCTCACAAATACACACACACACACACACACACACACACTCACGCACACACAGTACACAGTGAGTGAACTCAATCTAACCCAGAGCAGTGGGTAGCCACTGTTGCACCAGTCAAAATGGTGGTGACTTGCTCAAGGGCACCTCAGCTGTGGCTGTGGAGTTGGGAGAGCAATGTCCAACCATTTCTTCTGTCCACATTTTTCAGTAGCAAGTCTGAGCCCCTAACCAGCAGGCCGCGACTGCCCATGTGTTTGGCAGGATTGATCTACCTCTAAATTGGCATGGACTGGAGGCACCTGGCCCAATCTGTGGATAGATCTTTCCCCAAACTGCCCCTTAGTGGAACATGCTGCAGCCCTGACAGTAGTAGTAGTAGCCAGATGCAGCAAAAGGCATCATCATGGGTGAGTTCCAGAGAGCAGATTTATGAAATAATTTAAAAATAAAAATCACTGCCAGAATGCTGCTGACTCTGTCATGCACTGAGACCATCCAGTAGACAAGACAGAATTTCAGAATAGAGTTTGACAGAATTTAAAGTATTTGATAAATATCATTATTCCACATATAAACAAACAAACAAACAAAAAAAAGGATGAGAGGCCATATTTGGTCTGTCATCTGTGTTAGCTCCCCAATCAGCAGGGGGTGAATTCATCCACAGATCAATCTCTAGGCTGAGAAAATCAACAGTGGTGTCAGATTCAATCATCTCTCTTTAATCTGCCAGTGGAGGGGTGAGATGAGAAGATAACCTCACTCCCTGCTTAAGCAAATAACTCCTTTATCATAAGCTATCACACACACACACACACACACACACTAAATAATCACTGACTCAATCCAATCTCTCAAGGTTCACTGAAGAAAGCTCCAGATCTTTTCCGCCAATTCTCTCAGCTCTCTGAAAAATTCTTCACTAAATACTTAGTGATGCATTCTAATTTTGTATATCTATCATATTTTACATTTTTGCAAATCATTTTTTCATCACTTGTTTGGTAACATAGTTATAACAGTGCTCGTGGTAAAAGTTGTATTGTATTGTATTTGAGAGTATTTGTGAAGACACAGAAATACAACTGTGTGATGTTGAGAGTCTCCCTAGCTATAGGCCTGTGAAATTGAACATGACCACACAAGAGATTTCTTTTGCACTGCCTATACTGTTATGATGCTAACAGGGTTTTTCCAACTGGCAATATCTCACACAAGAAGCAATCTGAGGACTGCTGCTGAAGAGAAAATAGTGGTTCTTCCACCAAGACTGCATTATATGTGCATACATGCATACAATACAAATTATTGAATGCATGGTCAAATGCTGTGCCTTTACAGTCCGCTTGGTGGTTGAAACGCCCTGCACTGCACATAGTGAGCTTACCTGTTCTCTCACTCTCTCTCGAAGCTTGCGGTCTCTTCGCTCCTGGACAGTGGTAAGGTAGTTGACTGCGGCGTACTCCAGCACAGATAGGAATACAAACACAAAACTGACCCACAGGTAAATGTCCACGGCTTTAATGTAGGAGACTCTAGGCATGGAGGCATTGACACCAGTGATGATGGTGGACATTGTGAGTACAGTAGTGATGCCTGGTGGAAAACAACCACAACAAACCTGTCAGCCTGAATAGGGAAATTCATTTGACATAGACTATTATAAATATATATATATATATATATACACCTTACTATGCAGCATTTACATTCTTTAGTTTACTTATTTATAGGCATACAGAATAAATAAATACATTTACTTCATGTACACATTCAAAAGCACATAAAAGAGCATATAATAGATATTTTGCGTGTAGTTCACAGAGATCAGATTATTTCTCTCTCTGTTCAAGTATCAGTGTAATAATAATAACACTAAATATTACTTGTGGTAGCACAACTGAAAAGATTTTGTGCAGTATCACCCTAAGAGCTTAACTCTGACAGCACTGTAGCTTATGGTCTAAGCAACCTAGAGAGACTCTGAAGTCTGTTTTTCAGTCTAACATCTCTCTCATACTTAATCTATCTATCAGAGTAGCTGATGGTCTGACCTAGAGAGACTCTGAAGTCTGTTTTTCAGTCTAACATCTCTCTCATACTTAATCTATCTATCAGAGTAGCTGATGGTCTGACCTAGAGAGACTCTGGCTGGCACGGCCCTGCGGTCAATCCAGAAGGACACCCATGACAGCATGACCATGAGAGTGGCTGGGAAATAGGTCTGCAGCAGGAAGAAGAAGATGTGTCTTCGTAGAGTGAAATTGATGAACAAGCGGTTGTACCAGCCTGGAGGAAAAACGCACACAGGCACACACACAGTTAGGATCTGCATGACAAAACATCTTAGAGACTTCATTACAACACAGACAATTTGTACCCAGCCCATGTCTAAAGCTGAACAAGTCTTTTCAATAAGGTTTTAAGCACTTTTTCTCTTTTACTGTGGTTGGCACATCAATGGGGAAAGATTACTGCTTTCTACTGGTGTAACTGTTTCTGATTACTCATATTGCACTTGCATCCCTTAAAAATCTCTCTATGAATAAATCCAATATATATGATAAACAACACACACAAACCACACACACACACACAGATGTGGGCCCTGTCTGCAAGTGGAATTATGGGCTACACCTGTGCTACTGTAGAAGGCCAGACGTGAGGTGGTGTGGAACTTCTGAATGAGAAACTGAGACAGCGAAATCCTCTCGTCCGTGCTTAGTGACTCATCTCCATTCTTCCAGTAGAGCATCAAGTCCTCATCCGTGTAAGCATCTAACACAGAGAAAGAGAAAGAGAGAAAAACCTTTGGGGATTATACTCTCAGAAGGCCACAGGCATTGACCTTCATTCCTGACAACACAATATCTTAGAAAAAAATAAATAGACAGAAGAGAAATAAATAAAAGAAAGGCTAAAGATCTGACAGCCAGGCAGCACTCACAGCTTTCAAGCTCAAGTGAGCAGGTCTGTGAATCCAAGGGGAATCGGCTGAAGTCCATGTTACAGGCTGCTGTGACTGTGACTCTGAGCATGAAAACAGAAAATGCATTAGAGGGGAAGAAGAAGAAGCCCAAGCTAGGCTACGCTAGGCTAGGCCAAACCCTAGCACACATAGCAGAAATGATAGGAGCAAGTGAGAAATAAACATACGCCACCGTATCACAGTCATCGCACAGAAAGCGAGCTGTGCATCGCTTCACTTCGCCTTGCACAGCACAACACAAGCGCATCTCCCTCATGCAATATTTATGAGAGAGAGGGAGAGAGACATTAACTGGGGAATGCAATTGACTTCACTACGACTGAATTCATTCACTTTGGGGCCCCCAAACACCTCTTGGTCGACAGCCAAAGATGAACTGGGCCAACGCCATCGATAGTAGACAGTGCCCCTGGAGCGGGAACACACTGTCCAGTCTCTGACTTCACAGGCGGCCGGCCCACAGCCCTGACCTTGTTCGCTGGTGCTCACCACCCGCCACAAGCATTTTCTAATTTTAACACTGACAGGGCCAACATGCAAATTCACCTGTTTTGTTGTGTTGTTTATTTTTTTTTTTTTTGGTGGTAGCTGTAGTTATTCAGCTATAATTCTTCAGGAGCTTGTCAAAAGCTGCATACATTTATAGCTCTGTGCTTTTATATTTATACCAAAACACACCTAATAAAAAATACACTCAATTTGCATTTCATAAATAGCATGTTAAATATAGAACTTAAAAACAATGTGAAATTGGTCCACCTGATACCAGGCCAGTGTGTGTGTGTGTGTGTTTGTGTGTATATATATGTCTGTGTGTGTGTGTGTGTGTGTGTGTGTGTTTGTGGGCCTGTGCAATACCCGTTAGCTGTTCCACAGAAAATTAACTTTTTGTCACATCCATAAAGCCATTAAAATGCCCTGGTATTTGTACGACATGAATGATTATACTGACTGCTTCAACTAATTTTTCATGCATGTTCAACAGCCAAAAATAGCAAAAGCTAAAATTTTATATAATCATTAATGTCATACAAAAATACCATGGCATTTTATTGCAGTTATGGATGTGACCAATAAGTCAGCTTCTTGTGGAATTGCCCATAAAGATATTGAACACAGATGTATCAACAGATGCCTAATGTTCCTGAGACTGTAAAGGGCGTGTACCTGAGACTGTAAAGAACGTGTCCGTCAGGGAACACACGAAGCATGATGTTGTCTGTAGTGGTGTCGTGGATGAAGGACCTCTTGGAGTGGACGAAAAAGACGTCAGGCACCCAGATTTTTTTCACCAGACGCCCATCAAAGGTCATGCTTTTGTTGGTAGAGCTGGTGAAGGAGAGACGCTCGTCCTTCCAGTAGTGTCTCAGGTAAAGGGTCATAGTGAAGTCCTGCACAGGAACGGAACAAGAAATCTGTGCTGACAAAGAAGTCTTACGTGCAAACACATATCTGTCTGCCCAGCAACAGCGAAGGCTGGTGGACAAAGCACTGGTATTGCTGCATGTCTGGACATTGGAAGTGATGAGACATTTAGCACTCAAGGACACTTCCACAGAACCTTATCTGAACTGGAGACACATTCGAAAGCGTTTAAAAATCATCTCCCTCCTGTCATCCAGCCCCATCCCACACAGCCTGCTCCATTCACTGAGCTTAATATACTCTACCCTTGTGTCCCATCATCCCAAGGGCCAGATGAATCAGCATGGCTTAGGATACAATGTGTGTGTGCTGCACATTTACAATTTAAGGAAAAAACTGCAGTGTATGGCAGCCTACATGATGAGAGTACATAATACAACTTCCATATGTGTGTATACAACTCCTGTGGAGGCAGCCGCATGTGCAGATGGACTGTTAGGAAAGAAGATGGAAAACAGTGATGTTCAAAAGCTGGTCTAATCGGGAAGACAACTTGGATTGCCTGTGTCACCCTCCAGCTGCTGAAACTCTCAGCGTGTGTGTGTATTTTGTGTGTGTGTGTGCATGCAAATGTGTTTGGGCAGGTGTTTATTTAGGAGGAATTCCAATAAGGTCTAGTAAGGTTTAGTGGAGATAGATGTTATGCCAAGTACACATTCTTTGCACAAACACGTTATTGAAATGGCATTGAAAGGCCCCAAACTGCATAACTAGTTAGATATCAGGGAAAACAAGCAAGTAAGTGGAAATTCACATTGTATTGCCTTCTTTATTTGTATAGGGTACATTTCAAAACACCTATAAACCAGGCTGAAGCAGACAGACAAGCATGGCAATGGGCACTGGGTGTGTGTTTACTTTTACCACACAGTCAATGGAGAATCAGATAGCTCTATTTTCGATATAAAGGTCCACTGCTGTGCATCAAATGATTGCATGCAATTTGCATGGCAGTTCTTGATTTCTCCATCTGAGAGTCACATACAGCTCTTGCCATCCCCATTCTGCCTATTCCCCCTGACAGAGGAAATGCGAAGGGACCTATTCTGCACTTCTGCCACGCTGAATCCCTAAAGCATAACATCTTTCTCTCTGGCCATCTCCGTCTTCCCCAACGTTACGTAAGAGCCAACATTTGGTGCTGACCATAATTATGTATTGTCAACAATAGTCCTAAAATGTCTTTGTTACATCACAAAGAGGCTTTCCCACTAGAGAATACAGAAGCAAATCTGCATCTGAGCCAGGAATGTCATCTGTCAGAGCTGGGGAACACTCCGCCGAAAACAGAGAGAGAGAGAGAAAATATTCTGCTCCATCCTCTTCTTATATTTCACATCAATTTGCACAACTGAAGGGAGCGATTGCAGAGACTGATGGTGAAAGAAAAAACATTTCCCAAGTTTTTAAAAATCTTATGAAGCTGTTGCTGTAAATGCAGTGTGAAGTGGAATAGACCAGAAAGCAGGAAAGAGGGAGGCATGAACCTACCATATCTACTTCGGAAATACTATCCAAGCTCTCCACCTGAACATCAACTCCAACTGGAATAGCTGGGCCTGAAATAGAAAGAAACAGGGGAGAAAGACATGCTTTAGATGTCACATACAGCCAAGACTGTGAGTTTGAAAGCACATCTTTGCTGGAGATGACAGCAACCCAACGACCCAGCGACCTGAGTTGTAATAGAATAAAATCTCTGGTGTCCCTGATTGCTCTGATCCAGCAGTCAGAAAATGCTAAGACACGAGTCTGCAATCTTCTCACGGCCCACAGAGGGAGCAGCCATACTAACTGACATCTGAAGGCTTTTCTCCTCAGGAGATGAGACAGACAGAGAGAGAGGGGGGGGGGGAGAGAGAGAGGGAGAGATAGAGAGAGCTCTCCTGTAATGCCACTGGCTTGGGTTTTTGGGTGTTGATGTCAACACAAGCAGACACACAGAGAGCAGCAGTGTGACCACAGTGTTCTGTGGTGAGTGGCTAACATAGGCTAACACTCTCAAGCTTTCCATTTCACCTTCATCTCGCTGGGATTAGGATTACGAAGATATCAGACACTTCTAAGCCCTGACCATGAGCCTGAATGGGCCATGATCGCATACATACATATGGAAGCAAATCATGCAGGTTAAAGGAATGACTTAGATGAGATTTCAGCCACATAGATTGCAGCCCACACTATACTGTACAGTTCACCATTTGTAATCCGATTAGATTATCAGAGAGATGGCTACAGTGCGGCCGGCAAAACAAACTGTACCATCTGACAGTCACCTCAAGCGATCCCACGTGCTCAGGAACACAGGAATAGAGTACTGTTTTTTTACACTGTTACCTTGACTGGGGATTATTTGATTCAAGAGGATGAATGCCATTGAACCAAAGACAATATGCATCCATTTGTGTGCATACAGTTATGGAAAAATATTGCAGGGGCGAACAGTCTCTTGTAACTCCTCATAGCCCTCATAGTTAGAGGACATAGAAGATTCAACTTCTGTTATCGGTGACATTTTTCAAATTAGCTGAATGACAAACATAGAAATACATTTCCAAGGAGAAATCAATATTTCCATACCAATCCACCCCCTGTTGCCACATTCCAGTTTATCTTCTACATGTGACCTCCTCAGAAACTGGTGGACCCATGAACCTAATTACTTTCCAGCAGAAAAACAAACTGCAGCACAGCGATCAATTCTTCATTGGGAGGTGTTTCATTTCAACAGTGATAAATTAGATTTTTTTCTCTCCTTGTTTTACATTTTGGCAAGAACCATGCACTGCCAATCACAAACAGGTGTCTGTGTAACAGAAGAATGCACATTCAATGTGTTTTGTCACCCCTAATTTGTCTGCTCCTGGTCACGTACCATTAGCAGCCAAATGAAGCGTGCGTGGACTTGCCCGTCTCTCCTCCATGTGTAGCCAGTGTCATCGTGGACAAACAGCTGTCAGCAAGCCACAGTGCAGTAAAGCACAGCGAGGCAGAGGGATTGTAACATGTGCTAATCCACGCGGCCAAGCCAGCAGAACCCTCCGCCAGATTAATCTCGTCAGTCAAGCTACGGCACAGAGATACAGTCAAAGTCGGTCCCAGATGGCTGGGGCTCACCCAACAGACAGCAATGTTTAAGCTAAGCTTCTATCTCTCCCTCTCTCTCTCTCTATCTGTCTATCTCTTTCACCCTCTCTCTAGCCCGGTACAAAAAATCTAAAAGTTAACAAAATATATGTGATTACCAGCCAAATCGCCCATGTGGCCGCACAGACATGCCATTTCAATAATTGGCAGTGGATGACTGCCATGCCCATTTGGTCTCAGTGCCAGGAGAGCTTGTGCTGTTATGAGGACGAACTGTGGGCCAAACTCAATGCCATGCGATGCCTCTCCATGGCAACATGTGTTGTGCTGGGAGGCAGATTGCGGCAATTCTGATGCAGTTCTTAGCACAATTATGCGATAACAATCTCTGTCTAATTGTACAACGGGAGATGAATTATGCTCCAGTATTTTTCACATGCCAAAATTATCAGCAACCTCAGGCACTGCTGATAGTATTTTCAAACCACTTCTGCTAAGAGGGCAGTCTACACTGAGACCAATCCATCATACTGGCTTATGTCATACTAAGACATTGTGTACTCATATAGCAGTTTGCCCTCATGCTGACAGTCACACTGTGTTCCTACACATTTCATGGCCATTTTTACACTATGTGCTTAATATGGAGAGGCTTGAGAGCTCTACATACATACCATGAGCTTAATGTATATGCAGTAAAAGCCATCTCCTCGCTGGCTTAACCATAAAATCAGCCCGGTGCATTTTCCATCACCTCCCTCTCTGAGGCCACGATACAGCCTCAGAGAAAGATGAAATGGCGATAGCGTTTACACATCCAATTCTACCCATGATGCATCTGGGCAGTAACTGCTTTTCGCTATCAACAAAGGAGAAACCGCTCACAGCCGTTTCACCTGGACTTGAACAGAACCTGTCTACAATAGGCTCCCACTGAGCCAAAAGCCTGTGGGTGCTTTCTGCAAAGCCAAAGTTATTTTTTGAGGAAAAATGTTTTAAAAATAAACAAAAATATAATAAATAAATAAACAACAATGACATATGTATGTGCTTAAGGTTTGTCAGGTGAGGGGCCAGCAAAGCTTCACCCAGCCTCAAACCTCTCTCTCTCTATCTCTCTCATACATGCTTTTGTGCCCACCAGCCTGAAATGGGGTGTTTTCACAGAGGGGACAGCCGCCCTACACAAACACACCCACCAGCTCACAGCTCCTGCCACAACCACAGCGCCACATTGAAGTGGAGGCGGTGGCGGCACAAAATTGTTTCTTCGCCTCAGGCACCAAGCGAACTAGAACCACCGAGGAGGCAGGCAGAGGCAGCGTGCAAGAAACACGCACACACACATGGACACACACATACACACACACACATGGACACACACATACACACACACACACACACACACACACGCGCGCACAAACATACAAACACACACACACAGAGACATGTACAAACACACAAAAACACACAAATACACACATAAACACAGACATGCACAAACACATACATACACACACAGAGACATGCACGCACACACATACACAAACACAAATACACACACAGAGAGACTTGCACACACATACATGCACACACACACTCTAAGGACTGCTTCACTGCTGCCAATTACCGTATCCTTACCAGACACTCAATGGGAGGATGTAGTTAACATGATGTGCATGATTTTTGCAAAGCAATACTCAACCCACCTGCAGAGCAAGCCACAGGTCCCCAAGATGTTTATTTAATCTCACGCCTGCAGCAAGCATGCAGACACACACACACACACACACACATCTGTGCAGAGAGAACTAACAAGAGAGAACAGGTCAACCCACCACGTCAGTCAGTCAATAACAGCTGTTTATTCTCCCTTTCACACATGGTTCCGAGTGGCCAACCCCTTCTGACCAATCATCAAAAAAAGAGGACCTACGCTGGTTCTTAAGCCTTGGCTAGCAACTTTTAAGTCCTTCACAAAGAGCAGCCCTAAGCCCCTGCGATTCCATCGGAGCCAGGAGTGATGTAGCAGAGAGCCTGAAGGGCCTCGTACAGGAAACCGAGCAACACATGAGCTTACACACGCCGTGAAATTACAGGCAATGAGGCTTTTTTTCTCTTCTTCCTTTACTTCTTTTCTATGTTTTTTTCTTTTCTGATGAGCGCTGGCGATGTGAACTTACCGGCAGTATACAGGGGCCAGGAAGCAGGTGATTCTGTTTGATTAGCCCTGTTAGACATGCATTATTCAGTCTGATTAAACCCCCATGGGTTACCACTGGAAGTCCCATTGAAATGCCTCCACTGGAGGGTTGGTGTATGTGTGGGGGGTAATCACATCCTTTGTTTTGCTTTGTTCAGGGGCAGATAAAACTATCCTTAATTTAAAGTGTCTGTTTTCTATACATCATAATACATAATTTCTGTTCTTTTACAATATTCTCATGCGAGCAGCCACATTGTTCAGCTTCCATTGATGATTTATGAAATTCAATCTTCATCCTGTATCTGATGACATGATCTGCCTTCAGCTCTAGGCTGTAATGGAGCCTCGGAGCATCTGCTGTAGTCTTCCAGCCTTACCACTGCCTTTAGAAGGGCGACAGGAACCGAGCCTGTACCTTCCCGCTTATCAGCGCAAGACAAAGTCTTATTCCGTACTGCCATTTCCTGTTGAAGATTGCAATAGAGCTGTTCGGAAAGAAACTCCTATATTCAGCTGAAAGAATATGTGCACAGTGCAATTTCTTATTTCTTTTATTTCTTTTACTTCTTTTTTTTTTTTTTGCAAATTAAGAAACCGTATGCTACAAAGTCAGACCGGAACAGGAGAAGGGAAATTAATATTTCAGACAGTCAGACTGCACAGGCGAGGCAATGAAAGAAATTAACACTGAAAATCCAACATTTAAAGGTTTGATGTTCAAGGTTCCTCTATGGTTCCAGGAAAATTATTTTCACTGGTACTAAATGGCATACTGTTCTACGGCTGTGTCAAATGACATTACAAAAGGGAGCCCATGAACTCAGTAAACTCGTCTTGCAGGCTCCAAACATGAAGAGCTTTGTTGGGGTGGATAGCTGTGACACATTTTGACATTAAAGAGAGCCAGATGAGAGACAACTCTGGTTAGGCTCATTTCACGACCACCTTGAACAGGGGATCAGGAAAGACAAGCTGCATTCTGCTGTAGCTGGTGCAGTGTCAAATGCCAAAAATGACTCCAAATGGATGAAAACACCATCTCATTTTTCCCAGGAATGTTCAGAGAAAATTAAGAAGATTTGTCCATGGCTCCAGGTGTAATTAAAGGGTTGGCCAGCGCACAACAAGAGATTAAAGGGGTGTTACCAAATTAAGGAGAGGATTTAGTACAAATTAAGTGTTTGGTTGGGGGGAACTGAGGAGTTTTTTATTAGTTTATTTTAAGGGATTTGAAAGGGACTCCTTCCTCCTAGTTACCCTCTGGAGTTGGTAACATTTACATTCAGTAGGGACCTGACTCTAAAGGAGTTCATTCAGTAGGAACCTGAACCAAAGGAGCTCATTCAGTAGGAACCTGACCCGAAAGAGTTCATTCAGTAGGAACCTGACCCTGAAGGAGTTCATTGAGTAGGAACCTGACCCTGAAGGAGTTCATTCAGTAGGAACCTGACCCTGAAGGAGTTCATTGAGTAGGAACCTGACCCTGAAGGAGTTCATTCAGTAGGAACCTGACCCTGAAGGAGTTCATTCAGTAGGAACCTGACCCTGAAGGAGTTCATTCAGTAGGAACCTGACCCTGAAGGGTCCTTGGACAACAACACCAACATTACGACTTTGTTTGAGGGTTTCCAAAAAACACACAGATACTGACGAATCATTTGCAATGCACTTTCTATGAACCCAGTATTCATAAAGCATTTCAAGCACATTCAAGGGTTATGACACACTTGTAAAGTCTTATAACTAATGTCATTAGTGTTCATAAGAGTTTCAAATTGTAAAGGCTTATGTGATTACACTATAATGCATTATGAGTACAGTCATGAAAATGTATAAACAGTTATGAATACTAATGTAACTAGTTCTACATCTTTATGAATGCATTATAACACTTTATTAATATATTTCTAATGTTTTATGGAAATTGGGTTTATAGAAGGTGTTACCGTAAATCAGTTTGGATTTGGACTATATGAGTGACATTTCCCTGTTATGACTATAAGTAAACATGCAAGGGTCTTACCTCCGAACGCTGGCCTCATGGTGAAGTCATGGTCATCCACACGGAGAACCTGCTCCGTCTTCATCTTCCTCGATTTGGTGACATCCGGTGGTTTCTTTGTCAGTGAACTGTCAAATAATATGATCAGGAAATCATCAAAATCCATCAGCTATTTCAACTAAATAATCTCTTGACAGCAAATGTTGAGGCGGTGAGGTATTGAGGATCAACATACTAGTAATAGGTTTGTGACATTTTAACAGAGGACAACTGTCAACCTCATAATGTTATTACTAAGAAAACATTCATTTCCTAGAGAATCAAACTGGCATCATAAATCATGATTTATTCATTATTCAATAATGCTATTACTATTATATAATAAGTCCAGTGATATTTGATGCAGTAAGCACCGGAGTTGGCATAGCCAAAACTGACACAGTTTACTGCTAATCAATTATTAATCATGTTCAGTGCACCCCAGAGCCTGCGACTCAGGCCCACATCAGGAACAGTTCTACACTGCAGATAACTGGATTCCTGTCTAATATTCTCTCTCATTATTTATCTTATTCTCAATCAACACTCAGAGGCAGTAGCATGGTTTACAGTTACAAGATGCTTTCATTAGGCCTTGTCTGCTTTTTTTCACATGAAGTGTTTGTGATGACTGCGTTATGATTTGGGTCCTGACCAATCTTTTCTGTTGGCTGTTGCACCACTTTGAGCCATTACTATAAGAGAAGTAAATTGTAGTGCACTTAGTTAAAGGCTATAAGAGAAGTAAACTGTAGTGCAGTTAGTTAAAGGCTTTGTTGAAAACAAACCACGCATCTGTGCCTGATGGAGAAACGAGTGGACAGCTTTCATGTTTAGGAAGCTATTTCCATTTTGAGTAAAAAGCAAAAGATTACATTGTCTTAATGTGATACTGCAGCAAAGCGTTAAGTACATGCAGTGTCTTATCTGCGCATCATAAATGTACGCTGGCAGATGGGCAAAACGTGCTGGTGACACGTGGCTCTTTGGCCGCGAGTGAAAAGCACAAAGCACCGCGTGCCCATTGATGAGCTGGGCAGAGGGCACGCGCTGTCTGGGTCATGCCACTCTCCACTCCGTGCTCTGTCCCAATTAAGGTGTGACGCGCTATGAGCGCAGGCTAATTATCAAGCTGGAAAAACACTAGGGAGCTACTAAAAACATTAAATAGGGTTTTAGGGGATTTGACTGTCGTGATGATCATTAAGTGTTATCTCCACGAACATCCTCTCCCTCGTCACCATCAAAACAAAATATTTAAACTGTCATGATTGTCTACTACATTTCCTAATTAAGAACACTTGTACTTGTGAGTCTTGAACATCAGCATAATCTTCCACATAATAACCAACTACGGTGTTTTATTTTTCTTTTTGCAAACAACATAAACGCATATGGATTTCATTGAAGTGAGTGCATATGCGGCGCGGAGACTTAGAGAAAGCCCGGGTTATTATCTTTTCCAAGTGATCGGCGAAAGGCAGGTGGACAATCTTTAAGGAAAGAGGCGCAGATTAATCGATGTCTACACACTTACGTGCCATGCTTCTGGTTCTCCACGGGTCCTGTCCACCTCCTTTCCCTAGTTCCATGTTTTCGGCATTCGCCAGCAAGGATGAGGCAGAGAAGGAAAAACAGCAGCTGAATGAAGTAAGGCATCATGCGTTTAGGCTCATGTATCCACAGGTTAGTCCAAAAACCCCATCTAGTCCATGTGAAATTCGCACGAGAAACAGCATCATCTTCACCACCAAACGGAGTGGGAACGCAAAACTTGCATTGCCAGTAGTCTGCCCGTGGTTTAAATATCACCGCTGAAGATGCTGTTGCGCTTGGCGCCGTCTCCCGTTTGTCATTGGTTCACATCTGTACAGCTGTTCTTTGGCGCTCAGACCTAGAGCATCTTCGTGCCCACATGGCGAGTCAGCATCGGCATTGCATGCGAGCTCAGCCAATGCGAGAGCACTGCTAGCTTAGCCTACGCATCTGGACACAGCCTCCAGTTTGCTGAAGAGCAACAGAAAAAAAAACCTTTGGATTAGTTCGCATACGTAACCTCAGCTATCCATTAGTGGAGTGTCTGCTCATGCCGAACTCCATGCGAATTTAATGACACATCTATGAACCAGTAATGCTGAGCACCTTTGTTAACCTTTAGTGAACGGCCCGCGGATTGAGCAAGTTAGATGAAATGACCAGAATACATGAGGAAATATTGCCTATTAAGTCTTTACGTCTTTCTTATATTTTTGTCGTTTGTTTACAATTATGACTTTTAGAGTATTAATTGCCCAAAACTCTGAGGGAGATGTTTGAGAGCAAAAAGATTTTTCGTTTGATCAAGTCTCTCTCTCTCCCTATCATACTCCGGGGGTGTTTCAGTCTTTGAACCGCACCAAGCAGAGAGCAGTGGTGAGATTGGAGAGTTTTGAAGACTCCGAGACATTTGGGCATAGCCTAGCTCCATGAGGACCTTGCCTCGAAGGAACGCGTCACACTGGACCCCAACGCAGCAGATGGCGAGGTTCTTTTTTCACGCGCTTTTCCGCCCACTCAGCGCGGACTCGGCTGCCGCTGAGGCTCGGCTTATCCGGGATTTCACAGCAATTCACGGCTGCCACGCCCTGTGAGCCCCGGTCTCTGAAAGTCCACAACTGATCTGAAGCATTGCCAATGTCTCTAAATGATGTATTACGTAAAAAGTTGGTCTGGCCTTTCAGTAGTCAAGGGACAAAATCCGTCCTTAGGTTTTGTGTGGTTGGGATTTCACTAAAGAGTGTCCGTGTGTATGTGTATGCGCGCGCGTGTGTTTGAGAGAGAGAGAGAGACAGAGTCTGTGCACATCTGTGCATAGGCATGTATCTCTTTTTTGATGTGTTTTAGTCTGTAAGCATGTTTAAACAAAAATATTTACATATTAAAATAGCAAAAACACAACAATAAGTAATTCCCAAGGTTAATTTCTTTTTGAATTTGACTGATGCATTATAAGAAGCTTGACATGTATAAAGAGGCTTTGCATATGTATCTGCCCAATACCACATTGCCATGTCCCTGCTGGGTGTCCCAAAGACTCAACATCAAGCTTTGGCTACGGGGCAAACAGCAGGAATACATCAGCTATTCAGATGAACTCTAATTGAAAGTCAGTGCTCTCATTGAAGGGGAGGATGTTTTGATGTGCTGAGCATCTCTTACTGTGCGGGGACCGGGGGAATACCCAGGACAGCATACCTCCAAGTGATCACTAGCATTGGCATCATGGGCAAAACGAGACTGTGCCAACTGGACTGTTACATAAAGGATCCATACAAGAACGGAACAAAGAGATTCTCAACACTCTCAGATCAGCCTTCTGCCATTATTCTACTTGGATTAAATAAATAATTGCACAATATCTGGACTGTGATTGTTCCCATGGTTTGGCCCTCTGCCACAAGGTCAGAAGCACAAAGACACTTTGATGCATTAGCAGATTTCTTCAGACGCAGGAAATCGTGTCTTCTCTTAGAACTCTTAGAAGTTATGACTAACTGAGAGAGAGACGACTGAGCAACATCTTCTGAAAACAGCTGAGTGCAGCCGTAATGAAGGGACAGAGTGCTACACTGCCAAAGCCAAGTATGTCATTACCTACAAATACATATTTTTATTAAAAATAAGAGCTATGTATGCATTTTTAGTGACTTTGGACAAGGGTTTCGACCAAACAGCACAAACTGAAGAACACAGATACATCAACACTCTCTACAGTATAATGTATTTTCAACACATTGCCTTGGAAGATTTTATTGCATTGATTAAGTACCATTAGACTCGGGGAGTGAATGCTCCATTTTGGCACCTGCTATACAAGAAGAATTATTCATGGCAGAGCTGTGGAGCAGGAGGGGCTTAAGGAAGCTGAAGTTTCTCATCCATGAGCACCAGTTGCCAAAAGGAAGCCGCAGACACTTCTGAAGCCAGTGACCAAAGTTGTGATGTGCCGGTGGTTCTCCAATATGTGTTGAAATCCTCCAGGAATTTGCTTATGGATATGTCATCTATAACAGTCTAATTAGAGTGGAAGTGTGTGGGCTATTTGTGTAGGCTGCCAATTAGGTGATTAAATATAGTACATTATACAGTGTGCACATGAGTTCAAATTTTCTCCCCCTCAGGAAAACAAATATAATAGTATCTCTGCTAAGGTACCAAAGTAGTCTTTTAATTAAGCACCAACCAAATAAAATTCCAAAAATTGTCAGTTATAAATAATAACTCCCGTTTGATGAACATTGTGCTTGATAATGTGTCCCCATCTAAGAATCCCCCATTTGAGGAGATCACACATTTCACAGCAACACAGCTTGACAGCCTCCTCAATCTAGAGCGCTTTCATAATTTGAAAGAATATGGTACAATTGGGAATAATGTTTTGTCTTCTTGTAGGATGAAATCAGCACAGCATGGCATGGTGGTGGAGTGAAGAGGAAATATAAGAGTGGCATGCAGACGTATGTAAGATTACTACTGCTCTGTTGAAATCCCCTACATGTTACCAGCACCAAGGTGCACACAACCTATGCTCTGCTTGTCTGTCTGTATTTGTTCTATGTATTACTTGGGTAGCCCTTCACTTAAAGTCTCCTTAAACCCTGAGAATTACTGACAGAAGTGTATGTACTCACTCCAAAATGGTTATGATGACATTCACACTGTGATTGTTACAGTGTTATAAGGCATTGTGATACATACATATGTGATCATAACATTTTATAATTCTGGTCTTGACAATATTTGAATTTAAATGCCTGCCACATTTTGAGTCTCAGGTGCTTTGTTATGCACATTGTGCATGGAAAATGTGCTCTGTAAATAAATATGATGACTACTACTATTACTAGTACTGCTACAATTACTACTGCTACTACTATTACTACTACTACTACTGCTACTATTACTACTGCTACTACTACTACTACTACTGGTACTATTACTACTGCTACTACTACTACTACTACTACTACTCTTTCTGAATGGTAAAAGAAGCTGAAGTCAATCACTCTAAATCATTATGAATACTACTACTATCATGAATACTTTACTCTTTATGAATGTGTCATATTTGAATTTAAATACAATTTATTTGTATATGTTCTGTAAATACTTTATATAAATATGAATTGCGAAAAGTTGAAATTTTGTGAGGAACCCAGTAGGTCTGTGAGTCATGGAAATGTTTGCTTTGTGTTTCTAGTTCTAGTTTCTAGTCAGAAAGCCCTCAAGTCTCCAGTGAAATCTCCAGCTCAGATTATTGAGTGTGATTCTCAAAGCACGCAGTTTATGAAGACATGTGCGCCTGCCTATGCTGCTTGCCCTTAGAAATACCGTCGACCTGTAAACAGCATGGATGATGGAGTTTGGTCTTCAGTAATGCAATGTCACAAAGTAAAGAGTGAAACCAATTTGGCCAAACATATTCAAACACAAACAGAAACAGGTTTGATGGACAGATAAGCATTTCACGCTCTATGCAAAGGTTCAGCCTATATGCATGTCTGAATAAACACACACACACACACACACTGTACCCAGTAGGCCTACTTCATTTTCAGCAGTGAAATAAATCTCCATCAGTCTTTGCATCCAATAAATACTTGCTCTGGTTGAAGCCCACTGCAGGAATAGAAGGCTATACACCAGCTCTCATTCCCTGATGAAGCCAAGGAAGGTCATGCGTGGGTAGCTGGCTCTGCCCGGTTGCCAGAATTAATTACTGTAAACTATTCCTCAAAGGAAGAAGTCGACATACTCTCAGGAAAACTTGATTTTCCTCAGTTTAATTTATTGGAGCTGCAACCCTTTTCCAGATCATATGATAGTGACTCATAATGTATACACAATTAATTTGGGATAATGTTAGCATTGAAAAGGCGGGGGTGCAGACACCTGACAAGAATATGGATTAAGTCAGTAACTGTCATCTATCATGCACTAGGGTTGTTGTTGTTGTTGTGCTTTTACATTGTTATCTCAGTCAGCACTGCCTGCTCTGTGTATGTGGCTCAGACCCTTTCACAGAAGAACCTCTTTGAAGATGAATCAGGTCAGAGGGAGAGACTCTCAGAGAGGGCCTGCAAGGCCCCCCTATTAGCCCTGCTAGTATTCTCCAGTCCCATAGCACTAGAATGCAAGAGCATGGACTGGACTCACATCACCTGCAGACCTCTACATCTCCATGTGTCTGTACACCACAGCCACACCATTGTACACCATATGGTCTCATGGTTCAACATGGCTCACCATACATCCCGTTCCCAATCTCACACACGTCATAGAGGCAAGTGTTGGCGTGACCTTGAGCCGAAGAACACTAAGTAACGCGTGACGTGACGTGTTTCTTACACATTTAGTGAGACGCGTTAATCGTGACCATTTCTGGAAGCAATATTTTCCAACACTGGACACATCTGTTGCTTTTAGTTGTTGACTTCATGCTATGAGACAGTGATCTGATTTTAATCTTTAATCACTTAAGATGTGGATTGGTGGTGCACAGGGGTTAAAAGGGCACATGGAATGTACTAATGACGATGTCATCTTCTTGGAACATGTCTCCATGGCACGCGGAACACTAAACAGAGGCATGGCTCAGTTCCAGTTGCCGTCTTGACTGCTCAGTGTGATTCCACAGGGAAATGCATAATCCTTTTTAGCCAAATGGTTTCTGCTAATTGATACAATTTGCTGGGTGGCAAAAAATGTGCTCCCTGGGTAGAAAAATCTTTAAATGTAATGCAAGACTAGAGGTGATATTTCACTGCAGTCCTAGGCCACAGTAACTAACTAGTGTCTGAAAACAACTGTTCATTGTTCACGTTCTCATGATGTGATAATGGTCATGAAACAGTGTTGAGAGGCACTATACACTAAATGTCAATATAGATTCAATTGCACTGCTCTGAATGCAGTAGGAAAGACCACACAGAGGCATTTGTTGGCTGGGAGGGCCATCTCCTGACCCAAAGTCATCAAGTCAGCTGTTTCCACAAGCCAAGCAGCAAACAGCTCATTGTGCCCAAAATAGGCTACCTCATTTCCCACGACACTTCTATTGTATACTGCGCTGATGTGACAGCCCCTGCCGTCTTAGTGTCTATAATTAACATCATCAGCAGCAGCATCAGAGCAAATGTTAACTCAGCAATCACAATCAGGGTAAGACAATTCACAAATGGCAGGAGGAACGCCACCAGATTTGTCTGTGAACCACCCAGCAATTCGCATTAGTGCAACAGTGCTTTTGTCATAAACACACTTCTCCCTAGGGATGGATGGTTGTTTTTTTTCTCTAACTTTAAGAGCAGCCAGCACTCGTGTCTCACAGATGGGTCCGACTGATATGGAGAGTGAAGAGGGGGAGGGGTGGATGGGCGTAAGGGATTATAATTTCTCAACATGAAATTGTCTTATGTAACACATTGTAGTTTTCACCACACAGACGATTTAGTGTCCATCGAGAGAGCGAGAGAGCCGTGGCGGTTATGTAACAGGCGGTGACCTTACCAGACACACAGCCGCAATCACAGTCCTCATGTGAGGTAAAGACACTCTTAGAGATTGGCCGGCCTGGCTGCTGAGGTGCTTAGCCAGCACTGGCAACCTGGGCCAGCGCCAGCGCAATCAGACCCGCAGGGCATTGAGTTGACATGCAGCATCTCTTTAACACATTTACCGGGCTAATGTATGGGATTGGATTGGATTGCTCCATTTGACATCAGTGGTCATGTCATGTGGGCTACCTGTAGCCGTTGCTAGATTAGTGCTAGATTAATCTGCCTGGAATCTCTACCAAAACATTACTTTAATTCTGTCCATTGAACTGTACAGTGGAGAAATATCGCTCCTGGTTCATTGTAGGACTACGATTCTCAAATTCATAAGGGTCTCCATCATAAACATACAGGCCTAATGGATATAAAGGGCCAATGGGTAAACACACACACACACACACAGACACACACTAGCACACAGTGTTGTTATCAGGTAGATTAGACAAGTGCAGCAACAGTGCATAAATGGTAATTTGACAAAAGGTTTCCTATTTGTTTCAAATTAGTTTTTGTCTGAGATAACAGGCAAATTACTTTTACTTTAAATTTGCTAATGTCATAGTTCCTTTAATTTGTTCTTGTTGTAAGACAATGTATTCAAAACATTTGCTAATGTCATAGTTCCTTTAATTTGTTCTTGTTGTAAGACAATATATTCAAAAGGAGAACAACAAATTGTCATAACAAATGGCATCTTTATTTATTAACAATATAAATAAATAAATACATAAATATGAAGCAAATTAGTAATAAAATAATGGGCACAGAGGTTGTGATTTTCAGTCTAGTGCACAAGAATAAAGGTAGTTACAAGTAAAGCTTTTTAAGTTTGCTTTGAAAATAATAAAGCTGTTGAAATGGAAGCGTTAGCAACACCCAGGAGAAAAAAATAAATCGATATGCCACTGTAAATACACAAGAACAGACAGAATACCAACCATTTCACTGCATGATAATATTTCTGTCCCTCCATATTATAAACAGATCAAACCCATATTGGCATGCACAGGTAGCAGCCACACATCCAGAAGATGTTTGTCTTATGACAGGGTTGTTTCAATGGTAGTTATTAAAATAACTGGCATACTCTAATTGGAACAAAAGGCCACCTGGAAATACCCACATGGTCTGACAATCTGACCAAAAGGAGTGGGAAATTACCATGTGATAAATCAGACTTTATAATGGGCCCTTGAAATGAGTCTAGGGTTTTTTTTTTCTCTCTTACATGATAATTGTGCAAATGACAAAGTAAAGCGGCAATTCACTCACATCTCAGGATTGGGCGTTCTCTGGATGCAAATTGGCTACAGAAATGCAATCATTTTTCTCTCTCTGTACCCCTACTGGGTTTATAGGTTTCTGTTGGCATAACGAGCAGTGTTATAGCCTGTTTGTAAGCTAGCTAATATCCAAACCAGTAGCCTATGTGGATAATAAAAAAAGACATTTGCACGGGATTCTTTAGATACTACTGACAAAAAAAGTGATCTTCCTATTATATAAAAACACTGTACTGTTCCAGCACAATTTTCTTTTTCTATTGTATATGATTTACAAATCAGAAAATGGTAAAACATCTCTGAAAAAAAGAAAAGAAATAAAACAGAACTTGTAAAAGACTCCATGGCAATTGTTCTAGACGTTCTCACCTGGTGTTCTAGACATTCTCACCGTGCTAGTGGTGTTCTCAGTGTGGCTGGATGTGTGCTCCGTTGGGAGTGTTCTGTTTGCTCCATCTTCGCTGGCTCAGGAGCTTACGACTCTTCTGCACCTTGAGGCGCACGTCAAACACGTCCTCAATGGCCTTCTTGAAGCAGTGGAAGTTGTAGTCGATAAGCCCTGCAGGAGTGAACACGAGGAGTCACTCAGTATATTTCCCAAGACAGACAGTCACGAACACACCAATGTCTGCCACCCCTGGGGTCGACGAGGGCACAAGCTATCCCACCATCTCACCTTAGGCCCCTGCCACACACACACACACACACACACACGGGTGCGTGCACACTGACACAAACACACACACACACACACAGTTCAAGTCCCCTCAATGTGGCTGTCTGAGAGAGGGTAATAAGATAGTGATGAAGAGGACCAATAGCCACTGACAGGGAAAAAAAGCCAATGCCAACTGAGGCTTTTGACTCACCTTTCCTTTCAAAGCTCTCTTCCCTCAGGAAACACACCATGGCCAGAAACTTGGTGACCTCCTTCAGGTACATAACTGTGGTGTTGTTCAGATGAATGATGGCCATGGACTCTTTGTCGTAGGGGGATCCTGCCTCATCCCCTGTCAGACTGCCAGGGGAAACAGAAGTGGGAAAAGGCCTTTTAACTTTTAACGACTAACATTTAAGCACAATTTAAACCCTTACTAAAAGTACCACTAGCTAACAGGAAGTAGGCTATTAGCCTACTCTCAACATCTAAAAGCAGCATAGTATTCAAAATTCAGGCTACATCACTGCTTACTGCATTCTCTTGTCCCCTTAATATAGTTGGCAAGAAATCTGGAAGCTTGTAGTTTTTCGTGTTAGCATTAACGCCCCCAGGTTCACAGGTGAAAATCCTGATGGGAAAATGAAAACTTGGCGCAAATAAGGTGTGAGCAAAAGGACATGATTAGACGACTCTGTAATAGGTCTGCCGAGTGAAAATACATTTCTCATTTGAATTTTAAACAAAATGTTAAAAATGTTAATTTTGAACAAAATTGTTTTGTCAATATTAACATGTTGCTACCAAAAAGCTAAAGCTGGACATCTATAATTTTCTTATAGATATATAAACTCTTCTATAATCAGTATGTTAACCTATGTTAACTGTGTGTTTTTCTGTCTCAGAAAATGTATGATTATCAATCATAAAGCTAACTACAGTTAGCATCTGCTGCTTTGGTGACGCACTAGTAAAGAGAACTTGGACGCAAAACATGTATTTATTTATTTTTTTATTTACATGTTACGAATGTGGAGGCACTCTGACTGTTAATTAACCATCAGCTGAGTTATTTTGTTGATTTCACAAAATGTCATTCTCATAGGAATTTTTCATTGGGAGCCAGAACACTCAAAATGCTAATTCTTTGCGGCTTGCCAACTCTATTCAGCTAATAACAGAACAAAAAAATCATGAATAAAGATATGCTGACAAAAGCCAATATGAAAACACTGTTGTAAGGAAAAAGAAGCATTTGTTCGTTATTGGAAACTAGGATTATTTGAATGACTTCCGTGTCAAAAGAAAGAAAGACAAGTGTCCCAGGGTCAGTATATTATTTTGATTTGTTTTGTAAGATATCAACTTTATTTTGTCAATGCCAGATATCTATGCCAAAGTCCATGGCATGGCCTACACAGTACATAGTGTAGCTCTTAAGAAAGCCGAGGATGAGAGAGAAATAAACGAAGTGTTCATTAAATCATAACAGATGTAGTGCAAAACTATAATTAAACAGAATAATTAAAGTGATTTAAGGGTTTTTTAAGGGACATGATCAGGAGAAGGAAATGACAGGTTCCCATTGACATTAGAAGCTGAAGCCCTGCTTCACAAGACACAGCATCAACTTCTAAGCTTTTTCAAATGAGTTAATGTGAGCATATTTATATACACACTGAGACAGCAAATCAGGGTCATGATATTCATCAGTCAAATTAGATGGAAGATGAAAAATATGACAGAATTTAATTTATTATAAACTAGCATGAAGTTTCCCCCCAAAAAAGCCAAGAATATGGGAAAAAAACTCCTCTACTTCTCTGTTTTTCTCTATCCCTTTCTTGTGTGTGTGTGTGTGTGAGACTGTGTCAGGCATTTCCATGTTTGGATGGATTAGTACTCTGAGTGCAACTGACTCTGAGCCTCTCTCGCTCTCTTTTGTTCTGTCTCTCTCTCTCTCTCTTTCACTCTCTCTCACTCTCTTTCACTCTCTCTCACTCTCTTTCTCTCTGTGCTC
Organism: Tenualosa thibaudeaui; assembly: GCA_027481765.1. NCBI lineage: Eukaryota > Metazoa > Chordata > Actinopteri > Clupeiformes > Clupeidae > Tenualosa > Tenualosa thibaudeaui. The sequence goes on from JAIFZK010000068.1 coordinate 3,902,674, forward strand.
TCCTGACGACAGAAGTGAGGCTGCAGGGCTCATCTGCTTCTGCAGACGACTCCAAACCGACAGCTGTAGGACCCTGGGGCTCTGGCCCAGCCTCCTCATGCCTGCACCTTTATTGGCCCTGCACCCCGTGCAGTAGTTCAGTCTGGGCCATGTGTGCCAGGGGCCACAGTCCATCGCTAGCCCCTGAAGGGCTGAGAGATGAAGCTCAGCTTTCACACACTCCAAAAGCAATATTTCCCCCAGGTGAAGTGTGTGTGTGTGTGTGTGTGTGGGGGCATCCTGAGGACACCCATTTCAATTTCCATGTCTTCTTAGATGGGGTTTCAGTGAAGTAGATTAAAGTCTACTTTCTGTATGCTTTGTGAATGTTATTGCAACAGAGGGGGACAACCAGATGACCAAATGATGATTTATTCCCATCAGACATAAGAGACTCTTGGGTTATGATAGTGCAAACGCACCCGTAGATGCAGGAGATGTCGATGACCACGTCAATCATGTCACAGCACAGCTCGTATGTCTGCATATCCACAGGACTGCTGTCTGTTGCGATGTAGATCTTACTGACCACATCAAACAGGAAGGCCTTTTCAATGCCTGAGTTCTGTGGACACACACAGCAAAGGGAAGCACTTTAAGGAGAAGCATAAGCACTGCATCATAGACCAGTTACTATCAACCAAGTGCTGTGGAATTGGCATAGAAACAACAAGAAAGCATTGACATCACTTAGACTGCAATATGCAATAACAATATGAATAACACTGACAGGACTTAATTAGGAGTTAATTGACAGATTAATGAATTTAATGGTTTTCTGTGCTCCAATTACTGTGCTCTTTTATTGTACACATGAAATATGCTGTTCTGAAAAACAAAAAGAAAAATGGAAAAATGAAAAGCGAAAAAAATAAAAATGAGCAAACATGTCTAATCCATTATGATCATGGGGCTAGAGAAAAGAACTTCTGACAAAGTAACAATAAGCTAACACTTTTCCTGTCATTACATTACCTAAGGTGTTTAAGTAAAGGCTATAGTTAAATCAAAACAGCCCTTTCGCCCACTATCTGGACACTTATTTATTTTTAACAGTGAATCTGTAAACACTATTCTTCTGTAGTGCCATAGTGCATGTCTGTCATAATGGACAGCAGTACATGAACTGTATGTGGTGGTAGCGTAGTGGTTAAGGAACCTGCCTAGCGTGCAAGTAATGTGAAAAGTTGTGGGTTTGAATCCCAGCTGCCACCACTGTGCCCTTGAGCAAGGCACTTAACCCTAAGTTGCTCTAGGGGAGACTCGCCAAATTGTAAGTCACTTTGGATAAAAGCATCTGCTAAAGTTTAATGCATGTATTCTTTAGTGTTATTTTACACTCTTGTTGATGCCTCTTGTGCAGATAAATAAAACACTAAAAATAGGAACTGGTTTTCATTTATTTCATCTTCATCAAGTAAGGTCAGGTGATACATGGTACAATTCATTCCATAATGATGTTATAACGTTTGTGACTTGAAAACAACTCATCATAACAGCAATGAGACTTTTTGAAATTTATCTTCAAATAGTTTTGCGGTTGTTTGCATTCTGCTGCCATCATCTGGCTAAAGTCAAATTTATTCATAATCAGATTTGGACCTCTGATTGGACAACTAATCCCAAGCAAGCTTGCAGACTCAATCCCAGCCTTAAGCACAACTACAAGGATGGAAAGATGGATGTGTTAAAGTGCATGCAGATGTGTGTGTGTGTGTGTGTCTGTGTGTGCATTTGAATTCAACTGTCTGATACATGCCAAGTATAACGAAGACGGGAGGCAGAGGGGAGATGGAGTAGGCATTTATGACAGATAATGATGAGACGTTCTTTTCCAGTACGAGTTTAAAATGATCATCACTTCTTGATTGTGTATATGAACCACTTCACACAATGTCAGATCAGAAATCCTTATCAGATCTGCTTTCATGATACAGTATGATCACTAAGATATACACTTCACAGTAGTTGCACTATAATCAGTAACCATTTGAATGTGTTTATAACAATACACTAAGAATGACAGAAAAACACATGTAATTAGCAGCTAGACTAAAAGATTTCATTTCCCCTCTCATGCAATTGAAGATTTCAAGGCTTCTGCCTGATTACCCCTGACTGTGTGTGGAGAGAGAGCTGTCTGTGTCTGATGGCAAAAGGCTCAGCAATAAGGACTCGGCAGGCTACTTACTGATATGAAGATGTTCAGCAATAAGGACTCGGCAGGCTACTTACTGATATGAAGATGTTCAGCAATAAGGACTCGGCAGGCTACTTACTGATATGAAGATGTTCAGCAATAAGGACTCAACAGGCTACATATTGATATGAAGATGTTCAGCAATAAGGACTTAGCAGGCTACTTACTGATATGAAGATGTTCAGGAGGTTTTCCAGGGTGGGAAGCTGGGGAATGAGCTTTTGAACCACTTTACTGAAGGCCTCAAAGATGGAGTGATCATATATGCTGGTCAAATAAAAGCTGGAGTGGCACACAAGAGTGAGGAGAAAACCAGTGAAGAAGAAGAAGAAGAAGAGTAGAAGAATATAAAGAACAAAAAACTAGAAGTAAAAATAGAAGTATTTTATTTATCTTTATATATGTTATAAACCAGAGAATGGCTGAAGAGCAGTCAGCAATTCATTTTCATCATTTCGAGTTTGAAGAATCTTTAAGAGCACTCAGGCAAGAACAGCTTGACTTTAACCACAGTAAATGTGCAATGTTCACATGTACTGCTGCACTGCAACCATTAATCAACAGCAAGCCTAGGAACAGTTGCCAGGTAATGGCACTATTTTCAGACTGTCAACGTTTGTGCAATTACTGCAAACAATTCAAAGTCCTTCTCATTTCAAGTGATAATAGTATCACATTTGCCAAAGTCAATGCAGGTCAAGAATCACACACAGAGGGATTTCACAGCTCGATCTGTCACACTCACCTGAGGTGTATCCTTTCCAAACCTGCATCTGCCAGGTCATCATTGGCCCTTTTGTGGATGTCCCTTTGCTTCTCAATCTTGTGGTCATCAGAAAGCCCATCCACTTTATGGATAAATACTTCAAAGTTGATGTCAGGGTTGACCTTGTAGGCTCTGGTAACAGTTAGGTGTAGTCTGCTCAGCGCTTCAATATAGTCATCCTGCAACATAAGATGAGATACAATTAAAAAATGAAGACTAGACATGCATCAGACACTAGGCCTGCTAAATAGAAGATCAAGCAATTTCCCAGGAGGTGCGAGAGCCTACAGAATCTTTTTCTGTTTCTCTGTTTCTACTGTGGTACGGAACATAAACTTTTCTCTTGGAGGGTACTACTACTACTGGAGGGTAACATTCTGACTTGGCATATGACTACATATATTTTTCAAGTGGCAGCACCCATAGTAAAATGCAACACAAGAGAACCTGAAGTTAATGTCAGGTTTACCCTACAGTCAAGTCAAGAGTATAATTAGTTCTAAAAGCTGCAAACACAATGACACAAGCTTCCCTAAAGCAACATATCATTTCCTGCTGTGAAGTCTGAAACATATTACATTCATATATGTCAGTTGATGTGTTCAGGTTTCAAATCTGCCTCAACTGAAGTGAAAAAAAAGCTTGTTTAGCCAGTGTCAGAGTCTAGCAGCATCAAAATCCCCATTGGATTCTAAACCAATGGAAGTGGTGGGTTTGCGGGCATATTGCTGTAGCAGTACTTATGGATCTCATTAGCTCAGAGAAGAGATCAAACATACCTAGACTACCCTCCCTCTCAGTGATGCTCGACGCCACTGTAAAAACCTCTTGAAATGATCTTTTATTAGATTCTGAAACACTGTGCATGGTCCTTTTTATGGAACCTTCCTGTCATTTTTACAATGTAGACTGATTTTAACAGACACAGGCACAGAGAATATTATTCATTTCTTCCTCATCAGAGACACTGCAATTAACAACTCGTTACAGTGGAAATGTCATTACACTATGGTATGAAGGAAAGGATCCCTGCAGACAAACCTTAAAAGTATTTTTTAGTATAAGTTTTGGTTTTGGAAGTTTAGAAGAAAGAGTATATTTGTGCAAAGCCAGTGCTTAGCCTTTTGCTTAGGGTCACTTGGAGACATCTGGAGATGAGACAGTCTGCTAAAGTCGGCTCCATTAAGCATTTACTGTTCACCTTTAAATCACAACATGGACCAACAGTTCTTTTAAGGCCCCATGTCTCTGCGTGAACACTTATACCCATTAAGAAAAGCCTCTCGGCTGTTTCAGAGACCCCTGTGCAAACTAAGGTAAAAGATGCTTTCTTTCCTTTATGGGTGTCAGGAACAGTTTACGTTCATCAGATCTGCACACACACTTTCTAATTTACAAATACGTCTCAAAACCTATTTTCTATCTGCTTGCTTTGTAATGTCTTGGATTATTCATTGTAGTATTCTTGGGTCTTATAACATGCTCTTTTATGTTTCGTTCTTATGACTCTTGTTGTCATAATTTGATTGTCTGTTCATGATGTTTGTTCCATTTATTTATGCTGTATTATTTATCTGAACTGTTGCTGAGTTTGTCTGGTCTGTGGTGTTTGTATGTTGTTGTACTGTTGTACTGATTTCACCTGTAACTGTGTTTTCTCCCTGTAGTATTAGTGCTACCCTCTTTCTACTGCTCTGTTTGTGTTGTTGGTCTCTGTGTGGTTAATGGAACAGCCATGTGTTCATTAAGCAATAAGCCATGAGAGGCCAATGGTTTGTGCTGGATTTACAAAGGTTTGGAACACCGAATCAGCCAATTACAATCAAGGAGCCAAACAAGCTGTTGCAGAATGAAATGTTTAAGATGCACATGGGAATAGAGTAAGGAAAAGCTGCACTAAATACTATCACAGTAGGTGCCTAAACACCTGAGGGAGTCATTATCTGCATTCAATTATCTAAAGTATCTCACTTTTAGAATCAAAGAAATGTGTGATTGTTATGAGTATCCAGTCTTCTTATCAGTTTAACTTATCTACATCAAAAAAAGATATTTGGTGGTAAAATGTGTGATGATTATGAAAATGTTCCTTTAATTATTCCATAAATCTACTATGTTTAGTTTTGAATTAAGTGATGAGTAAACAGAACCACAAAATCACCCCAGTGCTAGCTACTCTTCTAAATATATCAAAGAGGAAAGGAAGGGAACCAGCAATGTGACACAACAAGAAATGACTTTTTAATGGGGAACAAACTCTAGAAGAATGAGTCCCAAAAACGGGGTTTAAAAGACTTGAGAAGCAGAGAATGCAAAGTGCTCTAGCCAGTCTATGGCCAGTGTTCAGTTCTGCTCTGAGATTTGGGAACTGCACCTGCTTGCATATCATGGCCAAAAATTGTCTCAGTCATGGACTACATGGGTGTGCTTGCTCTCTCTCAAACGTTAGTCCTTCTCAAACTGGCCAAGATTTCTTTTTTTTTTTTTTTTAACCACCTTTTTTAATCACTCCTCCGTATACACATAATTAAAACTGATTATAAATAAACCAAAACTTCACATGAGGTTTTGTTTATTAATGTTGCAATTACTTTTACTTTCTAACTCTCTCTGAGTAACACTCCCCATCCTTTTAAATTAAATGAATCTTTCTGCATGACTAATAGTGGATACTTAATTAATATTGACAATTAAAGTTAAAATAATGAATTATGAAATGAAGTTTTCGCACTTAAGCAGCACGTTGACTCTCAGTGCTTTATGAGTACTGTCTGACAGTGCTTTTTGAAGGCCAAGGCCTATACACCCCTAAGGGTAAGCCCACAGTGACTCTAAGCAGAGAAAAAGTTGAAAACCTAACTCAAAACTAGAGGCTTATACGCCTAAGGCTGGCCTGGGGTTAGATGGAACTGATGAAACAGTAATAACGGAAAGGGAGGGGAGAGGGTTAAGGGGGGACTAGTAAAAAAAAAAAAAAAAAACAAAGAAAAAAAACAAAGAAAAGAACTGTGAGCTGGATTAACACTGATGGGTGAATGTACAGCTCATCAAGGTCAACTATGAAAGAGATGAAAGTTCTCCTCAAACCTGTGCTTAGTAGGCTTTAGTACATTTACACTTTAAAGCGAAAGAGATTTTAAATCTTAAATCTTTGTGTTTTTTTAGGATGGTCAATGACTATGCTTCACTAAGTTCAAAGGATCTAAATAACTAAGAATGTGTTGTTTTTCAGTACCTATCAACTGAAGAGATTAAAACCCTTATGAAGAGATGCGTTGGAGGTGACCAACGGTTCATAGCTCAGAACGAGCTTAGTTTATGAAGGTCTAAGGACCAAAGCATTATGTGTTAAAACAAGAAGTTATTAACAACAGTAACAGTAACAGCCAGAAAACTTAAAGAAGTTAACAACACTAAGGACTGAAATGTTGTGTGTTAATTAAATAAGCTGCTTGCACAATGATAAGTATATGTGAGTTTACAATTCACTCTGAGTACCTATCAATTGCAAATACAATTAACTTGTGTACATACATATCACAGTGTATGTTGTAAACATAACTGCAGCAGTATGCCAGGAGATAAATACTCCGAGCACAAATGAGTCTCGTCCAACTCCACCACAGTTAAAGAAGTGACTGTGTTGCCTTACTCGTCCCTGGTAACTAACCCCACCATTGTTAAAGAGGTGAATGTGTTACCTTACCTGTGAATCGATGACAAATATGAGTGCTCCTGTACCACGAAAGATCATCTCATAGTCGAATGTGGGGTCGAAGAAGTCAATTTGTCCCGGGAAGTCCCAGATCTGGAAGCTGACGAAAGAGCTATTGGAGACGTCCTCACGGCAGATCTTGTTGGTGCTCTCCAGGAACAGGGTCTCATTGGGAGACATCTTGTGGAACACCACTTTCTGGATGGAGGACTTACCACTGCGACGAAGACCCATCAGCAGGATGCGTGGCTTCACCTCGCTGTTGAAGGGGTCGCTAAAGCCCAGGACTGAGTGGGGTGCGGACACACACACACACACACACACCAAGGATAAATGCAACAAGATACAAAGATTGAGTCATTCTGGAATCCGAGAACATATCCAGTAGAATGTAAAATTGCAGATATCTCTCTCTCTCTCTCTCTCATACACACACACACACACAAACACAGACATATTGGGTCTCCCATTCACCACTATCACACATAAAAGTTAAGGCAGAGTATACCCCAACAAATAATACAATTAGAGATGAACATGTACTCATACATACACTAGATCTTGCAAAGTTTTTTTTGTTTGTTGTCTACACAGAGACCACAATAGGTCTCTGGAGAGAGGAGGGAGACCACAATTCACTTCACCACTACACAACTCTTTCATTACTGAAGGAATATGGTTAAATAATATCTACCCTGCTCCAAAGCCTAGTCATCACAAAAGTTCACAATGGGTTTTCAAATAAATTCATCGAGAGATAACTGTAAGGACAATGTGACGCAAGCTTGTGCAACTGCACTGCACTAAACAGCAATAAAGAACAAGGTCTCGGAGATCAGACCCAGAAAACACACAAGAATCCCAAAATACACTTCAAGTGAGCAAGGCTGACATGAGTGTGTTTTGTCAGACCCGTCTGGGACAAATCCTCTGGGGAAGTAAAAGTAAATAAATATAGTGTAAACAGCGCGTTGTAACGCGCGTGATGGACATGTAGTGTACTTGGCTGACATTTGCCGCGATTTATAGCAGCGCTGTCCCAGTTTGGCACCGAGTGTGGGTTTGTAGGTGGGTTTGTCACAAGACGGGAGCGATCTGTAACACATTGTAGATCAAGTCATCAACATTGTTGGTAAGTGAAGTGGATACTGGCACTTCAGTACCTCCCACTAATCACATGCTCGCTGATTTGAAGACTGTGACCTTGATAGCTCCTTGCTGTGGAATGCGAGCTGCATTTGGTGAGAACCGAGGCGCAGTAAGACTTAAAATACAGCCTTTGGAATCCGGCCACCATCGACTCGACGCCTCCGAAAATGTGAAGTCAGTGGTCGACTGGTCAGTCTTATGTCATTACGTGGTACAGAAATGTATGAATTAAGCAGGTTTTAACCTTCCATCTAGTCACAAACAATGTCAAGCGAGGAGAACTGAGAAATAGTAATGTAAACCGACATGACCTCATTACGGTGTGGATGGCACATCCTTCTGTAATACATTCCAACCAAAACGTTGATCTAAAATAATACATGATACAAATTATTTAACAAACCAGGCCGGGGAGTGATTTTACCAGCAGAACAGTGGCCTACATTAGCAGCACCACATTCCCATTCGCAAGATACCCTTTCTCCAGTACATGAATCAAGAACACACTTCACTTTCTTGGCCTTATGTTACAGGATTTCTTTACCGTAGTCAGTTGAAGTGGTATTGCTGATTCACTGACCACGGTCAATGACTAGCCTACTGTAAGAGAAATTGATATTGATGTCACTGCACAGCAATGCCATGGTTTGGTAGGCTATCTGCGTCAGTGCGCATTCCAGGCAGTAGTTGGGAGGCTTTGATAAACCGTTTGTTCACAGCAGCAGTAACAGTAGGCTACTTTTGTCCAGAGAAAGTTTCAAGAATTAACCGTTACCTCCGTCCTCGCAGCTACAGTCAACATCTCCGTCCGTAAACGTATCAAAGTCATCGTCATCGTCATAGTACGCCAACGCCAAGTCCTCGTCTTCCTCGCAGTATTTAGAAACTCCCTCGCTAGTCATTCCCAAAAGTTCTGAAAATTAAAGTGCGGTGCTTGACCAACTTCTCCACATTGTCACCTGATATGTCCAAGCCATTGTGAACTTTCACCTCTCCTTCCTTTCGCAGCAGCGGGCATACCAGCCCGCCTGCAAGGGAATTCGCAGCACACTGCAACTATTCATACATTCAGGCTCATCAAACAATGATTAGCTCTGACAAACAAGGGTCAAAAAGGACAAAGTTGGAACGCCAAATACTTTGTTTTGGGCAACGCCTACCCCTTCGCTCAGTGAAACAGGCGACAACATGTGGCCTGCTTAGCACACTGGGAAGTGTAGTGAACGCCTCAGTTTATACCAGAGTTTATACTGTATATATTTATCTCTGTGTGCGTGTTTAGCCGACCAGGCTGCCGTGCAGAATATGACAGTTCTATGTGTTATTTGAGGATACAGGCTGCCGTTATGTAGTTAGGATACAGATATTTTAGCAGTCTGTGTGTGTGTGTGTGTGTGTGTGTGTGTGTGTGTGTGCGTGCGTGCGTGTGCGCGCGGCTTCTTCCTCACAAATAATAATTACCGTTTCACGTGATTTCAGAACCAAGGACAGTGGTTCTGTCTTGCAATTGTTCAGCTATAATGTGAAGGGTGAACTGCACGAAATAAGGCTTAGTTCTCTGTTTTGATGTCTGTTTAAATCCACTGGATGGCGATGCGAGTATACAAACAAGGGCAGATGTTCTATGCAGTTGAATTGGGTAAATTGTCTCGGTTGCAACCGAGATTAGTACAGCTTAGACATCTCTTGAAAAACAAATGTCTTTCACAGTTCTTGGTGTTGGAGATGGAGGCAAATGACCATACTTCCTCATGGTCATGCATGCAGCCCAGTGCTCCAAATATGGAAGTTAAGTGGTAAAAGTTTTCAGCCTTTTTATCCCACACCCTTCAGAATGATCAGAGAGTATAGAGCTGTCATACTGTGAGCCTCATGAGCAGGTTTAGTGTAGAGTACAGGCTACTTTTGACATCAAGGAATTCCACTATTTTGTTTCATTACATGTGACATTAAAGTTTTTATTGTTAGCTATCCAACAGATTTAACTATAAATATTTAAAATGCATAAAATGTCCTTGTAGTGAGACTAGACTAGAGACTAGTGAGATTAGACATAGTCTAATATCAGGCAATAACAAGCATGGCTGTTGATTTCACCTCAGGCTGATTAGCATGTTCCATTGGGCAAAGAGAGTTCTGAAGACCTGCCTTGTATGTGCTGATCTATCGCTTTGCTGAAGGCCTATTCTAAGTTGTTATTCTTCCAAATTCATTCAGTCATTTGGCATTCATCACTGGATATAACATGGTGTGCTGAAAAGCAAAAAAACACTGACAGATTTGTACTCATTTCCACTGAAAAGGATATGCAACATGCGTGGGTATAGTGAGGTTTCTGACAGGTGCAAAAACAATCAGGAAACCAGAGGTGCCTCTACATTCAGGTGTCTGGAAATGTGTGTGTGTGTGTGTTTGTGTGACAGAATCAGATTGTCATAGGTTATGTGTGCAATTGTTAAGTTGGGTTTATGACTCAGAGAGCTAAAATACAAAAAAAATATCAAAATGACACTTGACACTTGGCAGCTAGGCGGCCTTAACGAAGATCAAAAGCATTTCTTTTTTAGAAATAGTGGGTGACACCACAGGTGAGAGTGGAAAGCAATTGTGTGGTTTCCCAGTATTCTTTGGCAAGATATCATACTAACATCACACCTAGAGCAAACAACAGAACTTGTTTTTTTAATACTGGTATATACATGGTTTTGAAGTGGAATTTCTTTTGGCACACACAGTTGCTCTAATCATATTTCTGTGAGGTCCACAACATGATACAACAGAATCTTTCTGGTTACAACTTTTATGACCCTAGTACAGAATATAGGCATCTGCCACCCCTCTTGATAAATAATCATCACATTTCTTTCACAATTTTTGTAATCTAGATTTCTACCACTACCTCTGCTATGACTGCATCAAGAACTATCGCCTACTGCTGTTGGTGCAGATTCTTTTTCCGTGTCTGGATGTGTAGCTGATGCTTAATCTGTCCCAGATTAACCTTCAACTAGAAGGAAAGCAAGACCCATCAAAGCAGATCTATGGGTACTGTGTGTACTAATGCCTTGTATACAGGGTTGAATACTGGATATTCTAGTAACACTTTAGATTAGGGTACCAATATTCACCATTAACTAGCAGCTTATTACAGTGCAAACTAATTACATACTAGTCATTTGTTAGTCATTACAAGTCATTTATTAATGCTTTATTCTACGTGATCTTGTTCTACCCATAGTAGACCATTGACTAGAAATTCTCCAATATAAACTCCTAATTACTGCTTATTCCTAGTTAGTATGCTACTTGTTGTATATGAATTTCAATGTGGTTTGCTCAGTGAGTGTCTTAGAAGGTGGTAGTGCAACAGGAACAGTTCTCAATCAAAAAGACATAATTAGGACTTATTTAGACACTATTAGACACTAGGTTTTGGGTTTTGTTCCTATGAATAGACCATCTTTTCTAAATATTACTGAAGGAGAATAACTGTTCCTGTTGTGCTATTGCCTTATAAGCCCCATATTAACCAAAGTATATTAAGATCATAATTTATATACAACAACTAGCTTACTTGAATAAGCAGTAATTAGGAGTAATATTGGAGAAATTCTTTGCTAATGGCTATGAGTAGAATAATCTCATGCAGAATAAGGCATTAATAAGTGACTTGTAATGACTAATTTAGTGACATACTAGCCAATACTAATTAACATTTAGTAACATATTAACCACACACTAAGTAACATGTTAATAAGCTGCAAGTTAATAGTGAATATGTGTACCCTAATCTAAAGTGTTACCAATATTTTTACAGTGATGGAGAAAGCAGATGACTGACTGATGGAAAGAATGAATGTATGAGGTGATAAGTGTGCTGTGATAGAATGAATGTATGAGGTGATAAGTGTGCTGTGATAGATGAATGTATGAGGTGATAAGTGTGCTGTGATAGATGAATGTATGAGGTGATAAGTGTGCTGTGATAGATGAATGAACATTTGAAATGACTGATAATTCTATTTGCTGAAACCTGTGACCTTGCGAAATGATTAAAGATGGATAGAGATGTTTTTGTTGAACAGTAAATAACTCAGACACTGCTCAGATATGGCAAATCGCTTGTGGCGATCCACTCAAGAGTTAAAAATTAACTACTGCATTTGAAAAAGTAATGTACTGATTCAGAAGTTATTGTCATGTACTTTGGAAAGTATAGCCTTATGTAAGTTTAAGTTTGCATATTGCCTGCTGACAAACATAGTGATAGCTGTGTATTAAAGTTCTGAGTCCACACAGAAAGGTGCACTATATAGTAACTATTGTTATCTGGGGCACAGCAAATCCTCCCGAACCACCAGAGAGAGAGAGAGAGACTGCAAGACCCAGTACTATTTATTTGTTTGTCACAGGATTAATAGGGCATGTTTCTTGCTGTGCTGTCATGCCAGTAATTTTATGGTCCATATCTGTTGTGCAGGGGTGAGTGGATGTCTGCACTGAGAGAGTGAATGGACACTCTGCCAGGTGTGTGATGGGAAATTAAGGTTACTACTGTTTTGAGGCCTGTGTGCCATTGCATTACATATGGTGTGATGGTTTGTGCGTGGATGACACACTGAGGGTCATACAGGGGGGGAGTCAGTGGATTTGTCACATTGTGTTTGCATGAACATGTACGTCCAGAGTGTGAACAAGCAGGCTCTAAGCCAGAGTGTCATGTTTGATGTTTGGTTGCTACAGAGTAAATGGACCCCGATCAAGAAAAGCAGCTTTTCTCTTTGCTCAAATCTCCTCAGTTTAATAAAAAAATGTAATCATAGGCGTCTTAGCCGCAGTCAGGGATGAGCCGAGCAAGGTGATTTGGGAAAGAGATGAATACAAGAGAAAAAAGACTGGACTGAAAGTGCCGTAGTTAGCCTGAGTTAAGAGCCTTCAACAAAGTGAAGACAGCGCAAACAATTTTCTTCAATTTTCTATTATTCCTTTTACCAGAAATTTATATTCTAAATGACTCCCATAATGTGTGTTCGATATGGGCATACTGCAGGTGCCTTAAGTGAGCTTTTAGTGACAGCTACGTCCTCGTCCTTGAGGTTCTTTAGACTAACTGACTCCGCTCAGTGTTTTAGTGACAGATACGTCCTCGGCCTTGAGGTTCTTTAGACTAACTGACTCAGTTGTTTGAAGTTTGCAGAAAATAAACAATATTGAGCCATAGCTTGCTGCACAAGTTCTCAAAGTATCGGAGAAGACATCAGCCCCTGTCTGAAAGCTGTGCTGCATTTCATTGCATATTTTATCATTCCATTTTCACCAAGTCATTGGCATTGTTATTATGGTACACACAGAGATGTAGTGGGGCTTTTTTTAGTGTGGGTCTGGCTTGGTAATGAAATTTAAAAGAACACCTGATATCAACACTGTGAGAAATACAATATCTGCTTAAGTCATTGTATGCCAATGCCCACTACCATCTGTTTTCAAATTAATTTTAACTTAAACATGCATTAAGTTTTAAAACTTAACCCTGCCTCAGGTAATCAGAACGGACAGAAAATCACAACTGGCTTGTGTGATAAATGGCTCGGTCAAAATGTGTTTTATATCAGACTTAGAGTCTCTTCTCTTGTAAAGACTGATGGTGTAGTCCCATACGCAGCATGGGCTGTAAAGTTTGTAGACATAAAATGAGAAATGCTTTGTTGTACATAAGTATAATTTGTTTAAGATATTAGAGATTTTTAGGATAAGCGAATTCAAGAGATTATAATCTCTCTTTAACATCCCATCTTAATCTCCAGGGAGTATCATGCAGGCTTTGTTGCTTTCACTCAGCAATCTGTTAGGCTGCAAACTTGTGTGTGTGTTTGTGTGTGTGTGTCTGTGTGTGTTGTGTGTGCTCCATTTTAATATGAGCTGGAAGATTGAGGTTTCAGTGCCATGGCCCAGGGTCTTTTCCACCCGGGGGGTGAGTTGGTTTTCTTGTAAGCCCCCACCTGTTGGGTCAATGTCGTTGCCTCCACATACAAATGGTATTAGCAGTGTTGCGTTTCCTCTCTCTGAACAGATGAAGAGAGAGAGAGCAAAATCCCTGCGGTGCCTCAAGTTCAGTTGGCATTTCATTACCCAAGCTTTTAAATAAAGCTTAATTCTGTATTTGTGCTCCGACCTGACCTCCCTAAAATGCCTAGCGCAGATGTAGGCCACTGTCATTGTTTCATGAGAAATGTCATGCTTTGTTTGCGGTGGGGCTCAAACAGTTCTCTAGCATTGAATTGTATTTTTAATGCAGATCTGGAAACATAATCTCATATATAATTTCTTTTTTTCCCTCCGAACTCAGCTCTCAGCAGGAAACTTTGCCACCACAAAGCTCCTTCACATGAGCGGGGGTGCTTTTTCCTTTCTGCAGGTTATAATTAATTCATTGGAAATCATGGCAGTGCATTGAAGTAAATCAGTGAAGGCTGTTTTGAGCAGAGGTCATTTTCAAATGAAGCCTTAATGACAGTGTCTTTAACGAAGAACTGTGAATTATTATATTCCATCTGAATGAATGATAAATGTGAAATGAAATATCTTAAACGTGCAGGAGTGAAGGAGGGAGGCTGAGGAGACACTAATGGACTCTGTGGCCTCGCTCTGAAGTAAATTCCTTGTGTGGCTGTGACCTCCTGTATGTCCTTAGAATGGATCAAGCTAAAACTGAGCCTCCTGTTTTTGTTTTATCTTTCTCTGCTCTCTTCTCTCTGGCTTTCCAGCCCCCTCCCCCCTACTCTTCATCTAGCTCATCTCCTGGCTCTTCTCTCTCTCTCTCTCTCTCTCTCTCTCTCTCTCCCCCTCGCACTTTCTCTCTCTCTCTGTCTCTCCCTCTCCCTCTCTTGGTCTCTCTGTTCCTCTCTCTTTCTCCCCCCCCCTCTCTCCCCCTCCCCCCTCTCACACTTTCTCTCTCTCTCTCTTTCTTGCTCCCACAGAAACAGATAAACACACACGCACACACACTAGGTCATCAGTGGCATCTTTATGGTGGAGATTGCTGGAGATTACTGCTCTACCTCCGGCACTCAAGCCAGTAGGAGGTCAGTGTGTGGTCAGTGTGTGTGTGGATGGATGGCTTGCGACAAAACCTTACAGCGGGCAGAGAAAAGCGTGCTGCACATCAATGAGCAGGCCACAGTCGCCATCATAAAGGTAAGTGAAAAGAATGGCTTGCAGCAAAGCACAGTCTCTGATTCATTCTTTTCTTTCCTTTCCATTCCCTTTTGTCTTTGGCAGTGACAGAAGTACTTATTGGGAAACCATGATGGAGCTTTGCTAGAGGCGAATGAAAAGACCGCACGAGGAAGTGTAATGATTAACTTTCGATTTTTCCATTAGCATACTTGAGGGTTATTTTTAAATGGACTTTCCTCACCCTTTTAGTGAAATTTTCACAGTATATGGAAGAGATCAGAGAGTCTCTATACTCTTAGCACTCTATACAGCCTATTCACATGAGATGATAGAACTATTTTGTAGAGTTAAAAGACCAATCTGTAGTCCTAGTTGTCAGAGAGAAGACTCCTTTTTGGGGAAGAAATTAAAGGTTAAAAGGATCCCTGACTGGTAAGACATGTTGGCCTTAGAAGATGTTGGTATCAGCTATATTTAACATAACAGAATTTAACAGACACTCAAAATGCTCTCTCTTGCAACCGCTTGATTGCTGCACCTTGATTAGACCTTGGTTAAATTCAACCAGGTGATGTCACACAGTAAACACGTGAAAGAAGTTTTAAGAAAACCAAAAACATTTTGAGTGTTTTTAAATCATGTTTATGTAGCTGATGTCAGTGTCAACATCTGGCACTTGCCAGGGAACCCTTTAAGGTAATTTTTCTCTGCACACAGGTGGATCTGTCCTTAAAGGCATAGCAGGCAAGCCTGCAATTTTCTACCTACGGAGCTCCTTCTACAGTCTTTGACCAAAGAGTAGGAACCAGTGTTGATCATTTTCATAGAGCTGTGTTGACTGATGGGGGTAATAAACATGGTTTCATTCTGTTTCGGTTTCGCTTGACATCGGGTTGCTGTAAAAAAATCCAAGTGTTTTAACTGCATGAGGAAGTGCTAGATTCCTTCATTCACCCTCCCACATAATGCTAACATCATTACTGATGTTAGCAACCAATTTAAAAACATATTTTTTTTGCTGTTATTTGTTACATTAAAACTGTATTTTAATGTTTAAACACAGTCTACAGTGAGTAATCCTGTGCTTGTGTCCAGCTGGATATCTGATTTGATGCTATGTGTGTGTTTTTGTGTGTGTGTGTGTGTTTGTGTGTGTGTGTGTGTGTGAACCTCCTGTTGGGTGTGGGACTTGGTGACTAATGCAACAGCAGAGATCTCACAGAGCTCCATCTGTTGTGGTCCATGTCCGGACTAACATCTGGGTCACGGTGGTGGATGAAAGCCTCTCCTCAGCTCTCAGATGTAGGCTCTGTTACTACTGTCTGCTCTAGATAGTACTTGAGTTAGTACTCTCAACACTGAGTATGTTTGTGTGATTAGCACATTAGTGCTAGAGTTAGCACTTAACACTGTGGCTTTCTTTTTTCTAGTCAGTTTGTAGGTAGTGTCTGTATGGACTGTGTGTTTTTTGGAGTGACTACAGCATTTGGGTTAAATATAGACTTGGCACTGTATTTGTATTGTATTTGCAGTGTTTAAGTGTGTGTGTGTGTATGTGTGCACGTGTGTGTGTGTGTGTGTGTGTGTGTGTGTGTGTGTGTGTGTATGTGTGGACGTGTGTGTGTGTGTGTGTGTGATGCATGGATTTAGCATAGATTTTAGTGTGTGTGTGTAGAATTTTAGTTTGGCCTGAGATCCGCTTCAGCTTATAGCTTATTTGGAACTTAAATATCTATGCTGTCGATTCACCCCAGGGCATTGCACCAGGCACCCAGGGCACTGCATTGGGCACTTTATTAAAGGTGTCACACTATGTGATGATGAATAATGTATGGCTGCTTCTCCTTGTAACAGCCACACATGAGCATGAAACATGACATTACAGCAGCGCTGGCTTGGCATTAGCTGCTTCACTTTTCTAGGTCATTTTTGGATGTTTTAACACCCCCATCAAAAACTCACACAGCACCTTCAAGAAGACACCTTTTCAAATCAAATTGCATCACCTTGCCAAAAGGTAGCTTTCTGAGTGCCATTCTGGTCATATTTTAAATC
Organism: Tenualosa thibaudeaui; assembly: GCA_027481765.1. NCBI lineage: Eukaryota > Metazoa > Chordata > Actinopteri > Clupeiformes > Clupeidae > Tenualosa > Tenualosa thibaudeaui. Next base: position 3,919,774 of record JAIFZK010000068.1, read on the forward strand.
ACAGTCACAAGAGCCAGTGGGTGGCAGGCACATGAAGGTGTCAGTGCCTCTCTTGCTCCATAACTAAACCTGCCTGTCTCTCACCAGAGTGAAGACACGTCATGGCAATTCCTACCTATATTATTCTTGCCTTTTAAAAGCATTGGGTGAAGAAAGAACGTTCTGTGGCTCATGTCAAGCACAGAAATTCTCCTTTAGGTAAAAAGCAACCCAGCTTCCCCTTATCAGTGTGCCAGTTGTGCAAGTATCTCAGCCAACGCTCTGGATGTCACCATTCATAATGCAGTCTGCCATTCTATGTCTCATAAATGTTGCAGTCTGTTGTGGATCCTTGTTCCGCTCTTCCGCTATGCTCTTAAGTTAGCTGGATGGGTGTGCAGTTGAGCCCTAGGGATCGTGCACTTGGCACAGACCTCCTAGCTGGGTTGAAAGATCTGAGGGTATGGACTCACTTTAGAGAACCTCACCTGAGTATAGAAGAGTAGTGTAGGATAGACCAGGATACTAAACTAAATGTTTTTCTATGATTTCATGGAAGCTTGTGTTTTTGACTGATTTATCTCAGTGGGCGTTGGAAACAGCAGTACAGAGTGTGCCCACATCTTGGAACAGTTGATTTATGTATTTCTCACTTTTTAAAAATTATGCATTCGTTTCGAACATCATATTACTGTAATAAGGTGTTGTTACCAGTGGTACCAATAAGTGCACAGGTCACACAAACCTCTCCAATAAGCCCTCTACTGTCATAACCAAATGCAACTTAACATTATAGGATCATCATAACCATGCAGTGATACTATTGATGCAGATTTGGAGGTGTGTGTGTGTTTCTTTACAATTAGACCTCCCACCGAAAAAATTCCCACTAAACCTCTGCCTCTTGTCTGCAGTCAGATACTATTTTAATTGATGTACTTTACACAAAACTTCAGGTATCCAAATAACAGAACAAAGTACTGATTCAGACCCTACAAATTAAAATGCTTGATATCCACAGAGCTCTCAGTAAGACAGATGTCTATGTGTGCGTGTGTGTATGTGTGTGTGTCTGTGTGCACTCATATGTGTGTGTGTTTGTGTGTGTGTGTTTGCATCCGTGTGTCTGTGTGTGTTTTTAAGGTATATTGTTTGCTTTAAGAGACATCCGTCCAAATATCCCTTGTGTCTGTGCTCATCTCGGGGTTCTGGTGTAGTGCTAGAAATTCCTCTGAGGCTGCAATGCAGTCTGGAAATCTGTGATGGAAAAACACACACACACACACACCTCCATGCCAGTGATCACATTAGGACTGGGGATTATTCTTTTGTTTGTTTGGATGCAAAGCATCTGAAATGTTAAATTAGTTTGAAAGGCTGTTTTGGGAATAAAGCTCACTTAAGGTTACTGAGAGGGCAGTTCCACATTATGGATGTGACAAGCATAGATCTGCCAGCATAATATTATATACTTAAATATTTTGGAAATTTTTATCTCTACAGCCAATGTACAAACAAATACAAAAAATTCTCACCTTTCTCAAATATTTATATGATCCAAATACAGTGGCATTTTATTGTTGCTGAGTGGATGTGACAAAAAGTCTGCTGCATTGCCAAACGCAGATATTATATGTATTATATGCATATGTATTATTATTCTATATTAAGCAAATAGCAAATTTTTAAGCAAAAGACTTCCTCCCATTCTCATTGTATGTGATTGGAATCTTAATGCACAGAGCAGACATTTTCCATTTTTTAAACTTTAACCTCACCTCTGAAGTAAAACATACGAACAATCTCATTTCCCCTGTTGATGGGATGTGTGTTTGTGTGTTTTTGTTCCTCATCAAGAACATGAGCCCTGTGTTCAACTTCACCCCGGGTCTGTGAGCTCCTGTGTCTTCACCTGTAGAACATGCCTATTCCCAACACCAGAGTGGATGATGGTCAGTTTTTCATCAATACAAACAGCCTGTAGAAACATTACACTGACACACTGCATAATGGGGTGGTGGTCAGTTTGTGTCAACTTAAACATTCCTTAGAAACATTACATTGTCATATAATGGTTAGCAATAAGCCACAAGAGGCCGTGGTATGTGAGAATTGAGGCCCGATGTCTCTATGTGGTGTATATTTATGGAATAAGCCCCGAGAGGCCATTCTTTACTGTGATTATAGCACAGCGGAGGGAGTGTTGTTAGGCACGAGGCGAGCAAAATGAAGGTGAATCCCCTCAGCACACATAGCTCGGTTTCATTAGACCACATTAAGCCACAGCAACAAGAAATGTTGTAAATTCTTCTGCCAAGAAATATATTTCCCTCAGATTAATGGTTGCCAAGTAATGCACAGACACAGCTAACATAACTTTTAAATGGCCCAGCTATATAGAACAAAATGCGGTTATGCTATATCGGGGAATATACAGCAGCATCGTACATGATTCAACTAATCACTATTAAGGACCGGGACTATCCATTTTAGAGGTGTCAATGAGGTGGCAAAATTACTGCCTGAGGACCAGTTGCAGCGCTCTGCTCTTTTTCATGCGGCCTGCCATGAAGTCAAAAAGTAAAATTTTATGTGGCCAGTTGTTACATTAATCTAATGTTTTACATCCATAGCACATCATCCGTATTGGTGTGACATGTTAGTCATGTTAGTATCATCAAACAGTAGCTTTAGATGGCCTGCGGGTTTTCTAATCTAAAATGCAGTCGTTCTTTCACTTGATTGAAAATGCTCTTCATTTTGCTTTGGCCCTTGGCTGCTTAGACTTTTCAGTACACCGCCCGCAAACGGAAAAGTTTGGCCTCCCCTGGTGTATGGAGTGTGTTTGTGTATGGAGTACACCTCATAGAAACATTTGATCAACATATATGGGGTGATGGTTAGTTTGTATCAACACAAACACCCTTTAGAAATGGTCTTGGCCTAGTGTTATATTATAAGAGATGATGGTTAAACGTACGTATGTAAACACAAACAAACACATACAAACCTTAGACTGACATATAACAAGTGATGTTTTGTGTCACCGATATATAATGTTTCTATGTGGTGTTTATGTTGATACAATCCACCCATCACCTCTTATATGTACATCAGTGTTTCTGTAGCAACAGTGCGGGATGCTACAGAAACATTATACAGATGTACATTTTTGTTGTAAATATAAATCTTGGCTTTGTTGATGTCTTTTATGATTTTGCATGTAGTTGTCAAGAGGAAACACATGGTTGATTATTGAGTTCCTCCTTGTGGAAAAAGTGGAGCTTGAATAAAATAAGATGTTACACACACACACCTGTCACACACACACCTGTCAGACAACTGAATCAGCACCGTATCATCTGTGTCGACATCATATCCTGTCTCGACATCTTCAGCACTCTGCTCTGTATCAAGTGTTTAAGTTGACTGAACTAAGGGTTTCAATGATGCAATTTATTTGCTTTCTCTCTTTCATTACTCCCTTTACTCTCTTTCCTCCTCTCTCCTCTCCCTGTTGATCCTTTTGATTTTCACCAATGACTGCCCCTCTCTCTCTCACACTTCTGTCCATTTCTTTTTCAATCTCTGCCTTTTTCACTTCATTTATGTGTCTCCATCTCTCGTCCTTCTCTAATTTACTTTCTTTCCCTCTCATGCCCCCCCCAACAGCAGTCCCATCACACAGCTCTCCACAGAGCGGCGATGGTGGGGAATCGTGATGGGGTTGCTGCCCTTATCAAAGGAGGCTGTGCTTTAGACCTGCAAGACAAAGCAAGTATTTCTCTCAGAGAGACACGTATATGTGGAGTGCAGAATATTTTGATTTTCACTGAGTTTAATTTTTCATGATTGATTAAAATTTTTCATGATTGATTTTAATTTCCATGATTGATTTTCATTTCACTGATTGCATGTCCAAGCTATGCACAATGCTAATATAACTGGCTATTGAGCCCTAATTCATATATGATGCAATTGCATTTTGGCTCTGTGATTAACCTGTGTTAGTCTGGTAAACTGTGGTGAGGGAAACATCTCTTTCCTCTTGGATAGGACACAGGTAACACAGCTTTGCATGAGGTGTCTTGGCACGGCTTCAGTCAGTGTGTTAAACTCCTGGTGAAGGCAGGTGCTGATGTCCACGTTAAGAATAAGGTAAACATGTTAAACATATCATAGAACACCAGACCCATCTACCAAAGAACAGATCCTAGAACACCAAACCTATCTATCAGAGAACAGATCCTAGAACACCAAACCTATCTATCAGAGAACAGATCCTAGAACACCAAACCCATCCATCAGAGAACAGACCAAACCCATCCATCCTAAAACACTAAACTTATCCAAGAACACACCACCTAGACCACACACACCAAGCCTAACCTACCACACACACAAGTAATTCAGCCTACAACAGCAAACCTATACAAACAATGTTAACTAAAAAGTTGTTTTATGTTACAATCATGCTTAAAACCTTCTCTCTTTCTCTCTCTCTCTCTCTCTCTCTCTCTCTCTCTCTCTCTCTCTCTCTCTCTCTCTCCTCCTCCTCCTTGTCCAGGCAGGGAACACAGCGTTGCATTTGGCCAGTCAGAATGGTCACTGCCAGAGTGCCCGTCTCCTGCTGCTGGGGGGGTCCCAACCAGACAGCAAGAACCATGTTTGTCCAACTGTGTTAATCTGACAACACACTATTTACACACAGCACCCAGCAGCTCGCTCTTTTAATCCGCCCCTAATCCACTGGATTTGTGCATGGTTGCATTGAAAGAATCATTTGTCAAACACACAGAAAAGAAAGTTTAATGCTGTTGTATTAAAGTCATGCTCATGCTTGCACTGAGGACTCATCAAAACATCAAAAACATTCAAGCTTTTATCAGGGAAACATACAGTTCAGTTTATGACTTGCTCTCATGCTCTCTCATTTCATTTCATTATCCAGGTCTCTCTTTCATCTCTCTCATAATCTCTCACTTTCTCTGTAACATTTCTGTCATGCTTGTTCAACATTTCTGCCCTCTTTTCTTTGTGCCCCTCACTTGCTTTGTTACTCCTCTCTTTCTCTTTTTCTCTGTATCCATCTCTCCTTGTCTCTTTCTTCTTGTCTATCTCTATTTTTCTTATTGTTCTTCTCTGTCTTTCTCTCATTTTCTCTGTCTTTGTCCATCTCTTCTTCTCCCTGTCTTTCTTTCTATCTCCCTCTCTCTCTATGTCCTGCTCTTAGTGACACATTGTCAAATTGTGCTGCCACATTTAACATTTCCATTCCCCCTCCCCTCTTTTATCAGCTAGGAGACACATGTTTACACATCGCCTCACGCTACAATCAGTTGACCATGATCAAAATTCTCCTGGGTGCTCTTTGTTCTGTTGCAGATAAGAACGAGGTTGGTTCCCACAGCACCTTCAGCTGATACTGTGCCACTTTCAAAACCATAGCCTAACGAAAGCAACACCTCAGAAAGACAGCATAGCAAAGAATGACTTAGAAAATAGAAAAAATATGGTTTATGCACCAAACCCTGAGCAGTTAGCAATTAAAATGAAATCTATTCCCATGACATGTTGACATGGTGAAATGAACCAACACTTTACATAGTGTGTTAAATGAGATTAATGGAAGGGGCAAACTGTGATGTGATGAGATGTTTTTTCCCAGATAGGAGACACAGCTCTGCACGTTGCTGCTGCTTTGAACCACAAGAAAACAGTTAATATGTTGCTGGAGGCTGGAGCTGACAGTGGGGTCAAAAACAATGCAAGTGTGAGCCTGACTGGGCTTCTTATAAGCTTATTAGCTCCATGGAGTTCACCAGTAGAGGTTCATCCTATTTGAAATGTTAACCGTCTGCATCTGTTATACATGTTAAGTGTGTCAGTTAGTGAAATAAATACGTGTGACAGTAATTATGTGATATAATGATAATTTTTATATAATTATTTGTTTTCACAGACTCAGTTTTAAAAAAAGTATGCACTGTTAATTGATTGATTGGTATAATGATTGAGTGATTACGGCTGAATGAATGAATGAATGAATGAATGAATGGAACTGTTGTGTTGCTATTTGAGAATTCTAAACCTTATGTAAAGCTTTTGCGCACCGCTGGTTCCTCAGGCTGGCCAGACTGCTGTGGATACAGCCAGAGAGCAGAACAACAAAGAGCTGGCTCTGCTCCTGTCTAAAGCAGATCAGGTGAGAAGCCCGTCAGAGACCACTAACACACACACACACACACACACACACACAGACACACACACACACATCTACATGCACACACACACACACACACACATCTACATGCACACACACACACAGACACACACACACATCTACACACACAAATGCATGCACACACACACACACACACACATGCCTGCACACACACACACACACACACAAATGCATGCACACACATACACACATGCATACACACACACACAGACACATACACTCTCTCTCACTCACACTCACACACACACACAGGTATTCAACACATCACTGTTTTTTGCCATCAAAGGAATGTGTACTACCCCATGGTATGTGTGCAATGTTTCCATGCTTAACTGAAAAAGGAAATAAAAAAATATAAAATTTATAAAAAATACACAAAAACAAAAAATGTCTGTCTGTGAATTTGTTTATCTGTGTCTCTTTGTCTGTCTTTCTGCCAGGGTCATCGTTTTACTCGAGCGAGGACAGTGAGGAAGAGGAGAGAACAGGTGAAGATGGCTCGCCGAGCTCAGTCAGTTCCCAGAGATGAGGTCCCTGCAGGCAAGGTAAAGTCTGAAGAAGAGAAGCCCTCAGCTCGAGCATAACATCTAGCATAAACAAGCACTCAAGCGCTGTAGACTGTTTACACACATATCCCTGTGGATGTGCTCAAGTGCTGGGTGCCAGAGCTGTTTTCGAAAGTATCACTTCTAAACCAAGGTTTTAGAGAAGTTCAGATCGCATTATTAACGTTCTCTTTCATACTCCTCTTGCATACATAGCACTAAGAAACTTGCTCTGATTTGTTACAGTTCTTCACAGTTGCTAAAACACATTTCCTGAAACCTCCCATAATTTTCTCTAAACTGTAAACACAAATTGAAATATTTAAACTAGATTCACAAAACCTTACATTCTTCTTGCAAAATTGAATTATCACCCCAAAACAGTTGTAACTGTGCTCTAAAGTAAACACTTTCTCATATTTCACACACATGCCACTGAAAACTATAACACTACATAGCAGTCACTAGACACTACATAAAAAAACACTGCACTCAGGATATGCAGCTCCAGAGAGGGAATGTTCATTATTTGTAATGCAGTAAATGTAAAAATTGAAGTAGAAATATTTACAAATTTTCACAGTTGCTAAATCACTAAACCCTATTTTCTCAATCAAACCCTCAAATGCCTGAACACATGTACTGAATTCATCTTTTATAGACTACTTTCACCATGGGAGGTGCATTTAGCAAAGCTTGTTTACCCTTTACACAAAACTCTAAACACAATTTATCCCTACAATAAAGCACATTTTGCATTGTCATGCACTTCTTAATTATACTGTTAATTAAAACAAGGTGGAAAGTGAATACAGTTAAAGCACAGGTGTCACAATTTACACTATGAAAAAAAACTCAAAATCAATAACACTTGTGTCTAATGATGTGACAGCCAACATACAGTAAGCCAGTTCAGAGTTGAAACAGGTGGGTTGGAGTTTCATATCAACAATGGACAGAAACCAGAGGTGTAGGGGACGAGTGATTTTTTTTAAGATTCCCTATTCAATATTTATTTATTTATATTGCACATTAGGCCGTGCAAAATGCATTTACGGTACTGTATTGAAATGAATAACACTGACCCTATTTGGCCCCTGGCCTAATTCCTCCAGGAGCTACATATACAGGTAGTACTCGGAAAATTAGAATATCCTGGAAAAGTGCATGCATATCTGTAACTAAACTCTAAAGGTGAAATGTACATATTATATAGACAAACAGTATGCAATTCAATAAATTTTTAAGCTTTTTTTGTTTTGATTTTGCTGATTAGGACTTGCAGCTTCAAAAAACCTAAAATTCAAAAACTCAAAAATTAGAATATTGCTTGAAATCAATAAAAAAAAAGGATTTTAAATACAAAAATGTCAGGCCTTGAACTCTCCTTTATTGTTTGGTCTTGCCCCGTTCAACTTTTTCTTGGCAATGCCCCACAGATTTTCTATGGGGTTCAGGTCAGGCGAGTTTTCAGGCCACTCAAGCACAGTAATCCCATGGTTGTTGAACCAGGATTTTGTACTTTTGTCAGTGTGGGCAGCTGCCAAGTCCTGCTGGAAGATGGTCCGCATCCCCATAAAGCTGGTCTGCTGAAGCAAGCATGAAGTGCTCCAAAATGTCCTGGTAGACAGCTGATGCTGGACTTGATGAAGCACAGAGGACCAACACCAGCAGCTGACATGGATCCCAAAGTCATCACAGACTGGGGAAACTTAACACTGGACTTCATGCATCTGCTATTTTGCGCCTCTCCGGTCTTCCTCCACACTCTGGGACCTTTGTTGCCAAATGAGATGCAAAACTTGCTCTCATCAGAGAAGAGGACTTTGGACCACTGGGCAACAGTCCAGTCTTTCTTCTCTCTAGCCCAGCTAAGGCGCCTATGGCGTTGCTTGCTCGTGAGGAGTGGCTTGACAACAGGAATTCGACATTTGAAGCCCATTTCAGCATTGGCCTACGTGTTGTTTCTCTTGAAGCAGCCACTCCAGCCTGAGTCCACTCCTTATGAAGTTCCCTCACACTTTTGAATGGCCCTTTCCTGACCATCCTCTCCAGACACAGCACTCTGGGAACACCCTGCTTCTTTTGCTATCACTTTTTGTGTCTTACCCATCTTGTGCAGGGAGGCAATGATGGCTTTCTGTACAGGACCCTTGTGCAGGTGTTTTGGATTGCTTACCTAATTAGTATGTGACAATTTGGGTCTAAAATACTGAAGCTTTTCGCAGTATTATAATTGTATGGGTTTTTGGGTTTGAGGTTTTAATAAGCTGTAAATCACAATTAGCAAAATTAGAACAAAAAAAGCTTGAGTTATCTCACTTTGCATGTAATGAGTCTATAAAATGTATTGGTTTCACCCTTCATGTTGGACTGCCTGAATAAAACAACTTTTCCACGATATTCTAATTTTCCGAGTAGTACCTATATATCCCTGTGTCTTCTGTTGTTTGATATATCGTTTAATCACTGCTCTGCAGGACTTTCATTTTGCCTGCTGTGTGAATGATCTAAGACCATTAGCTGGTTTTGAGCACAGTTAAAAGTGTTTTGAGGTGACTGTTCAGTTTTCTAACAAGATTCAAGGGGTTTTGAGAATGTGTAGTTTGAAAAGTGAGTTTTGTGTTGACAGTTTTGAGAAAAAGGTAGATAGTTTTAAATAATGTGTTTAAGCAATTTTTAAAAACTGTAAAACCAAAGTATGGATTCAAACTTATAGATACTGAAAGACATATGAAAGACATATTGTATGCCACTTGGTCACAAACACAATTTCACTGTGCCTTTACTCTGCTCATATCTACACACACTCCTCCTATTCTACCTTTACTCTGCTCATATCTACACACACTCCTCCTATTCTTCCTTTACTCTGCTCATATCTACACACACTCCTCCTATTCTACCTTTACTCTGCTAATATCTACACACACTCCTCCTATTCTACCTTTACTCTGCTCATATCTACACACACTCCTCCTATTCTGCGATCCATACTTTTTATCTGTGGTTAGGATCAACCCTCACCTCACTGCTGCCAATGCACTCTGATCTTATCTTATGCTTCTAGGGGTGTTATGTCATCATTTGCTGCAAGTGTGAAGAATTTTGACCTGTGGGGGTCATGACTGTGCAATAATTGTGTTCAACTTCTGCTGCCTATGATTACCATTATGCATCAAAGTGCAGAAACATGGCAAATGTGTTGTAGTTGGAAATTGTGTTGTGTTGTGTTGTTGTGTTGTAGTTGGACTAGTGTTTAGAATTTAGCAAAACCAGGTCAAAATCGTTCATGGTTTGAAGAAAAGAGTGCTCGATTCAGTAAATATGTTTAAGCCACTGAGCATTTGGTTCAGAGAATGCAGTTTAGTGTTTTAGCATTTGTGAAAAACTGTAATGTGCTTTGGTGCTTTAACACTCATGAATAATCTAGGTGGCTGAACTTGCACTTTTCTAATGCTGCACATGTGGGTATACCTGCTTAATGCATCATGGGAGCATGGTCATGCTTAACAATGATGTCTGCCAAGACTGAGAAAGCTGTTGGTATTGGATCTTGTGATCTTGGATCTCCTTCCCATGTGACTGTCCTGTGTGCTTGTGTGGTTGCAGGAGAGCACATCCATGGTGGAGGACATCCACAGCAGTAATCAGGCCCTTAACGAACGCATCGAGCTGGTCAGCAAAGCCATGTCCAGTCCTCGGAACAGGAGGAAGCTACGCAAACTCAAAGAGAGGGCACAGAGAGAGGTCTTAGTGATTTCCTGATTGGTTACACCAGTTAGCATGTAGCTCCCTCACCTCAATAAGTCCCAGGCTCAGTATGGTTGTGGTAAAGCAACAGGAATGTTGCTCGAATGACAATCAGGTGGTGTGGGTTTGATTCCTGAACCCCATGTTGCACGTTTGTGTTGCTTTGGATAAAAATTCCTGCTGAACACAGAACCTTTAAAGCAACGTCAAAGCACATTTTGCTCTCATGGTCCCCCCATAGCCTGAAAGTGTGACCATTACCAGTGCTGAATTTTTAATAGTGTTTTGCATAAATATTTTGTGCATGCCTCCCACCAGTGGATTACAAGCTGTACAAAGTATCAACGAGCCCAGAGATACTTAGATACTTGCTCAAACAAGCAAGCAATGTGAGAGCAGTGTAGAGTTATAAAAAATAATTCACTACATAATTTTCATAGTTTCTTTTTGTAATTACCTCCCTGAATGTAGTGGGCTAAAATTTGAGACAAACAAGACATTATCTCACGGTTACACTTTCATGGTGTTTTTTCTTTTGTTTAGTAGGCATTCTTTGCAGACACTGCCAGGAACATGGCTAAATTGATGTTGGCATGCTAGCTATCGAAATCGCTAACCAAACCCATGAAAAGCTAAACTGCTCTTTGACACACAAAATATTACATTTTCAGAACTTGTTGATATTGAAGTTAGTTTGTTACACACGCACATGGCACGCTTGCTTCTAATGGTATAATAGTCATTCTTTGCAAACACTACACCAGTGCTTCTCAATTATTCAATTAAAATTTTCTGTTACGCCCCAGGCCCCCCAGGAAAAAGAAAAAATTTTGCACACCCCACTCTCTGCCACAACTATGAATAGTGTTATTTGTTATGCTTTATTCTAGTACGGCAAAAGAAAAGCATGTTCATACTCGCCCCCCACATTATTAGAATGCCAGCAATGGAAACGCCTTTGTTTTGCACAGCTGTTCAATAAATGAAGTGTTTTAGAGGTCTAGCTGTAGCATCCACTGATTCCAATGGGCCGCAATGGGTTTGAAAAAAGAGTTGTTCATCCTATTCCTATCCTATTCATCCTAAGACTTGATCTGCCATTGAAAACGAAATAATGGAAGCATTATTTTAAGATATTAAAAAATCTTTAACTTTACATCTGGCTAATTGGTCTCATTTTTGGGCTAATGGCAAAACATCTTTTTTTCCCAAAAAGTTTGTGTAGTCATTTTTTAAACATCCTGATGCTGGTTTTGTTTCAGGCTAACTCTCACACAAGGCGGGAGAGTCACAGGCGAAGGGCACGCAGTGCCAGCCCCCTGGACGAGGACGACATGCCCCTCCCCAATGGCAAAGCCTACCAGCTATACACGCTCTACCGTGACAAAGATGGCAAAATCAAACAGGTCACACAGGGCTTGTTACTGGGCCTCTGGTCATAAACTGCAGCTCTGTTCCATTCAAAGCCCCGTACACAGAATCCAAATCAAATCCAAATACTTACGTCAAAAACATATCTGACATTACAATATTTATATTGCATATTAATTACTTACATGAATATGCAGACAGTAGATTACATAATGTATACTGTCTAGCCTAAAGTGCAGTGCAACATATTATATGTATCACATGTATATCACAACCAAACACATATTTTGGTTACTACTGGTATAGTTATGAAAAGGTAGGGTGAAGGCCTATTACATGTGAAATTAATGTTGTATCACATGCCTTTAAGTGGTATAATTCAAGGCCAATAAGATCTGGATAATTGAGATTTAAGTGAAACAACCTTTTGATGTCTCAGGTGATGTATATGCCTCAGTGAGCTGTCATCACTGCCCATCAAAATAAACGAGTATTTTCTGGCTGAAATCTACCAGCCAACTTCAAAATTTACCAGCATTTGGCTGGTGGCTGGTCCTAAGTTTGTGCCCTGCTACTCATTCTCCAAGTCTCCTTCAGTGTAGTGCTTGCCTACCTCTGATTAGATATTCTCCAAAAGTCTCCTTCAGTGCACTTTCCTATCTCTGTCCTTCAGACCCCAGCCACAGACTGCCATTGTAAACCTCTGATCAAGAAGCTGGAGAACCAGCTGAAGGCGACCAAGATGGAGATCAGGTCCCAGATCTACAGCGTCCACGAGGAGATGAACAGCAAACTGGGCCGCATGGATCGCCAGAGCAAACACCAGGTACGTCATATGTCACTAACACTTTAAACACTTCTTGTGGCAGATGCCGCAACTCAGAATTTGGTTAGATTCCATCTCAAAACCACTGCTGAATGTAGGGAACAGTTAGAAATATGAACAGCAAGCTGGGCCGGATGGATCCCAGATCATGTGCATGTGTTGCCTGTCACTCATCACTTCATACCTGTCACTCGGCACTTGGTGCAGAAAGACGTGAGAAATGCACGACTCTCAGAGAGACTCACAGTCAGCTTTCACCTGTCTCACAAACTCTGCTGTATGTGGAGACGAGAGAAGAATATAGGAATTCTGAACAGCAAAAAAAACCTAAAACAGTGTGTGAATGATCTATTTCATTCCCAAACTACTTCCACTACATTTCCAAACAGCCATACAACCATGTGGGAACCCTGCAGCTAGACAAACAGCCACACCACCCAGTGGGAACAGCTATGATGTTAATAATCGAACTATGTTGAAATGGTCTATACATTATGTCAAATAAAGTATTTGTTGAAACTTGCCAGAGGCAGTAGACACTAACGAGGATCTAGCAGACTGTATCAGAGCATGGTTCCTCCAGAGTTGCTGGTTATCTGGGCAGAAATAATTAATGGTGCACCATTTTCGTAGTCAACAGACATTGTCAAACCTTCCTCCTGGGAGCAGATCAAAGTGAAAGCATAGCAAGACAATAGATAAGACTGTGTGTGTGTGTGTGTGTGTGTGTGTGTTCCTTACATAAATGTATTCCTTGGGGCTCAGATCAAAGTGCTTCAGAAGATAGCGCAAGAGCGTATGTCTGTGGAGGGAATGGATTGTCTGTACCGCATCAACCAGAGGTCCACAATTGAGAGACTAAATGAGGAGCGGCGACAGGTATGACCAAACCAAACACACACACACACAACACAACTCTCTTCCCTCATCACTCTCACACACACATACACATACACACACACATGAACATTGAAAGTTCATGCATTAAATCTTTCTTACATACATCATCTATCCAAAATTCTGTCAAAACTATTTTCATTTATGCTAATTCTAAAAGGCAGTATTTCCTCCACTGATAGTTAGACCGAATTGAAGCAGTATATTCATAGACTGTTTACATGTTTTTGTTTTTTTTTATTAAACTGGCCCATGTCATTTGCATATCTTTGGGTGACTTAGCTAAGCTTACCTTCCAGTTGTTTGCTTAAACAGGTCAGGAGAGCCAATGAGCTGAAGAACTGGTGCATGTCCAAAATCCAGGACATTGAGGTGCGCCTGCCTGGCGACCCGCAGTACTTCAAGCTCCTCCCCTCACCATCCGTGGACCAATCCCTGTTGGAGGCAGATTCAGAGTGTCTGCCGCTGCTATCAGTGGTGTCGGAGGAGAGCACCAGCTCCCTGGCGACTTATGTCAATGTTCTGCCCAGTCCTGTGCTGGCACCCTACTCCACTGCCCACGGACCTGACTTTGATGACCCCATCGGCAGGAAGTACTTTGAGGTGAAAGTTGACAGTTCCTCAGGTGAGTGCTCCAACACCAAACAAGTTCCAAACAAATATCACACCTGAAGATTTTGTGTCATGCAAAAAAGTTTTGAATCGCCAAGTTGTAATATTTCCCTGTCAATGGAAGAGGTAGATTTTAAAACAACCTGCAAGGTTATTGTGTAGGCATTACGAGCTTACTTACATTTGCAAATTAAATGTAGAACTGACGACAAAAATAAATGACTGAATATTTTGTTTTCATTTAGTTTCATTTCTATTTGTGTTAATTTCTATCATGGTGCTTCTCTGATAACATTTCAGAAGGCGTTTTGTATAAGTGTGTTATGTAGGGCTACCACTATGAACAACTTATAATAAAAGCCATTTGTCCTTAGTTTTCAAAAAAGGAAGAGGGTTGTATCTCCTGCAACGCTCAGTGAACTGTCATTCATTTGCGTATACTTTCTGTACAGGTGCAGGAGTTTTTTTTTTTTTGCCAGGTACATTTTACACGGTATACATTGCGCCACGTTGTCCTGCTTACAGAACATTCAATGTAACATTTTCTACCTTTTACGCCCGCCTTGAGCTTGGTTTTCCGACATCGCCATAGACAGTACAATAAACTTTGTGTCTTTGAATGCGTTTCAATAATAACACTCCGGAGCTTAGTAGTAGCCTACGCTATAAAACACGAGTTATATCATAGCAAAAACTTTTTCAAATAAATTTTATATATAGTTTATTGGAATATAAGATATACATTTTTTGTAATCTAATTATTCAAGCAACTCAACCTAGTATTATGTAAGAATAGTGTGTGATACATAATTTTTTTTTTAATTCTTATTTTTGTGTTATCCTTTTATTATTCATTTTTTGTGTCATTTGCCCAAGTAGAAGATCAGCAGCACCCATCTGAGCTGGAGTCCACCATCCCCTCCCTAAATCTGTCCGTAGTGCGGCACAAGCTCTTCTCCCGGCCGAGGCCTATCTCTGGCGACCCCCAGTGGCTGCCCCCGGACTTGCAGGAGACAGACTCCTCTGAAGCGCGGACAGACCGGCATGGTGGGGGTGACGAGTTCTGTCTGAGCACCCCCAGTGACAGCCTGTCCCCCTGCAGCCGTCCACAAGGGGGCGACAGTGACCCAGATGAATCCCTGGCACCGGGCTGGCAGCATCTTCATCGCTTCCCACGGCAGCAGCCGCTGCGTGAAGGACTCGTGAGCCGCACCACACCCTTCAGGCATCCGTATGGTGCTGTTGTGGGTGGGAGTGGCAGCGGAGTAGGCATTGGGGGCACCAATGGCGGAGTGCAAACACTGGACTTCTACAACGGCGAGCGTCCGGGAGAGCTGTCGTTCCTCCAGGAGCGGGACAACCTGCATGCAGTCGAGGTGACACAGCGCTTCTTCGAGACGGTGTCAACGCAGCTGGAGCGCTGGTACGAGAGGAAGATCCAGGAGGCCCAGAGGCTGGCTGAGCAGCGCGCCAACTTGGACCGCAGCTCTCTCATGGAGCGCATCAACAACCTGGAGCAGGAACTGCAGGGCCTCAGGGCTAACACACACACATAATCACACACACATGCATTGCCACACACACATACACACACACTCATACACAAAGGCTCTGCTTGACAGCAGTATTGAAAATGCTCTTCCAGAAAACAAGCCCTTAAATACACTGACTCAGGTTCTCTGTGGAGCTCATCAGGAGCGTGTACCCTCTCATTACAACTTCTATTATTTACACAGCTCTACAGGTTATTATAGGTAGCCATAGAGCACTGAAGCACTCAGTCACAGTAACACAGTAATTAAGTGTGAGCAATATCTAACTGTATATACTGTAACACCCACACAGAGTATAATACAATAATTACAATACATTTTTAGTGTAAATGCACCTTAAGTAGTTAGTATTAGATGAAACTGTAAAAGATTAAAGTGTAAAAAATCTGTATCATTTAAAAAAAAATAATGGTATGAAAAGATCACAGAGACTCAAGCATAATTGACACTTATAAACACAATTGGCATATGCCATACATTTGTATGTCTCTCCTTAGTACTTACATTACCATAGACCTTCTCGATAGTTATGATATTCCCACATACCTTCAGGGTTAGAGTTATGTCAACAGCACTGGGAAAATTACTTTGGGGAGGCAGAAAATGTGCAGCAATACAGCAGACAGTGAATGGATTACCAATCACTGCTAATCTCGTTTTAGCAGTTCAGTTGGCTGCTCGGGTATGCTAGCCCAATAATCCTATGAAAATATTCCTCGACGGCTGATTGTGGGCCACTCTTCTCCATGTTTGTAGGCACACAGAACGGGTGCTGCAGCCCACAACTAGAGACAAGGATTCAATTACCTGCTCATGGATAAGGTGCACGCAGCGAGAGGTCAGACTAGCCAACGGATTTGAAGAGATTAAGTTCGGGGGACACCATCTGAACTGAATCTGCTATTTTGGTGGTAAATAATAGATTGTTTACAGTCTCTGAAGCCTGGAGCCTCAAGATTTTAGAGTACAGAAAAATCTTAACAGTATTATTTATGGAAGAGCATCTCATTCACTCCCAGGCCCGAGTACACCTTTGTGTTGCTTCCTACCACAAGAGCTGCGTAGCGTCTCTCTCATTCAGTCAGATCACAGATGATGAAGGCACAGTTCTCACAATAAGAGCATCATTCTGAAATTGTGAGCAGGGATTTGCATCCACACCGTTGCCTCCAGCTTCACCTATTAACCCCCTGCCACAGATAGCTATATTTTCCTGTGACTAAATCTGAATATGCACTCAGAGACTGAGATGTACACTTGGATGTTATCATGATTATCTTGTTGTTGTTTTTTTATTGGAAAGCAAGAGACTGAAGTAATATGCTCTCAGAAACATGCTATGAGATGAAGGTTTGTGCTGACATGACTGCACATTATGTCATATATGATAGAAAAATATGTTTGGTCAGGGAGCAAAGATAATGACCCTTGGAAAAGAAAGGGAATTGTGTTGAGTCCTGGATGCATGTGCTTGTTTCAGGCTAAATCCTGACCAGGTCTATTTTAAACTCTGTTATTGATCCCTGGGCCACCATGTTAGTAGTAGAACTTTGTGTTCATGTAACTTTGGGTTTCTCTGGGTGCTATTTGGAGAGCTGTGATGCTCTGTTATGTTTGGTACTCCATCACATGCCCCAAAAGTTTTATGTATTTGTTGTATAATCTTAGTTATATAGATGAACAGTAAATAGATTTACTCATTCAGCACATTTATTACAGAAAATTCTAATAAATGATCTTTATACTTTCTCTTTTCTCTGAGTATTTCTATGTATTGATCCATTGCCAACATATGAAGAAGAGTTGCAATTTTGTGCAGCAAAACGCCAGTGTAAGTAGTAAAATGCATCAGAAGTCATCCAATGTGGACATGAAAAGAAAAAAAAATGATGAAACTGATTTTCACTGATGTGTAGAGAGAATGCTTGTAGAAAAAACACTGAAAACTGACCTGTGTTGTGTGAGTCTATTCATACTCTGGGAGAGTGCCAGTGTTTGCCACCAGCACCAACAAGGACTTTCTGAAAGTCCAGGCAAAATGTGTTCTTTGTGTTGTATCCTTTCCTATTGTATGCTACATTCAACACAGTTGAGTAAAATCTGTGGCTGCTTCATTGAGCCTCTTTTGGAGTTGGCAGTCTGCTCAGAGGAATTGTGGGATAGCTCTGATTGACAAATCCATCAGATTGTAGTGTGCAAACACACAGCACAAGTGCATACTACACATCCAGTCCAGTGTAAGCTTGCCCTCAGGTGTACCACTATATTCATGGGGAGACAATTATAAGCAGTGCTTCAGATACAATTTCTTTCTTTCTCCTTTTTTCTTTCTTTCTTTCTTTCTGTGACCTTACATCATATTCCTTCCTCTCTGATCCTACTCACCCTCCCTCTCTGTGCATCCCCATATCTTTCCTTTATATTACTGTTCCCTCTCCCCCTGCTCTCTCTCTCTCTCCCTCTCTCCCTCCCACCCCCTGTGTGTGCGTGTGTGTTTTCTGTGTTTCTGTGTCTCACGTGTGAGTATTTCTGTCACTGTGGCATATGTGCCCTCCCCCTCCCCCCCTCTCTCGCTTTCACTCTCCCTCTCTCTCAATTACTTTCTCTCTCCTGCTCTGGCTCTTGCCACAGGCATGTGTGTGTGTGTGTGTGTGTGTGTGTGTGTGTGCACTCCTCCCTCTGTCTGTCTCTCTTTCACCCTCCCTCCCTCTCCCTCTCTCTCTCTTTCTCTCTGGCTGCGTGGCACGTGCATAGTGTGATGGAGAGAACTAACCTCATTTCATGTAAACCATGAAACTAACCACACCTAAACCACAACTAGAACCACTTCAAACTCATCAGCAAGAGTCATTAACACACTTTTATAACCTGGAAACACTAAACAGCACAACAAAAAAGTGTTATTTGATATATGCATAATTTCCATTGGTCCTCTTTATAAGACCAGATATTGATCCTTGAAGTGTAAAGTCAGGACAAGCCAGTGCATTAAATCAATTCTCCACAGCATTTCAGGATTAGGATGAGACTAGATAAAGCGGATCCTGTATAAAGCCAAAGAACAGGAGACTTCTAGCAGGACATTCACACTCATTCCCAACAACAACTGACTACTAATTTAAGAAACTTAGGATAAACACACTGCCCTGGCATATAATTTTATAAAACATTTGAAATTAGAAAATGTAAACATTTGAAAATAACTTTCTTTTCCTTTGGATGATTCATTGATTCTTTTCTCTGGATATTTAATGAAATATGTGTTGCCTGCCTTTTGGTATTGTTGGGCTACGGCTCTTGAGAGAGGTATAGAAGAGGAGAGGAGAGAAGGGGAGAACAGCAGAGCAGAGCAGAGAAGAGGAGAGAAGAGGGGATCAGATCAATCCTTCATTGACTCTGTCAGCATTATGATGCTAGGGTAATTAAAAGCCCCAGGGAAGCCTGTGCACTTCATGAGACTTTAGCACTGGGCTGCGCCAGGCTAGGGGAAGCACAAGCACACACTGCCAGATAGCCCAGCCTCTGTGGCTCAGTCAGCAGCCAAGGCCACCCTAGGCTTCCACATTCAATTACACATTCAAGATTCAGATTCATCTCTGAGGTCTATGAGGATGAAGATTTAGGGAGACTAACAGTATTGGCTTTTGGGTAAAACTGTTGATGTCTACCCACTCAGTATGTATGACCCATGTTCATGCTAGCCAGCAGGCAAGTCGAGTTCCTGCTATGAACATGCATGGAGAGAAGAGGAGGCACCAGGGAAGTTCACTTGCATTTGATAGGTTCCCTGCATTACAGGTCCAAAAAAATAGGTCCCCAATGCACTTAGCTATGATATTGGACATGACATATTGACTAGCTTGTCTGGTTCCATGGATTAAACATTAGATTATTTAAATAGAAGGATAGATGGGTGTGCACAAACCGGCCCCATGGAAAAACTGCCAAAGAAAGGCATAAGGTTGTACTGGTCTCTTAAGGATGCGCTCCCTGGGTAGAAAAGTGCATACGTTTGGTCATGCAGAATGTGATATTGACTACACTCACAGGCATGCTGCTGGTTGGCATTGCTGATATGTTAGTGTGTGTGTGTGTGTGCATGCGTGTGTGTACATACATGCATGGGTGTGTGTATTTGTATATGTGTGTGTGTGTGTGTGTGTGTGTGCGTGCACATACGCATGAGTGTGTGTGTGTGTGTGTGTGGGGGGGGGGGGGGGGGGGGGTGACGGGTGATGCTGTTTTGAACAATTGCTTGATAAGATGCCATGGGGCATTGTCCCGTCAGTTTCAGATCAATTCCTGCATCCTGTGAAGTGAGCATGCAAAGGCTCGCGCGTCCAGTGACTCCAGCTAGCGGTACACAGACACTGACTCTGGCAGGCATACGCCCAAATTCAGACGCAAAATTCTCAACCAAAACGTGACATGAATGAATGATCAGAGAGGGTTTGGGAATTATGCTGACAAAAGACCAAGAAAAGTGCACCTTCCATTGATAGGTAAGTTGCCTGCTTGTTTGCATGTGTTTTTGATTTTATCCACATAATTATGTATTATGCTGGTTTTAAAACTTTCTATACCCTAAGCTTTTTATTCTCTTGATCACAGACATTCTCAGTGTGGTGCACGTTCTTTTTCTCTGCTGGCCTTGTTTGTTTGTTGACGTATCGCTTGTTGTTGTTTTTGGGGCTGGTGGCTGTGCGGCAGCACCGACATGTGACAGTGACCATGGGGGACTGGAACCTGCTGGGGAGCATTCTAGAGGAAGTCCACGTTCACTCCACCATAGTGGGCAAGATCTGGCTGACCATCCTCTTCATCTTCCGCATGCTGGTGCTCGGCGTGGCGGCCGAGGACGTGTGGGTGGACGAGCAGAGCCAGTTCGTGTGCAACACCGAGCAGCCGGGCTGCAAGAACGTCTGCTACGACGCCGCCTTCCCCATCTCGCTCATCCGCTTCTGGGTGCTGCAGATCGTCTTTGTCTCCTCTCCTTCGCTCGTCTACATGGGTCATGCGCTCTACCGCCTCCGAACCTTGGAGAAGGAGCGCCACCGCAGGAAGGTCCAGCTGCGGGCGGAGCTGGAGGAGGTGGAGCCCCTCCTGGAGGAGCACAGGAAGCTGGAGAAGGAGCTCAAGAAGCTGGAGGAGCAGAAGAAAGTGAAGAAAGCTCCGCTGCAAGGCTCCTTGTTGCGTACATATGTCATTCATATCCTAACTCGATCAGTAGTGGAGGTAGGCTTCATCGTGGCTCAATATATCTTATATGGCATTGGCCTAGATCCTTTGTACAAGTGTGAGACTTTGCCTTGTCCCAACATGGTGGACTGTTATGTCTCCAGGCCGACGGAGAAAACTATCTTCATGGTGTTCATGATTCTTATTGCGTGCGTGTCGCTCTTCCTGAACCTGCTAGAGATATCGCACCTGGGCGTGAGGAAGATCAAGCAGACACTATCGGGGCTGCAACTGGCTAACGATGGTGGTGAGAGCCCAGAGCACCTGCATCGTAAGCCCATCCAGCAGCTGTGTGTGGTCACAAACCAGTCGCCGCAGAAAAAGAACCCGACATTGAGTGGGCAAACCGGCTTTGTGCCCGAGGGCCACGCTGAGCCAACGCCACTCTACTTGACTGCCACAGATGTGATGCCAGCCAGGGGTGTTGGTGGAGAGGCTCAAAGGGACAATAGCATTGATGAGGGTAGGGCTGGAGGTGTGGGTCAACCCATCATCTCCAGCTTTTCGCAGCAGCCTCGGCAGCTGCGTCTGGCCAGCCAGGGGCGCATCCAGGGTCTGCGCTTCCAGATGCCCCTGGAGCAGCCGCAGCTGGTACTGCAGCATGGCATCTCTGAGAGCCACCCTCAGCTCCAGCATCACCAGCAGCACCAACATCAGCAGCTGCAGCTACAGCAACAGTTTGCTGCCAGTGAGTCCCTTGTGGAGACCACCAGCCGGCTGGCAGGTTTGGTCCACCAGCAGACCCACGAGGGCGGGCACGTTGGCATCAGCGGCGCCCTGCAACCCAACCACCTGGTGTCGGCGGTGGCACCAGTCTCCATGCCCGCTCTGCCCACACACCTGGCCCAGCATCGGCCCAGCCGCGTCCTGGACCTGGCGGAGGCACGGAGGGAGTCGTCGGACAGTGACGTGGGCTACTTGCCACATGCGCGCAAGGCCAGCTTCATGACGAGGATGCCCTCAGACAGCGACTCATCCAATGTGTCCAGCTGCCCGACCAGCCAGAGCTCGGAGTCGGAGCTGGGCTCACTCAACAACGTGCCCATGAATGCGCCGCCTGGAGGACGACGAATGTCAATGGCAAGTAAAGCCATGCGACTAAAGGCTTCTGACCTTCTGGTGTAGAGAGAGGGAAAGTTCAGCTGCCCACTCAGTCTCGTTTGTAGCATATTGTTACATGTTGTTTGCCCAGCAGGGTCAAAGGTCTTCTAAAAGACCCATAACCAGGAGCCAACATGGCAGCTTGTTTTTAATGGTGGTATTAATTTATCCTCCCCGTCAGGATACCTAATCGGAGAATGTATAATATGAGGCATAAATTTTAAAAAAAGTGCAGTGCATTTATGACATAGACTCGTTTCAACAGTTGTTGCATGAGTTACCAAGTTAAGCCATGTTTAGCCACTGCATAATGACTCTCGCGTTATTTCTCTTTCAGAGTGTTTTCTTGGACATTTCATCCATAATGAAAAAGTGAACACGGTGACTGCCTCAGAGGCCTAAAGGATGGTGCCAAGATGTCTCCGTGCAGAAGTGGCGGAGAGGAGTTATCAGTGGCAAAGACAGAGGGAAAGAGTTAGACTCCAATCTGCTCGCCTAGGAACACATGAGCACTAAAGCCGATAGGTTCAAGCTGTTATGTTTTTTTTTTTGTTCTATGTTTTGTCTTGTTTTGTTTGGTTTTCTAAGGTATATGTAGTGCTTTTCTACCAAGATTCTATTGTAAGCACCTTAAACATACCTGAAAGCGGGGAGAGAGAGAGAAAGAGAGAGAGAGAGAGAGGGAGAGGGAGAGATACAAAACCAATCTTCCCATCGATGGACAAGCAAGAGAAGAAACAAGAGGGAGTGCATCAAAGACCTCAAGCCTGAGGATAACTGAACAAAGTGCAGGAACTTACAAGCATGAAATGTGATGTAAGTCTCAAGACGCAAGACACAGAGGACAGGTTCTGAATTAATAATGTACACACACACACTCACACTCACACACACACATTCACACAAACATGTCCTTTATTGATTGTACTGGTGACAGTAACAGTAGATGATGTGCTGTACTGTCATGGAGAATGCAAAGCAACATTCAATTAAAAAAGCTTTTTTTTCTTTAAACAATAAGTAGTGGAGTGTTTGTTAACATTAGAATGACATTTTGACAAATTCTGAATGTTAAATGTGCAAAAAAATGTTTTTAGCAGGTGCCTGTGCAGTTACTGATGGTGTAACAATTTGTCATACTGTATCAGATGTAATAGTTTTAGAAATTTAGAACTATTAACACATTCAGAAAATAGATTGGACTATTTGGTTTGATGGAAACAGAATCAAAATCAAATCTCTCCATCTCAAAAAGAAAATCGATCATAGCAATAGTGCTTTAGCTAATGACAGATGAGGTATGTTAGACCTGCACAGGTATGCAGCCAATCTGATATGAACTATTGTTGACATCTGCATTCATTCTTTGCCATCATACATGTTATTCTAAGGCTACCTGGTGACGCTACCAAGAGGTTGCTACTTACAAACAACTGATTATGAATATTTACAGCATTTATAAAACCTGTGAACATTACCATATTAGGTATTAAGACACTGAAAAAGTTAAAATGTAATGTTAGGAGTATAAAATTCCTGCACAAATAATTTGGCGCACAAACTTTTTGGGGGTCAATGCAAATAGGTGGTGAAGTGGTTAAGCAAACCTGAGGTAGTGACAAGCCTTATTATGGAGGAGTCTGGAATCCTCGTTCTCTTCACTAAACAAAGTAAGCAGACTACTTTATTAGGAGCTTTAGTACTTCCTCTAGCTTAACTTACCCAGTCTAGAGTTAAAGATGACAAAATGTTTTAAACATCACCCATGGGGATGAATAGGAACCATAGCAAAACATTTCAAGTGAACCACTTGATCACTTACTTGGTTATTTGGTTTATCCCCCTGGTTTCTTGCCTTAATTGTAAGTTAATGATTTGACCACCTATTTGGTATACCCCCCCCCCCTTGTTTCTTGCCTTAATGGTAAGCTATTCTGCAGAACTCTAAAAGCCCAGCAGCAGAAAGCCAAAGTCCTACTGTGTAGTTTTACCTTTACTAGGTGATATCACTGATCTACCTGGCCGAGGACCTATGCTAATCGGCTGGTTCAGTGAAACAAATATGTGGTAAGGCCTTAGTAACTCTCTACTCCAGCCAAAGGTGATCAACAACATTACAAGCATATGCTTCACAAGACTAGAAAACACAGACTGAAAAAACTGTTAAATACTTCACAGCAGATACAACAGATCTGGTGTTTTGCAAATGGTTGCATTGCACAGCATCACTGTCCTGTGAATAGAATAATATTGAATAGACACAGATGTCAAACCAGTGATTCCTGAGTAACATTGGTCCCATTGTAAAAGACAGGAGATAGAGTGCATACAGAGGACAACAGTTTGTGTACAGTAGAGAAATAACAACATGCTTGTAAACTCTAAATCGCATGAACGTCATCCATGGAATTATTTGGTGTGAAAACTTGCAATGTCAACTGAAAAGTTCTACATCAACTATAAGTTATTCTTCTGCGTGAAGGTCCAGTAGCTACATAAATATTTATTAGGGATGTAACGACACACCATCAACCTGCAAAATTTCAATAGGTGTACAACTGTGTGAGGATTAATATTGGTTGAGATTAAAAAATAATCGTGATACATTTTTTGAATTATTATTTAAAAGCGAGCCACAATTAAGCTACTTTCTGTAGGCCCACTAAAAGTGGGACAGCAAGAGTCATAGCACAGCAAAACTGGGCATAGGTTTTAAACTTCTGTCCAGTTCATTCAAATACCTGCCATCACCATATTACATTAACCAGAGAAGTTTCAGCAACGCGGGTGTTTGCCAAATTAGGCTGTGTGGCATAAAAGAAGCAGGGAGGGTCCATAAACACTCACCCTGAAGTTCAGTGACATTTGCCCTCTCCCTACCACCATCATGCCGATTGCTATGGCCCATATGTTTTAGTCAAGTAGCCTATCCTAGGCCTACAGTCAAACTCAGTAGCTACTACTCAGTAGCTACTACTTCAGACTACTTCAGTCAGAGGTCAAGTGTTATAAGTATATTCTTAATGTCTTTTGATCACATTTAAAAAATATAAACGATTTGGTTCATTTCAATTCTCTTAGCTCAAGTTATGCTACTATTTTAGTGGCAGATTGATTTTGAATTATTTTCAATTCATAATTTGTCAGAATTTAAATAAGGTTACAAATATATATATGTTGTGACCTCAGTATCGTGTATCTTATCATATAGTGGATTGAGTGTTTCGTTACATCTCTATACATCTCTATACATCTTTGACTTTGACTTTGACTATACATCTCTATTATCGATTGCACAATGACAAAACAATCACGATGATGTCATTAAACTGTTCTTGAAATTCTAATCTGACTAAAAACACTCACAATATGTCTCTCATGCTGACCAAATATTTACAAATAAGTGCTTCCCTTGTGGCCTTGCAAGCCAGACAATAACATAAAATGTATAGTCTGGCCATGTCATGTCTGTCTTTCAATCTGCCTCTGCATGCAATAAGATAGTGCTATGACCAATCACAGCCACTTTTGTTGTTTTATTTTGCACCGTTGCAGCCCTGTTGTTATCATGCTAGGCCCGCCCAATGACTCTCTACAAAGACAGAGTGTTGTGATTGGTTCCCATGTCCTTGATATACAATTTTTGAGTAATGCTTTAAAAGAACACTTACAAGCAGCATGTTAACAGTTAACTAACATGTTTGTAAGTGACTTACAAGCTGCTTGTTAACACTTACAAGCTATCTGCTAGCTGAAGTGTTAACAGTTATCTAATGTTATTAAGGAATAACCACTGTTAACTCACTGTTAGTACTGCATTGTTAACTGTTAATAATGCATTATTAATACCTTAGCGTTACCAATTTTTGTATGTCTGTGTCAATCAAAACAGGCTCAGAGTCAACACTGTAAGATTTCCTCATCCTCACCCTGAGATGGGTGAGAGGAAACTTTGAGAAGAACCTTATGAAGGGGAAGGAACCTTCCCCAAAGAGCTAAGAACAGAAACCACTTTCACAGGGTTAGGCGATAAAACCATCTTCAAGTTATTGCTGATGGATGGAACCTTAGCTAGTGGTTCCAGTTCTTCTCTGCGGACCCTCTGGCTCAGACAGGCGACGTTCTCCTTGAGGTCCACCAAACATGCTCTGAGTTGGGTCCTCTCCCTCAGCAGTGCCTCCTTAACACACACCTGTGGATAACACACACACACACATACACACACAAATACATTTCAAGGTGTCTCACGTCAGTACTGACACAGTACACACACACATTTTATGATGTCACCCCATCCAGTGCATGGACACCCATATTTTCTACCATGGACCATATTTTGTTACTCCGAATGTGTGTGTGTTGTCCATTTGAATGTATTTCTGTGTGTTTGTCTGTGTCACAGTATCTGACGTTCAGGTGTCTGGGTGTCATGCTGTTGCATCTACAGCGCGCGCACACACACACACACACGCACACACTCAAACACACGCACACACACAGATGTATAACTCTTGCCAGGTGTTTACCAGTTTATGTATATCTACGGTAAGGCTCTGGATGCAGTCCAGCTTTCTCTTTCGGCACCTCTGGGCTGCAACTCGGTTCTTGCTGCGCCGCCGCTCCTCCAGAATAAAGTCCTGCTGTTCTGGAGTCAGTGTGTGCATTTGCATCACCAGCTGAAAGTCACTGCGCGGGAGGTACGTTAACTGATCCACAGGAAAAGGGAGAGTCACCTAGAAAATACAAATGGGCATTAAAGTCTGCATCAAGATGCACAACATAATGTAAGCTATTTAGTTAAACAGATGGTGATGAATATGATATTCAGTTCTGAAGATGGTTTATGCAAATGCATGGTTTTCTATGACATTTTCCTTTTACTTACTTGTAAACATCAACAACATATTGATAACATTATTTATTTTACATTGCTACAACTTTAGACATTCTTTGAGCGGTGCATTACACCAAGAAGACCACTAGATGGCAGTGCAGTCAAACATGCCTAGAATCTTTAGCACACTGGACACTGTGGAAATTGTGAATATGAAAAACAGACATAACAGAGTGAATGGCCATGACCACGTTCTGTATTTAATTAAATGCTTTATTATCGTCAGATAAGATCAGTAAACATGCTGAAACAGATGCATAACAGCTGCTATCGGTTATCTGAAAATATACCAGCTGGACGCAATTCATTAGATACGGCTAATTAGCCAGTAATTTGTATTTGAATTAAAATGTCATTTAGAGTATTTTAAGAAATGATTGAAAAGGCAAGGTCATTAAGTCTATAGATTGCCAAAAATAGCCTAGTAGAGCTACCAAGATGGGAGATTGTCATGGCAACACTGAGAGCTGTATTCTGAAGGGGTAGGCTGGAGAGTTCTTTGTTATTAGTGACATGCATTATAAAGATTACACAAAGGTCAAGACTTTCAATGGACTTACTGGGTTCTAGCCTTTAAAAAGCAAGTATTTAACTGCTGGTGCATGGTGATGGTGATGTGTGTGTGTGTGTGTGTGTGTGTGTGTGTGTGTGTGTGTGTGTGTGTGTGTGCGGCGTGTGTGAGTGAGTGAGAGAGAGAGAGAGAGATAGAGAGAGAGGAAGGGGAAGAATATATTGATCACTACACTCAAGATGTATCTGAAAGCTGATGAAATCCTAAAAAGCATTTTGCCATTTTGGAGACCAATACAGATAAAAAGAAAACGGAAAAGAAACTGGCAGATACAAACTAGAATGGAAACAAAGACAACTGTGTCTCAGAAAGAGAGAGAGAGAGAGAAAGAAAATGTGCAGTGAGAGAGAAAGAGAGAGAATGCATAGCAATGGAGAGAGAAAGTCACATCTTTCAGCATTGGCCTTGCATGTATTTCTTGTCCTTTTGCTGAGCAGGATGGATGTCTATATTTAACTGGATCGCTCCGGTCACACCAATAATAAGGCTGGAGTAACAAAGAGGGGCCCGTGTGGCCTTCATAAATCCTGACTGTCAGCCTGCTTCTGAGTCCTGTGCCTGTTTGGGCCATTACTCTGTAAATGGGCCAGCGCTGAGAAGTGGGACTCATCTGTCTCAAGTGGAGCCGAGGTGACACACTAGACCCCCATTCCACTTCCCAGAGCTGGGCAGCATAGCTGGGAGTGCAGCCTGTCTAATCGGGTTCTGGGTCTCTGGGCCTGAATGCATTCTGTCACAGCCAGAAGAACAGAGAGGTTTCGGTGCAGTGAGAGGAACGGTTTGCATGGCCTTAGATGGCTTTAGATGGCTTCCACTGATTTGAGAGGGATACTTCAGCATGGCCTCTCTTGTTAGGAATAATGTGCGACACTGATTGTGATTGACTATGACTGCAACACATTTTTTTATTACACACACACACACACACACATTAAAAAAAGTTCTGAAGAAACTAGAGCTACTATTGTACTATTGTGAAATCTCCCATTGTCGTGGTTACGATGTTGGTTGGTTACCACTGTCAGCGTCATGATTTAAATGACATCATGTGTTTTTTGTCAGTTAGAGTGTGCTTGATCATTGTGTGTGTGTGTGTGTGTGTGTGTGTGCATGTCGTGTGTGTGTGTGCACAAAAACTCCAAATGCTTAGATAAATGTCTAGGTGAAATGGGCTTAAACGTCTTCTGTGGAGATTCTAAAAAAGAACTATACTAGACATTTCGAGATCCAAATGTCTGTGTGTCTGCAGAAAGACAGAATGATGTCTTAGGAGTGGTTCCTCATGCCTAGTCTGACTGCTCTGAGTGCTGCTTGTCATGGTGGAAATTCAAAAAACAAAATTAAGAGCCATTTTATTCCTATCCACAAACCTAACCCAGTCATCCAGTAAACCTATCCTTTGTGTATTGGATATCTTTGACTATTTGAAACCTATTCACGTGAAATATTCAAGTGAAATATGAAGGCATGGGGAAAAAACACCTAATGGCATCTCTAATTAATCACCATGGCAACATTTCTAATTTGTCTATTATGATGCAACAGAAAACCAAGGCCTTCACTGGGCTTGCGACCGAACCACTCCATTTGCATGTGCAAAGGCTGGTGACATTTTTTCCAAATGTGCACTTTGTCTTCCGGTGTCCTAGGCAGACAGTTCCATTCATCATGGTGTTTGCTCATTTTTTCTGTGTATGCTCTGCAGAGGGAACACCTCAGCACAGCGGTGTGCCGGGTGTAGCCTCTCTGTCATACTCTGAAAGCACACCATTATACCCTTACAATCTTCCTTCAGTTTACCAAAACAACTGTAAGCCAACAGTATTCATAACAGGAAAACAAAAACATTTAATGTAGCATAATATAAATGAACAGCAGGTTAATCCCAGAGGTAATGAGACTGCTTTGTTTTGGTCCAATGACAAGTGTGACCATGAGACAAGTGCAGTTATATTTGGATGAAATATGCAGATAATGATACACAAATAATAAAGGACACAAGTTACACTGGCTAGTGTGCTAGTAGCCTGTAAATTGTGGGTTCAAATCCCAGCTGCCACTGCTGTGCCCTTGAACCCTAAGTTGCTCTAGGGGACACTGATTGACAAATGTAAGTTGCTTTAGATAAAAGCGTCTGATAAATGTAATGTTAAAAAGGATTTTTATATATGGTTAAAAGTGTCCCAGCCTGGTGAAACCTTACTGCAATATATACACTGAGCAAAGATAATCTGTGCAATAACTTATAACCAATGTGCAATATTACCCTGTATTCAGACATCTGTATATTAGACCTTTGTGTATGTAACTTTTTGCACTTATCTATTCTATTCTTTGCCTGTGAACACTGTACATTATGTCCTCTCTTTGTAAGTTGCTTTGGATAAAAGCATCTGCTAAATGTATTGTAATGTAATAATTCTAGACAAATAAGAAAAAAAGTTATGCATGCTTTAGGCATCGGCCAAAACTGATTATGTGTATAGACATACAAAACAGACTGCACAAGCTTAAGGCATCAGCCAAAAATAAAGGTCAGATATGTGTCACATGAGGGAGGATGAGGTTGCCCTGTGTGAGATAAGGTCACACTCAGCATTGAAGCAGCATTTGGAGACACTCCAAGGAGGCCAATCCAGTAAAGTCTTCACCCCCTAGGCCAAAGCATATTTCAGCTATCTAACACACATACTGATGTTTCAGTCTCTTTTGTTTGTCATCAGTGCTAATTCAGGTCTATTCTGCTGTAGAAACGACGGACATGAACTTGTAATCAAATCAGCAAAAATGCCTGTCCTCTGGCTGAGAAGCTACCCCTGATGCTATAAATTTGTTCACTTCTAGTTGTTCAATTCTATTTTCAGTTCAGTGATCAATCAAATGAAACTACAGTGTATATACTGTGGGTATTTTGTAGTCATCTGTTGAACCACACATTAATGGGGACCTTATAGGTGACATTGACCCAAATCCCAATGCCCTCCCTATCCCTAAGCTCTGAGCCCTCATAGACTTCACTGGCATCAATCAGCCAATCAGGAGTACAATTCATATCAGTTAAAGCTGCTATGTGTAGGTCTTGTGAAGACTCATCTTGAACACAGCTCGTATTCAGTCACTTTTAACAGTGGCCAATTATTATAGAATGTGACAACACAGTGAAAAAATGACAGTAGTTGATTTGCATGCTAACTTCAGTGGCCAACACAGTGCTTAGGGATTTTTGACACAATGTCAGTATAATTGTTTCTTCACATTCTGTTACTGTTTCTAAGTGATCTTTGAGTGCTGAGGACTCAGGGCTAAGGGGCTACAATAAGGTTCGGCCACTGTGTTTTTGGACTCTGTGATATGGCAAGTACGACACTGGGTTAAACGGACAGACCAGACAAAAGCACTAACCTCCCGCTCTTTGTCTTTAAGAGGTGATGACTCACAGTCACCCGCGGAGACAGAGCCGGACTCGTCGCTGGAGCTGGAGTCGTAAGGGTTCCCTCTCTTGATCTGGGGGACAGTCGGGCCCAAGACGGAATCCCTGGTCCTGCCCCGATCCAATGGTCTCAGAGCCAAGCAGTAGGCCGTCCGGAAAGGAAAGTGGGACATTTCAGACTGGGAAACACTGACAGAGGAGTCCTTCTTTTCTCGATCTGCATCATAGGGAGAACTACAGGTCGCAGTTTCCTTAGCAAACAAAAGTCCATGATACCCTTTGTCAGAGCCTTGGCTGTTGGCTCTTTGTATGTTGTGGCTTGGTGATGGAGCAACATTCTGAGGGGACCTAGAGTGCGGGTCAGGATCAGGTCTGGAATGTTCTGAAGATTCTGGTTGCCTGGGAGACCCTGAGGTAAATATAACACTTGTTCTGCTCAGCCCTGCTTCATCCTTCAAGACTCCCTCAGTGGACAGAGAACGTAACGGGACACCCAGGGGTTTAACAGAGGTCAAAGATGACTTCTGTCTGGAGTACCAGTGAGTATCCAGTAGTCTGTGCTGTGGGTTGTTATGAGTGAGTCTGTTATTCACTAGCTGCTGATGGGGTGGGTGCAGTTCTACATTATTCTTGAGGATGGAGTTGAGGTCCATAGCAAAACTGACCCTAACTGGTTCATCTAAAGACTTCAACCTGAGCGACACCCTCTCTGACTCCACCACTGCCTCTTCCTCTGCATCAAGTTCTGAGACACAGACAGACAGACTCTCCCCCCCAGCACCATTTAGGGCAGGAGATCCAGGCTGCTCCTGGGTAGCGTCAGTTAAAATGACCTCCAAAGGATCACTTATGCACCTTGACCCAGTGCCATTCACTGATGCATTGCCATGGTGCTCACTGAGATCCTGCTGATAATTCCTGTATTTGGAACACTGCTGAGGGTCAAAGGTCAAATGTTTGTCTGTGTGACTGATGTCTCTGTTGACACCCACAGGTGAATCCTCTTCCTCCTCTGTACGGGAGGAACAGAGACTAATAATCTGTGCCTGGGAGGAATAATCTTCATTAGGGGTTCCTTCATGTAGGTGCGCTGCCCCCTGCAGGTCAGGTTGTGATGGAGGACTGGTCACGGTGTGCTCTGAACCCAGTAGCCCATCTTCCTGTGAGTTCTGACCATGCTCTGCGGTCAGATGAGGGAGCCGGGAGTCCAACAGGTCGTAAATATGCAGGCGCTCAACGCAGTGGATGACTTCCTGCAGGCCGTCCCCGCTGAGGTAGAGCTTCCCAGTGTAGGCAAAGTGCAACAGGGAGGCAAAGCCCCTGGCAGTGACCTGCAGAGGAGAACAAGCAACTTCTTTCCCATGTGGCCAATTTACAGACTTACACCAGGGATGAAGAGGGAGAGAGGAAAAGAGAAAGAAACAAGGAGATGGGAAAAACTGAGAGAGAGAAAGAGAGAGAGAGAGAGATGCAGGGACAGGCAGAACTTCTGATGTGAAAAAAGAAAGAAAGGTGAGGGGAAAAACAGAGAGAGAGAGAGAGAGAAAGGGACAGGGAAAGATGCAGGGGCAGGCAGAACATATGATGTAAAAAAAGAAAGAAAGGAGAGGGGAAAAACCTAGAGAGAGAGAGAGAGAGAGAGAGAGAGAGAAAGGGACAGGGAAATATGCAGGTGCAGGCAGAACATATGATGTGAAAAAGACAGAAAGATAAAAGCAAAAAAGAAAGGCTGAGACTGAAACCTTTTCTCTATACCCTCACTGAACTCACAGTGTAGTGTGCAATGAGTGAAAGCCAGGGGCTGAGGCAATCTGTGTCCGTGTGTGTGTGTGTGTGTGTGTGAGAGAGAGAGAGAGAGAGAGTGTGCAGTGAGTGAAAGCCAGAGGCTGAGAGTGTGTGTCATGCTGCTTCTAAAATCTTCCATCTCCACCCCTAAAGCTAGTCTGCTCACACATAAAAGAGTGAGACTGAGACAGACTAAGGCATTAGGGGGGGGGGGGGTGAGTTGTTAGTGTAGGTTGGATGGAGGGGTGGGTTGGATTGGGTTAGGCTGAATGTTGGGTTGGGTTAGGTTGTGTTTGGCTGTGTTGGGCTGTGTTGTGCTGGGTTAAGGGGGGGTGTTGGGCTGTGTTGAGTGGGGGGGGGGGTGTTGGGTTGTGTTGTGCTGGGTTGAGGGGGGTGGGTTCGGCTGTGTTGTGCTGTGTTCAGGGGGGGGGTTGTTGGTCTGGGTTGAGGGGGGTGTGTTGGGTTGTGTTGTACTGGGTTGAGGGGGGTGTGTTGGGTTGTGTTGAGGGGGGTGTGTTGGGCTGTGTTGTGCTGGGTTGAGGGGGGTGTGTTGGGTTGTGTTGAGGGGGGGGGGGGTGTTGGGCTGGGTTGAGGGGGGGGGGTGTTGGGCTGTGTTGTGCTAGGTTGAGGGGGGTGTGTTGGGTTGTGTTGTGCTAAGTTGAGGGGGGTGTTGGGCTGTGTTGTGCTGGGTTGAGGGGGGTGTGTTGGGTTAAGGGGGGGGTGTGTTGGGTTGTGTTGAGGGGGGTGTGTTGGGTTGTGTTGTGCTAGGTTGAGGGGGGTTTGGGGTGTGTTGTGCTGGGTTGAGGGGGGTGTGTTGGGTTGTGTTGTGCTGGGTTGAGGGGGTGTGTTGGGCTGTGTTGTGCTGGGTTGAGGGGGTTGTGTTGGGTTGTGTTGTGCTGGGTTGAGGGGGGTGTGTTGGGCTGTGTTGTGCTGGGTTGAGGGGGGTGTGTTGGGTTGTGTTGTGCTGGGTTGAGGGGGGTGTGTTGGGCTGTGTTGTGCTGGGTTGAGGGGGGTGTGTTGGGCTGTGTTGTGCTGGGTTGAGGGGGTCTATTTCCAGCTTGTCTCAGCAGCAGCTGCTGCCGCCTACAGAAGCCCCATCTTTATGAGGAGCTGAGCTGCTGCCCATAGTCACAGGCTTCTTTAGTGTCTGTGCCAGCTCAGCTAACAAAGATATGAGAGCACATGCACACACACACACACACACACACACACACACACACACACACACACACACACACACACACACACACTCACACACACTCGCAAACACACACACACGCACACACACACTCGCACACACACACACATGCACACACACACGCACACTCACACACACTCGCACACACACACACATGCACACACACACGTACACTTACACACACACACACACACACACACGCACACCCATCCACACATGCACACACACACACACACAAATACACAGACACAAAGAGAAATCAGAGAATCCTTAGCAGAGAAAATCCAAACTGTAGGAAAAAAAAATTGGAAAAGTCATTGTAAAGAATCCCCAGGACAGATAACCTGTTCTGTGCACAGCTTTGTGGGACTGACCTAGAGGGACTGTTCAACAGCATCATGTTTTTTAGGATGGTTGTATTTACCTATGTCTCCATCCATACTCACACCCCAACACTCATTATCACATTAGAGATATTATGAAGGAAATATCCTTTGTCAAACTGCAGTCTGCAGAATAATCTTCATATCTGTGCATTAACAGATACTATCTCATTAAGGCTAAATTAATTAAGTATAATTTTTCATAATTTGGAAATAAAATTCTGTAATACCTGACTAGAGTGTTGAATAGTATGTTGCAGAAGAATAGAGGTGTTATGAACAGTGGCAATAATAAACACACCACTCTCTTATTTTAGGGATGAAAAGAAATACTTAATCCCTATCTCTCCCCTAACTCTAAGATATGGACCCTCAAAGGCTTTACTAGCCAATCATGAAGTCAACTCATGTTACACTTTTGAGTCTTCAGTGCCTAGTGTTAAGGGGAGGGGCATAGGTATTCATCCACAGTGTTTCCTCCTGTTTGTCACGTCCCTTCTGTCATATCTCCATTCCCTACTAATGGTGCCGCACCACACTTAGAGAACCAAAGGGTTTAACATTTCTCTATTCGACTTAGAGAACCAAAGGATTTAACATTTCTCTATTCGACTTAGAGAACCAAAGGGTTTAACATTTCTCTGTCTGACTTGGAGAAGCAAAGGGTTTAGCATTTCTCTGTCTGTCTTAGAGAACCAAAGGGTTTAAAATTTTTCTGTCTGACTTAGAGAACCAAAGGGTTTAGCATTTCTCTATCTGACTTAGGGAACCAAAGGGTTCAGCATGTCTCTATCTGACTTAGAGAACCAAAGGGTTTAGCATTTCTCTATCTGACTTAGAGGACCATGTCTCATTCAAGTTCCTATGGGATAATAAATTCTATCTATCTATCTATTTATGTATATATCTATCTATGTATGTATCTATCTATCTATCTATCTATCTATTTATGTATGTATCTATCTATCTATCTATCTATCTATCTATCTATCTATCTATCTATCTATCTATTTATGTATGTATCTATCTATGTATCTATCTACCCTGATTGGGACATAACTCACAGTGCTGGGTAGACTGATAATAGTAGCGTTAGCGTTGGCAGTGTTTTCCTCCCGTCTCTCCTGCAGTCTGTGCAGGAAGTAGCCGCTGCACGCAGCTAGCACTGCTCCGTGAGCGCTGACCCGCTGACCCCCCACAAGCACGGTGACGTCGCACAAGACCCCCGCCCTCCTCTGGGCGTCCAGACGCTGCAGGAGACGGTGGCTGTGGGTCGGGGACTCGTAGACATGCAGCAGTCCCTCAGGCCTCTCCTTCACACACCGCATCCTCTCTCTGACACCTGTGGGAACTAGAGATGGATTGATAGATAGGAAAGGAGATAGTTAGTACATAATTAGCTGCTTGGGTGGACGGCTCAGTATACTGCCACTGCTCTTCATTTTAAGGGTAGATAGTTCAAACAAGCTTAAGTGTTAAAGTGCCCAACCCTCGAGTGTCTCTTTTAGTCTTTTTATTCTTTTTACACAGAGGCCAGTATAAAACTGGTAAATCTGATACAAAGAAAAACTGCGATTCTGATCAGTGAAGTAAATTTCAAATATACATTACAGTATATTCATGTTATTTTCATTAGTTTTAGTGGTGTAAAACATGGTCTCCAAAGGCTTCAGTGGTAGACAGTTGTATTGATTGGAAAAGAGAGCATTACAGAGAAACTCCACTGTTAAGATACCACATCCCTCTCATCCCACATCATTCAGTCAAATGCAGAGAAGCTCAATAAAAAGAGGCTCTAATGAAACTATTCTCATCTTCACACATTAGGGGACCCAGTGTTTGGGAAAAGTGCAAAATCTGCCAACAATCAATGAAATTTACAGTAGATCGTCTGTTTCCATCAGTGCCTCCACTTATATGGGACTATGTAGGTTCTGAGTGATCCTGGATCAGGTGACATATGGTGCTCTTGCAACTGATTTGTGTTATGGTATGTAGAACAATAAGCTAGAAGGATGTTTGAAAGGTAAACAAAATGTTAAATAAAGCAATAATTAATTAATTAAATGTATCTGAGAATTTGGTATAGCAGAATTAGACCCAGAATTCAGTTTGTGTTTCAACCCTGCTTATAGGGTTGTATACAAAGTATTCAAACAACACACTTCACTCATCTCCAATACTTGTCCATATTAAGCATATACAGTACTTTGCCTTAATAATAACAAGGCTTGTGGTATCATCTGAAGCTACTATGATCTGTCTCTCGGCAGTGCGTGTCATGAAAATAGATTTTGT
This sequence comes from Tenualosa thibaudeaui, assembly GCA_027481765.1. Taxonomy (NCBI): domain Eukaryota; kingdom Metazoa; phylum Chordata; class Actinopteri; order Clupeiformes; family Clupeidae; genus Tenualosa; species Tenualosa thibaudeaui. The sequence continues at coordinate 3,956,452 of JAIFZK010000068.1, forward strand.
CTGAAAGCTATTGAGTGAGCTTTGGTGTAGCAGCAGACAGACTCACAGCAACGCACAGGGAAAATGAGAACAGCACAATTACTATCTGAGCCAGAAGGCTGATCCAAATAAGACTGCAGCCAGATCAAAAGGCTTGAGCTGCGATGACTTCACAACACACACTGTCTTCTTCTTGCCCTACCCGGGTAACACACACACACGCACACACACACACACAGAAGCACACACACACGCGCGTGCTTCTTCAGCGTGCTTAGTAACCCTGCGGTTGATGGAAAGGTGGTGGTCTTTTATTCTTATTGTTCAATTGCAACAGCTTGTGTGCTTTTGAATGGCGTGATTAATGATATGGCTGCCATTACTAGCCGTTCCACAGGTAGGACATAGAAGAGAAAAGCTTAAAATATGATCATTGAAGTAATGTGGAGATAAACATTACTATTATTATTCACGTATATTATTATTTTTACATATTATTTTTATGACAGGGAAACAGTATAAATTTTAAATGGCATATTAATTTAGATTTGGAAACACAATGGTTTTCTGTGGTGGACAGTCTTACTGATACTGGAATGGAGAGCATTATAGACACACACAACTGTAGAGATACCACATCACTTCTGAATCATCTTGACCGCAGCCTTCAATCAAATGGACTTGACATGAACATCTTAGGAATAGAAGATCTCTATACACCGACAGTACTGAGCTAACTAATCTTAAGGGGATATTTTTAGAACATTTTAACCCATAGCCCTGTTGTTGGAGGTCACGGTGTGCTGTCGCTGGGAAAAAGAATGAGAAAGTGATAAGTGTGTTTGGTGTGGACAACATGAAATCATGAAATGGCAAAAATGGAAGAGTTATGTGTGCAGTAATTCTGGACTGGTACTTGGACAAATGGATCAAAGCACTGTTTTAAAGTCAGCCAGGGGTTCACATTTGCTAGCATTCAACATCCCCCTGGAGAGACTGACCAGGACAGATAACCTGTTCTGTGCACAGCTTTGTGGGACTGACCTAGAGGGACTGTTCAACAGCATCATGTTTTTTAGGATGGTTGTATTTACCTATGTCTCTGCATGAGTGGCCTTGGTGCAAAAAAATGTGCTACTTGCGCACTTGTTTGTTTGCTTATTTATTTATTTATTTATGTTCTTATTTATTTATTTACATGCTTACTTATGGACTTAGTAAAGACAGTCTATCTTCTTCCCATTAACCATTAATGAGGCCAGACAGGTATGGATGGAATGACAGGTATGGATCATCTGGCCCAGATTCAGCCCTGATTTGGCTTGGACTCATACACTGAGGCTCAAACACTGAGCCAGGCACATTGTGTGAAACTCAGCACTCACCCACAGTACTTCCATATGAGTGGAAGGCACACTCCTGTCTGCTCTCCCCACCAAAGCTCAAGGATCAGACCGGAAATATGTAAGCACACCCGTTTACACAGACAGCTCCTTATGGAAAAGGAGTGTGTGTGTCCTGACAGATTCCACAGCATGCTCAAGCAAGCATATATCTCCCCTAGCCACTGTGACTTGAATCAGCCCTTTCCTGTTTAGTTTACTTCAAGTAGGGATCAATACAAATGTGTCTTCAGAAAGTCTATGGGTGGCCTTTATGTCGTTATGCTGCTCAGTTGTATGCCTATCATTCTAAATGCCTATGCTTCAAAAATGCTAAATGCTGATGCCTAAAGCAAAGTACTCAAAGTGCAAGGGAAAAAAATGTAATTACAAAGCAAAAGCAATTTATCATCTGTCATAAGCCTACTACAGTGTCCCTAAAGGCCCATGAGAAAACTTTTACATTTCTGTTGCCCCTAGAGTCCCTAAAGGAACACAAGAAAACCTGAAACTTTCTGATGCACACCCAAAAGTTTCAGCTGGGGGTGCACTTAAAAATTTCAGGTAGGGAACAGAAACTGGTACTCACCTGATACTTTCAAGTGCGCACCCACCTCAAACATTTGCACCAGAAAGTTTCAGGTTTTCTTGTGTACTACTGATGACAAGTGATAGATATTACATTATGTATGCTGTGACAGAGCATCGCCAGTTCATTACAATTTGAAGAGACATGGCAAAATGTTACAGGGTTTTTTTATGTTATGAAATTATAAGACAGAAGGAATCACATCGGATTCAAAACATGATTGTGTCATCAGTGAATATACAAAAGAATATACAAAAGATTTTTTTGTGTGTCACAAGTAAAATGCATAAAGCAAAATACTTAAAGTGCAAAAAAAAAAAAATAATCATCGAATATCTCACAATGAAACAGAAAAAGCAATTTATCACCTGTAGTAAGCCTACTGTGAAGGAAACACCTCGGATTCAAAACATGATTGTGTGAACGGTGAATATTCAAAAGATTATGATACTGACTTCCATCAGAGCTTCCTCTTTATTCTCTATGCACATTCCCACACTTCCTTTGCTGGCTGGCATTGAATCCTGCCCTTTCTTACTGCAGCACTGTTCTCTTGATCATATACCCTTGGTTTAATATCACCATCTACCTGATGTGGGTGTTTGAAAATTCAGCACCCTTATGAAAATGATAAATACTCCCATACATATCCTCTTCCTGTAGCCTATAAACTCTTGGCTTGGCTTCCTTCAATTCCCAAGTCAACCTGGGCTGCTATACATCCATAAGCTCCCACGACCCTTCCCCGTCTTTGGGGAAAGCTGCTGTTTACAAGTAATGTGCGGTGTAATGTTTCCACTGGTCTCTGTCATGTAAAGAATTTAAGATTTTTTATTTGATTTCAGCTCTGGTCTGATTTGATAGCAACCTGCTGACGACCCTCTGACTCCGATTTCCTTTCAACACAATGATGTCATGCCTCTACCCTGGAACTCAAGAGCGTGGCTCTGTCCCGACTACTAAAGGGAAGTGTTCCCATATTATTTCTATAAGGTGTGGGCCAGGCAACTGACACTTTTTATACATGTAGTATGCTACCTACATGACACATATAATACGATTCTGCAGGAATAGGCTATAGTGACTGCACACGTGAAAAAAGCGCACGTCAGTTGGATACCCATGGATATCCTTGCTATGGACATCACGAGGATGCCTTTGTCCTCACACTATACAACACAAATCAAGTTACGTAGACTCTAGAATTAAAATTTACACCGCAGTTGCATTGCTGGTCATTTACAGCTAAACAGATAGGTATGCACAACGAAGGTTAGTCTACTCACCTGTTTTTATAACCAAAATTCAGTTTTTCAACATTTTCCTTGGCTCAGATCATTATTTTGTCTTGCTTTCGGCATCCGAACTCAATTGTAATTGCTCCTTCTTTAAGGTCTGGCTAATAATCGGTTCATTTAATTAAGCAGCCACTGACCGAAAGTAGAACAAGTCGCGCTGTTCCATAGAAGCATCTCTGTGCTCACGCGTCTAGCCACACGCGGGAGACACGCCTCCACCGACCTGCTACATTGTTGACATTCTAGCAATGACGTATGCCCAGAGAGAGTGATGGCTTACATTTTGTAACGCTTGTATCCTCAGGGTCATTATAATGCCACTTACTTTACATCAATCCACCCCCCATACAACCTTTCTTTAATATTGTAATATCGTGGAAACACACAATTTAGTGTACGTACTCACACACACACATACCATGCAAATTGGTAAAGCACAGAGAGAAAGGCCGTGAGAAGACAGCAATTTCTCTATATTTAAAAAGTAAAAGAAATAAACAAAAAAGTTGAAATATCGTCAAATTGATCAGGTGGACACAGTCTGTGATTGGTTAATGGGCTCTGTGCACGGTAGACGTAAAGTCCCAGGACTTTGTTTAGGATGGTCACTCTTTTCCGGTGATTAACTTTTTATGTTGGCAAGCAATTGTGCAATGAGGCTATAGCTACGAGCTAACTAAGAAATCCACCCTTAAAATGACGAGGAACACGGAGATCACCCGAAAAGAATGACCATCCTGAACGACGTGCACAGAACCTATTATGAATAAATATAATCTAATCTCTGCTATAAAATCTTTATAACACACAAGGGGCTGGTTGCTTATCAGTTTTCATGGCTGCAGTGCAGTTCTGTGCTACGATTTGATTAACAGATACAATTTCATTTCTATTCATTAGAAATTGCCCCCAAGGCTCTGTCTCATGTCAGGGCCAATAACATTAGAATCATATGGAGGTTGTGGTCTCAAAATGGCTTGAATTACATAGAGCTAATAAAACACATTCACAGATGAACTGAAGACTGCAGCCCTGTGGCTACGTTGGAGAATTGATTCATGTTAACATTCCTTCAACATGTCCCTTTACAGAACACTTGTTTAAGGACAAGGGATTCCACTGCACACTCCTATGTCTTTCCTTTGACATTTTTCCAGATTTAAACAAATTTGTCTTTAGACTACATGACAGCTAGCCTGACCACGCCTTCCTGCACACTTCCACTCAATTATCACCTTTAAACTTAAACACACAATCATTTCACACTATCACATGGCCAAACCTTCTTTACGAAACGAACTATAGAATAAGGAGCTGGTTTATTATCAGGCTTCATGACATCACTGTAGATGCAGGCCTGAGGAGTGAATGCCTGAATGACTGACATATAGATGTAGCCTTACAAGCTTACAAAGGGGCTTTTTAAAAAAAAAAAAAAAAGTCAAATACCCTCAAACGAGAATCAACTAATCATGTTTCCATGGCTATAAACTACTATGGATGAATGTAAACACCGAAAAGAAACGTGCTGCCTTCCTGATAAGACCTTTGAATGGACTGAAGGGCAATATGAGTGTCAGTGACGCAGCATCTGTTTGAGCTATGATGGACACCCTGACATTAGCCATTGTTATCAGCACTGGCAGTGGCATGTAGATTCTGCAAATATCAAAATTGTCTCCACAGGGTTCTTGTTTCACAATTGCTCTTCAGTATTCAATGAATGAATGAATGAATGAATCTTCATTGTTATTGTAACATGTACTACAAAATTTAAATGCGATACTTATCAATGCATAGACACAAAATAAATGAATAAATTATCTATAGAAAGGTTTTTAATTAAACTAAATCATAAAATTGGAGTTATGAACTACATTCATCCAGGAACAGATCCCCTATTGCACAGGGGAATACAGTGATTTCACTATAGAGAGATTAGGATCTTTTTCAGTAAAAAGGCATTGAATTGGAGAGGACATTTTAGTCACTCAGGGGACTTACCCAGCGGTGGCAGATGTCACTTCTCCCTCAGACTCAACGTGTGAATTATAAACAGCTGTTTCGTATCTCATTTATTTATTGATTTTATGTCTGACTGAAGGCCATGCCATGGAGGTCAGCTCCATAGGGAGGGTGGGTGAAGCAAGATTTGAAGTGTTTCTATGAAGGTTTACAAAGACCTTTTGGCTGAATCAAAATATACGCCCTAAACCCTAAGCTCTGAGCCCTCAAAGACTTACCTGGTAGCCTATGAAGCTTCATGATTGGCGGCTGATTCATGCAAGTCTTTGGGATAGTGTTGGGATTAAACCATTGATTAAATTCAATGCCTGCCTCAAATTTATTTGGAAGTGAGTGAGAGTGGTTTGTTGTTCTTGTCTTATTTATTTATTCCGGTTTGGTCATCTGCAAAACCAAATGTATAGCCGGCAAGTAGGCTAGCCCCAAGAGTCATCATGGAAGCCTCCTCTATTGGTGGTGTCTGAAAAAAAAGAAAGATCATTGACACATCAGGCCTACCCCTTTTATGACTTTCTGTGGACAAAATCTGTATTAATGCTGAAAAGCCTCTAAAAAAAACGATTGACTGAATGCTCACTAGGCTAACTCAACTCCCAGTATAACATTCAGTCTAAATCATTCACTGGCTTGAAACTTTACTTCAATCTATGTATCATAAAACCCACTTTTCGGCTAAAAACAAAAAAAGAAAAATACTGCTGGCCTATTCCACAGACTATTAACGAACTTGTGTTGAACACTTCAGGGCCATTTGACGTTGCTGTCACCTTAATATTTTCTTCACTGAACTAGCCAATCAGAGGGCGCCATCAATGCATCACAAGACCAGTCTGACTTCCGTAACACAAGTGAATGAGATGCCTCATGTGTCCGTCTCTGCGTATGAAAATAAAGTTTCATGACCGTGGATATACTTCTGACTTATCAGACGAGGTAACAAGTTTGCTCACTTTGGCGTATGATACATTAGTATTTAGCCTAGGTAGGCTACGCTTGTAACAGATTGAGCAGCGACAATCTTACCATAGCATAACGATCCTTGGTAACAAACTTCTGAAGCAATAGTCTTCACAGTTAGACTAACGTTACTAGATATCACCTTAAAGGAATTGCCATTAATAAGCTAGGTGCAATACATCTTAGTCTAACTTCCAATTTATAGAAAACCACTCATTTGACAGGCGTATAAAACAAACTAAAGTAATAAATAAATAAACAAATAAAACATTAGCTTGACTGGCTTTGGACGGTATTCATTATTTAGAAGGCTAACAGTTGATCTGGTGTCAGCATGCCGTGTTCAGTTAACCCTGACGATAGGCAACTGTGCTTTTATGGACTTTGTCCTCGTTGATAAATTTGTCTCACGGTTCAGGACCTGAATTGGCTTCTAAGCTACACAAACCAAATGTTACATTATGCGATATTCTGGCTGTGACGTGTTAGTCTGTAAAGACAGCAGCCAACATGACTGCATAAAATGTTTATTTCATTGTGGTGCTTATGGATCCAACTTTGTCTTTTCCTCAGGGGATTTCAATATGATGTCCTCAGTCCTCTGTGAGAGGGGAACACACAAAAACAGGATCCTGATGACCCCTCTCCTTGTCAACACAGACAAAATTCCTTCACGCAAGCGGGTATACTCTCTGAAGAAGCAAACATGTGTGCATGGTGACTATTCACACAATGGCCAGATTTAGACGCAGGTCCTGTTTAATGCTACTGGCTTTAGCTTCATTAACTTTCCTAATCATAGTCATTCTGAAATCCTCAACTCCAGAGGCATCTGACTTGCCTGATGCACCAGGTCTGGGATTGTTTCCTCATGCCAACAGTAATGAAAAACTTGTAAATCAGTTACGCACTGACAGCCCAACACTGGATGTTGACCCTAAAGTGGTAAACATGAATCAGGAGGAGACCTTGCTGGAGAACTATCCCCCACCCAATTACAACATTCATGCCTTCTACTACACCTGGTATGGCAGTCCGAAGTTTGATGGGAAGTACCTCCACTGGGATCACCCGATGCTTCCGCACTGGGACCCCAAGGTGGCTGCAGCGTACCCCACAGGACGGCACTTGCCTCCTGACGACATTGGGTCCAACTTTTACCCCGCCCTGGGGACGTACAGCTCCAGGGACCCATCGGTTATAGACTCCCATATGCGACAGATGCGTATGGCAGCCATTGGTGAGGCTGTGGGTTTAAGGATCAGTGGGATGCTGATATTCTGGGAAAACAATATGTAAACAGAGCCTTCTGTGCATCATCACAAGCAGGTGTCTCAGAGTGAAGAAAAGATAGCGTTTCCTCTGTGTGGTTATCTTGATTGTTAGTTTTAGGTTTTTGCAAATGCATACACATACAAACATACTGGATAAAAGACATACACACATAAAATAAACTCTAAAGCTAGCCAGCCTTATGCAGAGAAGCAGAAGGTTTACTGTCAATTATGTTGGCTTTGCCATGTTGCATTTTTCTTCTTTTTATTTAGTGCATCAGTAAATATCTGTCTTTGATCTTTAGGAAGCAATGCATGTATGAACCATTTTGATTATAGTCATTTATAGCCATTTTGGTCAAATATTTGCCACTGTGGTACCTTATTTGTGCTTTGATAAAAGGCAGCAGTATAATGCTTACATTTGGCATGCAGACACTTTTGTGCCATGCTACCTGTACGGCAGGCAGGTCTTTTTTTAATCAGTGTGTGTCAGTGTGTTTGGTCCATGAAATGGACTAGGTTGGTTTTGGGTTGCGGGTTATATTTGCTGTTGTGAGGTTAGTGAAAACACTTTACTTTCTCTAAATCATCACCATGAAAAACATCAGCATGTGCCCTTGCGCCAAGCATCTCACCTTCCATTGCCTGAGGGGAGCTGTTTAGCAGTCTCAGATAGAAAACTGTGTGTGTGTGTTTGTAAGGCCTCACTTTGTGGAAAAAACTTCAGATTAAACTTTAGTATAACTTCAGGTGAATATGTGTGCTACAAAATGCAGTTTAAAACTGATGGTGTTCCTCTCTCTCTCTCTGTCTTAATCTATCAGGTGTGCTGGCCATCTCCTGGTATCCACCGACTATGAAGGATGATAATGGGGATGCCACAGATGACATTGTGCCTCTAGTGTTGGATGCTGCTCACAAGTACCAGATTAAGGTATTTATGGATCTGTAGCCCTGTATGGATCAACACAGTGCATACATCTTATGTCACAGAGAAGTTTAATGGAACCCAAACAGTATGCTACACTGCTGTAAATCTGTTATTTGTATGGTATGACTCGTGACTGCATTATCTTAAACACACAATACTTTTGGACATACATTTCTTTGTCATGAAAATATGAAATCAAGATGCATAGTTTAGTTTTTGATTAATCGTTGGTCAAGAGAGTGGTCATTTACAACAACACAGTGATCATTTATGCCAAAGCATAAACAAACAAAAATACTGCATCTTAAAAACCTAATATCCTCTTGAATAAACCTTAATGTACTCCTACACAGGTGACATTTCATATTGAACCCTTTAAAGGACGTGATGAGAGGACTATGTTTGACAGCGTCAAATACATTGTGGAAAAGTGAGTATTATGTGCTATGACTCATTAAGACAATAGATAGGTAAGATCTGTACGCTAGAAGGTGACTCCAAGGTCAACTGCCACAGTGAACAAAGAGAATTGATTGCCCAATCCTGCCCCCCTCTCTTTTGTCTGCATAATGATCTGAAACTGGTTTGACTTTGTTCGATAGTTGAAATTGTCACATTGATTTGAATCTGTCCTACAAGACTTAGTTACAGTCATATGATAAACCAGGAAGAAGCAAGTGCAGCTATGAAATATTAATATTTACCTAGTTGTCAAAATGGTTCTATAAAAAAATAACTTCATTAAATGTTCTTTATAGATTGTTAAAGGTTTGTTGTAAAAGGTGGAGCCCACAATATATGGCAACTCTAGAATCATTCAGACCATTTAATTTAAGACCAACTATTCTGTAAATCAGAATTTCTGTGGCATCATAGGCTGATTTAGGCATATGATACTCATATGCCAGACATAATGTTGTAAACTGTCTTTTCCAGATATGGACCGCATCCAGCTTTCTTCAGGTATAAAACGAAGACTGGAAAGTCCTTGCCTTTGTATTACATCTACGACTCTTATTTGTTGAGTCAGGACAACTGGGCTCTTTTTTTAAAGCCCGAAGCAAAATACAGCATCAGGAATACTCTTTATGATGGGGTTTTCCTGGGTCTTCTGGTAGAGGAGAAACACAAGAGATCCATCTTGTCTTCCGGTTTTGATGGCATGTACACTTACTTCGCCACCAATGGCTTTACCTATGGCTCTTCCTATCGCAACTGGAGGTCCATGAAGGCCTTCTGCGATGCCAACAGCCTGATCTTCATCCCCAGCATCGGTCCCGGTTACATCGACACCAACATCCGTCCATGGAACTCGCAGAACACACGGAACCGTATTAAGGGCAGGTACTATGAGACTGCTCTCGGTGCTGCGTTGGAGTCCGGTTCCAAGATGGTGTCCATAACCTCTTTCAATGAGTGGCATGAGGGCACGCAAATAGAGATGGCAGTGCCCAAGCCAGGGAGCGTTACCTACCTGGACTACCAGCCACATAAGCCTGGCATCTACCTACAAATAACTCGGAAGTGGGCAGATAAATTTAGTGGAGAATGAAGGCTTGTTTTGTCCACCAGAGGTCAAACTGTGATGTTTTTTTGGTTTTGTTTTTTTAAAAGAGGATTAAACTGTGAATTTGAAAAAAAAAAAAAACCTCCTCTAGTTTAGCCAGAATGGTAATGATATTCCTGTTCTGAAAGTAAATGTATGAATTATACCATAATTATGGTCTGAGATATGAAACATCACTAAAGATTAGTCGATGTGTTCCTCATCTTCTGTCTTCCTGGTCTTAATGATTTAAAGGATGAATAAACTGTGTAGATTAAACTAAAATACATGCATGATTTTAACCTTGCTATTAAATAGCTAACCAGTTACCATCCCGGCCCACTGAAATATGCTGTCAACCACTTCACTCTGATAATTGAACATATTCAGTTTTGGGTCTCAACTTCTTCCATGGAAAAAAAAATATCAACAATTACTATATCAAGAATCGGGAAATTTTTGCGACCACTTAATTTCACGTAATTTCATACTATCATTAGGCGTCATATCACCAGTCTGCGGTTTGGAACGAAGCTGTTTTTGGAAGATTGCCAGTATGGGAACAATGCACAATAACAATCATCAGGATGCCTGTGTCATCTCACTAGGGCCTGATGGTGGTTGGCAGAGGAGGGAGAGGGGGAAGGTTCACACTGGGGTGGCCAACCACAGGCATGTCCTGCCCGGAGTGATAAAATGTGCACGGGCAACCCAGTGATTGAAACTTTCTAACACTGGTCCCACTGGTGTACCCAACTGTCTCCATAGAGGTATTTTACATAATTTAGAGTACATCTAAAACTTTCCCCTGCAATGCACTAATAGAGGTTAGAAGTCTGGGTCAATTCCTCCAGAGGAAAAGCATGAACGGGTCTTCTATATTATGTATGCATTTTGTTGGGAGTCGCTCACAACATTTTAGATTCATTTTGGTGACCAAAAGAAATGTTAGTTGAACTGTAGTGTTTTTTGGTTTTGAGCCCTGCAGCAGATAGGCTGTATTCTAAGTAACCACTTGCTTGCATTCTTACTGAATCCCAGTATTCTCTCTCTTCACTCTAAAACCTGAACCATTGAAGACTAACTGCCTATTTTTCATATAAAACTTCCTTGTCCATAACTGTAGCTGTGGAGTGTAGTCTTGTGCACGTGAAGTAGAATTAGGCTACCCAGATGATTTGTCCACTTCATTAAATTAGCATTATTTCAATCTGTCTGTAACGTTTTAGAGACATCTGCACTCATGTTTTCTATATTAAACACCCAACTTCATTCAAGTAGGCTTGAGTCTGCCTGACATATTAGCCAACACAATTTAAGGATTAGTAAATAGGGGGCCTTGGATTCATTGATTTTATATGAAGTTAAATCAAGTGCATGTCATGGTAAGGAAGCAAGTGATAAAGAAATCAGCATGTCTACCATGATGTACAGGTAGGTCTCAAAAAATTTGAATGTTGTGGAAAAGTTTGTTAATTTCAGTAAATCAATGTAAAACATGAAACTCATACATTACATAGATTCATTTCACAGTAAGGCTATATTTCTAGTCTTTATTTGTATTAATTAATTAAGAATGCCCCAAACTTGGTATCTCACAAAATTTGAATATTACATGGCCATTGGAGTGTGGGTAGGTGCCAAGTCAAGTCATGAAGACATCTGATCTGAAATGTATACTTGCAATGAAAGTATTTCATTTATAAATCAAGGTCTGAGAGTCTGGAGGAAGAATGGGGAGGCACAAAATCCAAGTTGCTGATGTGAAAGTTAGGGTGATTCCAAGGGCCTGGCACTGATAGGGGGCCTAGAGAACACTAACATTAACATTATAATCAATGCTTGGGAGACCCAAAATAATTTTTTGTCATAGGGCCCAAGCTGCACGGCTGGATCTAGTGCTGTCACTAGATCTATCAAGTCCAGAAAGTTTACAGCACTCTAATGCTTCCTTCTAATGACAAACTTTATGGAGATGCTGATTTTATTCATCCAGCAGGACTTGACACCTGCCCACACTGTCAAAAACACCAATACCTGGTTTAATGACTATGTAATATTCTTGTTTTGTGAGATACTGAATTTGGGGTTCTTTAGCTTTAAGCCACAATGATCAGAAATAACACAAATAATGGCTAGAAATATTTAATTCACTGTCTAATGAATCTATATAATGTATGAGTTTCTTGTTTTACATTGAATTGCTGAAATTAACTAACTTTTCCACATTATTCTAATTTGTGAGACCTCCCTGTCTATGCAAGGCTGCACGGCAACCATAGAAAACAAGCATAAAAACATTTAACTCAGGCAATGGTGATAACAAGCTGTTCCCTACCTATGTGGTGTCCCATATTCCCTACCCTACCTACGGCGGAGGCTACATTCCGTGCAGCCGCATTGACGGTAAACACAAGAAAGGTAGCCGGCGCATGAGCAGCCGAGGGAACATTATTCCACATCGCTTCCCAAGCCCGTTCATGGCGTCTTCGCAAGCAAGCGATGCACTGCACATCAAACGATGATTTTTTTTTATAAAAGCCCGAATTCTTACAGTGCTATTTGGCATTTAAATTAGCGTACAGGAGAAATCGCCAAGCCTTCTGTCGTTTGTAGAGAAGGACTATGGGTTCGGGCGCCTCCGATCTCTGGCCAATCCCACCAAATATTGTCACAATTGAAAATATTTCACCGAAACTGAGGCACATGCGGCATTTGGAATACCTCTACAGGACGACCTCGACTGAAAACACAACAAGATATGGAGTGATTTCATGAACGCCAACCGCTGGGATGGTGAGTGCATTTTTTCCACCTCATCCGCCGAAAATGGTTTCAACAAACAACAAAATAATTTCAAAACAGAAAGGCTGCCCTAAATGATGAAGAACCTGAGATAACACCCATTCTCAGGCAATGACATCCATTCATTGTGTCATGTGTAGACATTATAAGCTGTCTTGTATTCTGTCAGCGTGGCATTTGACTGTTTGAGCTGTGCGCTTTTATACACCGATTAAAAAACACAACCTAAATGTCCCCAGTGTGTGTGCGTTCACGGTAGCTTTGCGTGACCTACGTGTTCAAAATCCTGTCTTTACATAAAATGCATGAAGGCACGTAGTCAGTCATGGGCGCAGTGTGTGTGTGCACGCACATTCAGTAGACTCCATACACCGACGCATAGTGACATTCATCACCGACTTCAGCATCTTCTAAAATGACCTTCAGTAAGCGCTGCTGGAAATGTGCTCACCTTGAATGGTGCCCCACAGAACCACGGTATATTGCATTGAGTTGCACGTAAACCAACCATCATGTTAGAGCAAAGGGTTAACTGGCATGCCTTTTTTCAGTCGCACGTGAGCGTTCGAGCACCGCTGTGCCAGCCCGTCTGCTTGTCCCAAATACATCACATTTCATTTAAAACAAGCCATCACTTAAAAAAAAACGGGGATACGCAGCTTTCGCGGCGTTTCTCTTCTCCCTTGCTCATTGGAATTTCTGAGAACCTAGGCCGTTTTCTGTAGCTGGGACACATAGCCAGACTTTGTTGTAACGTATTTGTTCACGTTACAAAAACACGAATAAACCCCTTACCTGTAGCTTAATGCCACGTGCCACGATGTCCACAAATGTAACGAGACTGTTTTGAATATTTTTGCCTGGCTGAAAATCTGTCCAAATCAGTCACACCAGTTTAAGGACAGAATGTGCACAACACCATCAGGCAGGGTTTGTTTCACACACAGGCTAGGCTTTGAAATTAATATGTGTGTTCTGTGCTGTGTAGCACAGGTTCCAGGTAATATTTATGTGCTAATTACTCGGACGTATTGGCTTGCAGCGCTGAGAGAGAAGAGAGAGAGAGAGAAGAGAGAGAGAGATCATTCTGGTACACTTATTGGACAGGCATGTCAGGCAATGATTGCAGTAGTCAACTGTAATGAGTGGGAATTGACTGTTGGCATTAGTACAGTAGTGTCATGGTGCCTCAAACTGTTTCCTTACCTTCAGTCACACACACACACAGAGTACAGAGGCACAGACATGAGAACAAGATGGACTAGTTCCACCGTTTTACATGATGTTGCTACTGAGATATATACAAAGCTTGTTGCTCCAGTGTGGAGAGTGCTGTCCTGGTGGCAAAGAGGATTAACATGAAATGCATTGATAAGCCTTTAAAACATGCCCATCACTGGTCAGTGCTGCATTAAGGCCCATGGAAATTTGACAGAGGAGCCTCTCTAGCAGGGGCGCACTGCTGTAAACCACAACACAGCTATGAGCAGTGACTGTGAGCGGTAGAGGTTTGTGTTTGTCTGAAACATACAGACAGCAAGCCTGGCTACAACAGAGTTCCCAGAGGTGAATGGGATAAGGTGTGTGTGTGTGTGTGTGTGTGTTGGGTGGCTGTTGGTTTGTGTGGATATGACCTTTGCTGTTATGTTGTCAGCAAGGGGAGCATTGAGAGTTGACATCACGGTGCTTGTCTCGCCTTAAGATGGCAGTGTTTGCACACGGACACAGAACACACACACACACACACACATGCACATACCGTAAAATTGACCCGTAGCATCACGAAACACTTTAATAGATATGACTCATTCACACTGCATCCTAGCACAACTCTGATGACCCAGTATGGGAAGATGCCTGCATGTCTTACAGCTGTGCAATGGAAATGCTTATGTGTACTATTTTTATTAATCATAGCCTGCTAATTAACTTCCATTGCTCCAAATGCAATCCCACTTTACTTTAAACAGGCATGTTGTAATGAAAGAGTAGCACAGTGTAAGCATGCTCATAGGTTGGTACACCTTTGTTTAGATGTTGATGTCTGCTCTAGATATGCTCCGCTTTTATTAATATTCTTTTTTTTCATTAACAGTGAGAAGAACTGTGGCATTCTGGGATCTACATACCTTGCATAAGATATCACAGAAGCAAAGATTAAGAACAACTGGCATTTTTGTCTGTGCAGACATCAGCAGCACATCAGGTATCATTCTATTATGGCCCCTATGAGTCCCCTGATGAACACAACGCACCTATCGCATTGAGCCCTAAGCTCAAACACAAGACACTAATGACATGAATCACTGCAGTAGAGTTTCATGTGCTGTCGGAGACCAGATGGTACACAGATGGCAATGGCTCCATCGTCGTTAACTCTCCTACGTTTTTTGTAGCATCATCTTGCCCTATTTAAAGAGTTTTCTGTGCCTTTCATCCTATTTTTAACTGTTGTGGTCCTCTATATGCCATGATCTTCATAGAAAGCACCTTGCAATCTCAGCAGAGTTTATAGAAATATACGTGCTGTTGTTGTTGTTAATGGTTGTGTATTGTTTTCTTCTTCACCAGAGTATGACATCAGCACCCATCCTTAGAGTTCTAAGACCCCTTTTGCTTGGAACCTTTCTGCTAGGATGTTTTGTGACATTGTTTTTAATGTACATCAAACCATCCACGAGCTGGCTGTCTGGACCAGTCGAGTCGGAGACGTCCACGGTGCGTGCCAAGAGCCTGCTGTCCAATCGCAGCCAGCAGAACCAGACCGTCATCCTGGTGTGGCTCTGGCCTTTCGGCCAGACCTATGACCTCAACGTCTGTAGCTCCCTGTTTAACATCGAGGGTTGTTACATCACGGCAGACCGGAACCTGTACAATAAGTCGGACGGCGTGGTGATCCACCACAGAGACATCTCTAGCGACTTGTCCAACCTTCCGCCTCTCTTTCGGCCCGCATTGCAGAAGTGGGTGTGGATGAACCTGGAGTCTCCATCCCATTCCTCTCAGCTGTCAGGCATTGAGAATCTGTTTAATTTAACTCTGAATTACCGCCAAGATGCCGACATTGAAGTGCCTTACGGGTCCATCGTCGCCAACCAGGGAGACGAGGAGTTTGTGCCACCCAGCAAGACTAAGCTGGTGTGCTGGATTGTGAGCAACTGGAATCCAGACCATGTCCGGGTGAAGTACTACAATGACTTGTACAAACACATTGAGGTTCATGCTTACGGACAGGCATTTGGGGAATACTTGTCCGACCAAGATTACTTCCCAACCATGGCCAGCTGTAAGTTCTATCTGGCGTTTGAGAACTCCATTCACAAGGACTACATTACAGAGAAGCTCTACAACCCTCTCTCCGTGGGAACTGTTCCTGTGGTCCTGGGCCCGGCGCGGGAGAACTATCAGAACTTTATCCAAGGGGATGCCTTTATTCATGTGGATGACTTCTCCTCGCCCAAGGAGCTGGCTGAGTTCCTTCTGCTCTTGGACAAGAACGAGGAGATGTATTTGCGTTACTTTGACTGGCGCAAGCACTTCAAGGTGAAAAAGGCATACTTCTGGGCAGAGCACACCTGCCTTGCCTGTGACCACATCCGGAGGCACAATGAGTACAAGACTTTCAACAGCCTGGACAAATGGTACTGGGGCTGATGCAGGGCTGTCTTTGTGGGCCAAGGCAGAGGTGTCTCACAGGGGGCGGACAAATTGGCTATTATTTATTACACATTCTGACGGTAGATACACATGTGCAATGGATCAGAATGATGCATTTTCTTGATGATTTGGAACCAAAATGGGTCAGCCTTAGATTCTTGTTTTTAATTTTTTTATACTTTAATTGAAATGGCACTGTAATGT
Organism: Tenualosa thibaudeaui; assembly: GCA_027481765.1. Taxonomy (NCBI): domain Eukaryota; kingdom Metazoa; phylum Chordata; class Actinopteri; order Clupeiformes; family Clupeidae; genus Tenualosa; species Tenualosa thibaudeaui. Next base: position 3,973,102 of record JAIFZK010000068.1, read on the forward strand.
TTCCTTTTCTGGTCAAAATGTGAATACGGGACCCCAATATGGAGATGTCTCATTGTACAAATTGTGCTGATAATGCTGTCGAGATTACAAAAAAAAAAAGAAGAACATATACTTCTTATAAGGACAATATTTATACAATATGTTATTTATTTTGTTTTGACATTGTACCATAAAATGTTTATTGATATTAGTGATGCAGTCATCTATGCAGTGTTTACAGAATTTCAATCGTGAACATAGTGCATCTACTGTAAAATATGTGTGTACAGTAACTATTTTTTGAGAGTTATTTTCCATATTTTTGTATGGATGGATGTGCACGGGCTGCACTCTGATAGGCTCCCTTAGTCATGTGAGAATGATACAGTCTATTTTTTAGTACTGTGTCCACTATCTACTGTAGATGAGAGGATCTGTGTCATGTGACAGATACAAAATGACAAATAATCAGTATGTAGGATTTTATTTGTTTTTTTCCATCTGGCAATAGATTACACAGCATGTGTCACAGCTTAGAAACTTACCATTTAAATGAAATTATTATTTATTCTGATTGAGAGCACAAGTTTAACATGATGTGTACATGAGGAGCCTTTGTGGGTGGACATGGTTCTGTAATAAATGGAGTGCACACAGTTTGATGCATCAGTGATATGTACCTGTTCATGGATGGTGGCCCCTGCTACAGACAGACTCATGTGGTAGAAGCTTTGATCTGGGCTGTCATCTCTGTTCCTCTGTAGCTAGATGGCCACACACAAATCTTTGGCAGATCTGTACAATATCCACATAAAGTGATTGTGACTGTGGGACACTGGTGGCCGATGGTCTGATTCCTATAATGCAAAGTCTTCATAAGCTTGTGATCCAATGTGAAATGCTGTTTTCTCTCCATGGAGTCAAAGCAAGCCAGCGCAGGAAGTAATGCTGACAAAAAGCACACACAAGGAGTGAAAATCTCCACAACTGAATGTTTGTGTTCATCAATGCTTGTTTATATTGTCAAAATTTTGTTTACATTATATACACACTTAGTCCATATCGTTTACTTGGACACACTGATGTGAATGGTTATGTTTAGGCTAACATGGGATGTATGCCTGGAACACCAGCTCATTTGCTATAAAAGACAGGCAGACATATTTTGCAGCGTCTTTAAGAAGTATTCACCGCCTTTGAAGTTTTCGATCTGTTGATTGTCATGGTCTATTGGTTTGCATTGTTTTGGCTATAGTTTAAATTACGGGAAAACTGTAAAGTCATTTGTCAACCCGACCAAATTGAATAACTAAGCAAATACAGTCAATTAATTTCACACTTTGGGGAAAACCCTTTGCCTGCTGACTTTGCCTGCCTTTGAAATTAGGGTCCATTGTGTAACTTAGATTCTATTAGAATAAAGTTTTAATTACCTGTGATTTAATGTAAAACCACACAAGGTTAAAAAAAAATGAAAATAAGGCTTGAATACTTTTTATAGGCACCGTAGATCTCAGTCTTAGGCCTGTATCTTTTAATAGTTAAGAGTGATGTGACAGATGTGGCCAGATACAATGTGTAATACCTTTGCCATAAAATATTGATGCTCTGTGCAAGATAATCTGACTCTCTGGATAAGTATGTATCCATGCTGACTTTTTAAAACATTTTGTATTGTTTACGGTCAGGTCAGAGGGACCATCTGTTTTCGACGGGAATAACACAGTTTTGCCACAGTTTGTCAGCACTTACTCGTTATGTAACCATAATCTGTATATAACCTTCAATGTCTGACACAAACTTAGGATTTTTATGTTATTTACACAGTCAAATGAAAATAATGAGAAGAAAACTCACATACAGAGAAATGTATTTGTGAGTTAGGAAAAAAATATCTTTGAGCTGTGTGTTTGTTTAAAGTGCATATCTACAGTACTTGATGGTTATGAACACCTCTTGTAAATATCTGTGTTTGTTATTCAAGTTTCTCTCTGACTTCTGATTAGGTTCCTGGATGGCAGCTTACACTGGGCTACCCCTGAAGATCACTAGGGCCAGATCAGCCCCGCGGCTGACTGGAGAGTTGCGGGGCGTGGGATGGGGGCGGGGGTGTTTGGTGGCTGGGTGGTTTGTGGCACTGTGAAAATGAGCTCATTGGAACCTAGACAAATAAGATCGGTGCTGTGAAGCAGAACTCCGCGGAAATGCTAGTGTGAGTTGGGGGGGGCACAATGCTGTCAGTGTTATAGAGAAGACATTTATTGTCATGTGAGGCAGTTTGGCCAAGGAGGAGAAGAATACGGATGCTTTTTGGATTAGCGCTAATCTCTTTCGATGCTATCAAATTGCTTGCGCCTCTCTGACTTTCTGCAGATATAGCAGTCTCATTCATCCTTACATTGTGACTTGGACCCGCTCGACTTTAGAGGTGTACTCAGCTTTCTTTGCCTCCGCGTTTGTGTCATCACACAGCATTTTCAGAAACAGCGTGTTTTTGTGTGTGTGGCGGTGTGAGTGTGTGAGAGAGAAAGCAATAGATTTAGTGTGTGTGTGTGAGAGAGAGAGTGAGAGTACCTGTTACAATATCATATTGTACAGGACAAGCTTTATGTGTGAAACTGGTTTCTTGTTGGCTGTGTTGGCTATCTAGACGAGTTCTCGCCGATCTCCATTCCTCTTTGCTGTGCTCAACTCCTTTGTTCACTCTGCAGATTTTTCCCCTGGTTCTCTTCCAGCTTGTCCCTGGAAGCATAGTGTGTTAGTGATCTGAATGTGCCTCTGAGTCAGTCAGTTGTAGTGGTCTTATACTGTACATGTAGGCTGACATCCCAGAATACCCCTGGCTGGGAACATGTGTCCACTATGCATCACCATGGCGACAATGTCAGTGAAAGCCCCTCAGTGGCCGGAGTGCCCTGTCCTGCCCTGCCCTGCCCAAGGGCTCGACCTCACACTGGCTGTTTAAGAAAAACTGGTCATATAGCAAAAATGTCTGCCAAACCGTTAACTTGCCAAAATGTTTTGCTGTAGATGTCTGTAGGTGTCCAAGAAATAAAGATGAATAAAAGTGATTTCAGGCTATTTTGTCTGTTTGTCTTGTCAGATTCCCTCTGAACAGAGATTTTGAGAGATTGTTTTTACTGAGGACAGGGCAGCTAAGCTGTTAAAAATGTTGACAGTTAAAGTTATATGCAGTGTATTGGGAAATGCAAGCTCTATCGAATATTGAATCGAATGTTGTGATAAAAAATTACTTCATCATCTTCTTCATCATCTCTGCTCTCCCCACTTTTGCAACATCTGCAGAGATGTTTTGATGGATAGTTTGGTTGAGTAGGCACTGCACATTTCACTCTAAATAAATGTTGTTTTTTCCTGCTACAATGTCCATATTTTCATGAAGGCACATGACATATGGCACTACCAATGACCACTTGTCCTCTCAGCAAACCACATGGGTATCAGAGACTGATAAAAATAGGCTCCTTAACATGTAATATGATTGAGGAGACCAAGGGGATGGTGATTCAGTGCCCACAGAGTCCCAATAGTCCAGCTGTTGTTGGTTACCTCACGGCTGCGCTGATACCCTGGCCTTTGAGAGTGATCCCCCTGAAGCACGACAGTTTACTCTGCCTAATCCACAACCTTAAACCAGCGCCAGCACTGTCAGCTGCACGCTGCCCTGGACACACAGCCTTTCAAACACACCCCACTAAACCCATTCACGAACAATACTTGACATTTACACCTAAATAAATATACTTCAATGCACATAGAGTATGTAAATACTTACAGTATTTGCCAGTACTGTATTGGGCATGTTTTTATATTGCATTATATATGTTTTTTTTTCTTATTGTCTAGTTGTTCCTGTCCTTTTCCCCTCTTGTAGATACATCCCTCAGCACTCCTCTGCGACCTGGAGATATTTAAGCATAATTGCGCAACTTTACCAATGGCTTTCTTTTGTCAGGGAGTGACATAATAGAGTAAGTGCAAAACACGTGGCTGTGCCGTGTTATGGACATGTATAAAAAAAACAATGAACTATTTCTACGTTGTCTCAGCCCAACTAGAAATTGTATTGGATCTATCAACTAGAAATTGTATTGGATCTATCAACTAGAAATTGTATTGGATCTAATGGGAAATGGGAAAATATGATTGCAGGATACCTACTGCATGTACTGCCTAGTCTGACTACACTGGAGAGCTGTAATCCATTTGAAATATCTGTATGGGTAACACTCAAATCAGGTGTCTCAAAGAGACTTTGGATCAGCAGTCCAGTCCATTTACTCACTACTACTACTATAGTAGACACTAAGGTGTGCACTAACGCCCAGATCTAGTTGGTGACAGAGGGAATGCACTTCTTCAAGTTAACTGTCTGTGTGTTTGTGTGACAAGATAAAGTTGTACTGGATCATAGTGAAGTCCCCTGCAATTTCCCCCTCCTCCACACACACACACACACACACACACACTCCCTTCTCCATCACCCTAGGGACTATCCAGTTCCAGCAGAGCACTTCCCTGACTGCTCAGCTCTCCAGATGCCGCGGAGGAGAGAGTTTATCGCCAGGCCCTTGAGACTCTCCTCAGAGGGGCCCCCTCGTTCCCGCACCGTCCACCCGAGCTCATCCCTGACTGCCCCAATTAGCCTGTCATCACCACGCCAGGCTGCTCTTACCAGGCCCCTGACATGGATGCTTTGTGTCTCCATCGGTTACGGCTTCCCTCCAAATCACACTGTTGTCATCACCTGCGAGGCTCTAATGGGCTGGTTCTGAAACGCTTTGACCAAATCGCCACTGACACGTTTACCCAAAGGTTCTTTTGTCACTGAGATAAGAAAGATAGATGAGTTTAGTTGCCTTATTAAAGAGGGAGGTGATAAAAAGAGGAAATGTTTCAAACCATATTTGATTCTCAAAAGAGATCAGATAACAAACAATAAAAAATAAGTCTTACAATAGTAAACAAACACAAAAACTACACACACATATCCACATTCACACACCCAAATCCATACATACTCACACACACACACGGACACACAGACGCACACACACACTGAAGCAATGTCACATAGACGAGACATTGACATTGTATATCTGATTTAGTTTCCAACATACACGCTGGTGCCTAGCAACCTGAAGAGTGTTAATGTTAGTCTCCATCAAGTAGCTGTGGCTGTCAGCTGATGGTGGCTGCCCTCCTAAGACGCACCCATGAGACTGACTCCTCAGCGTTTGCTTGCACACACAGTGGTGTGTGAGAGCGGAGCAAGCAAACACTGCATGTTAACACCTGTTCTGAGCTGTAATCTACACACATTCACTCGTCGTTAAGTGGGTGTCTGTGACACAAACCATATGGTTACATAATATGACTCCATCCTATGCCAGAACAAATAGATATGGAGATATGGCATGGACCTATCTATTGAAGCTGTTGTGTTTTAGTGCAGATAGCACTGAGAGCTGGCATTGACTCTGCACAAATCATGTAGCCTTTATTCATGTACTGTATATTCTGATTTGAGAAAAAAATAAATATTCATACCGCTGTGAAATATCATTAAACAAATGCAAAAGTAAGTAACCTTAATACAAACACAATTAGTTAACATCAGCCACAGGTCTTCTCTTGAGGTCTAGCAGGATGAAGAATGAGGATGAAGGAGTAAAAATGAGGATGACAGTAAAAATGATTAATTAATGTTTATTAATTAAAATAAAATAATACTTAACAGATTAACATAGGAAAATGAGACATATGAGTCTATTTATCCAGAGCAGTGAAATACCATGAACATGAAAGCATGCTGTCTTTGAAAAGTGTGTGTGTGTGTGTGTGTGTTTGTGTGTGTCTGTGTGCATGTGTGCATGTGTGCACGTGTGTCTGTGTGTGTGTTTGGTGGAAGGAAGGGATATGGTCCCTGGGTTTGGACTCAGCCATCGTTCCCCTCTGCCAGCAGAGATACATTCCTTCAGAACAGTGACTGCAGAAAGATTGCACAGACAACCACACAGTTTCCTCACAGGCATATTTGTGTGTGTGTGTTCATGTGTGTGTGTCTGTGTGTGTGTGTGTGTGTGTGTGTGTGTGATACTGATGATACTAGCTTGTGCTTCTGCTAACCTGGGCTCAACAGCTGACCTTCTCCACTAGATCTGCTGGATTATGTCTTTGGACAAGAGGCCTTCCTGGTCTATTTTCGCCCAGAGATATTCCACCTCCATCAAAGTCCAAAACCATACCACTGCCTGCCCTGCAATCACTAATTAGTGTTGATCAGTCATCTAGGGTCTACTATGAACCATATTTTAGTATTATATATCAAAAGTAGTTGGTGCATTTGCCTCCTCAGTTATCTGATAAATGAATGAATAAATTCTTCAGTATCTATTTATGGCTAAAAGGCTGATAGATAAATAAATAATTGTTTGTTGAGGCCACAATCAGCTGAGCACACAGAGGGGCCCCTCTCGAGGAAAACTGGCTTTGGTTCACATCGCTTCGCCCCAGAGCTATGGGGAGCCTCGCCACTGATCCCCAGCCAAGACAGTGTCACTATTTATTAAGATGCTCAGCAATCAGTGGGCCTGTGGTCTTGTGGCTGTGGATGAAGCATGGAAAGACTTTGCCACCAGCGACATACGTGTGTGTGTGTGTGTGTGTGTGTGTGTGTGTGTGTGTGTGTGTGTGTGTGTGTGCGTGCATATGTGTGCATGTATGTGTTTGTTTGCATGTTTGTTCGCATGTGTGTTTGTGTCAGTGGTGTGTGTGTGTGTGTGTGTGTGTGTGTGTGCCTGCAAGGACAAACTCTGCCTCAATCAAAATGACACAGCCGTGTGTGGCAGTAAACAGCCCAAGCACCCTCCTGTCAGGCCTGATACTTATTGTTGTTGTTCTTATTCTTCATGCCTGTCTCATAATAAAAAAGAAACACAAACCCGTATGCACAGCGAGAGTGTGTCGGGCCCAACTCCCATAAAAGGTGCAGAATTGTGCCGTCGGCATGGACTCTCTCTCCCCAGGGGCTCCTTGCTAATAAGAGGGTTTGTATTTATAGGCTGTCTGTTCAATGCATCCCCCTTAATCCCCGGCCATCCCTCCTCTTTTACAACTCTCCAGCCGCAAGCCTCCGTGTGGGAGCGAGTGTGTGTGTGTGCACACGAACATCACAGAGACCTGTGAGTATCATATATTTGTCACTGTAAACATTAAAGAGTAGATCTGTGCACAGTTCTTTTGTCTCAATGTCATCTTGATGTAGAGGTATAGGCAATGTGACTTTAAATCAGAACTGGGTTACAACTGAGTTTATTTGCAGTAAATGCTTTTTTCATCTCTGCACCCTGTGCCTGAATTGTCTCTCTAAACTAATTTCGCTCTTTGACCCTCAGGTAACAATGTCTACTGAACGCTTTGACTGCCACTACTGCAAGGATTCCCTGCTAGGCAAGAAGTATATCCTGAAGGATGACACCCAATATTGCACTAAGTGCTATGAGAATCTATTTGCTAACTGCTGTGAAGTCTGCTCCCAGCCTATCGGATGCAACAGCAAGGTAAGACAGAGGGGTTTTTACAGCTCTGGTTAGATCATACTCATACTCTCTCTCTCTCTCTCTCTCTCTCTCACACACACACACAATCTAGTACACCCAGACAAAGACACATATACACACACATATGCAGACTCCATTCTGATCCCAACAAAAAGCCCAAAAGGAAAACAATTTTCTCTTTCTGCACCTTCACTTGTGTTCTTCTTCAACAGAAAAATCAAGAAATTCCAGTCATGTCATTATGCTACACATAAGGTTGATCCTTAACTCAGTCAGTAACTTAGCAACAACTGGGCTTGACTGAGCCATAAAGCGTGTTGTTATGTTTTTGTTTTTTTATAGCATAGCATATACAAGACTTTCAAAAAATATATGGTGGCCATTTTGCCTCAGATAGAACAAAGATAGAACAAAGAGAAGTGTAAGGAAGCAATGTTTGAGAGAGATGGGGTGGGGCACGGCAGGACTGCAAAAGAACCAAAGTCTAGAGCTGAACTTCAGTTCATCTCTGACTCATCCTAACAAGCAGCACAGCTGCACACACAACAGCGACCTCTGGCTTCACTTGAAGTTAACACACCCTCTCTCTGTCTTTCATCTGCTTCAGGACCTGTCCTATAAGGACCGTCACTGGCACGACCAGTGCTTCATGTGTGCCAAATGCAGGCGTTCGCTGGTGGAAAAGGCCTTTGCTGCCAAAGATGATCTGCTGCTCTGCACAGAGTGCTACTCCCTTGAGTACTCCTCCAAGTGCACCACCTGCAAGAAGACCATCATGCCAGGTGCTGGAAACACAATGATGATGATGATGATGATGATGATGATGATGATGATGACACAGGGCATCGACAAGCAACTTTTTAGATGGGTTATCATATTATTATTGGCTGCAAATAATGTGATTTAATGTCATTGAGTTGCCTGCTGATGATTTAAGATCTACAGATTTTTTTGTGGTTCATTGAAGTGATTGTCTAGTGATTGTCCAACCATAGCTCTGCTGCTCACCTCACCATTGCTGTTGGTAGGAAGAAGAACAAGAGAATTTGGCACAACAAACCACATCACATACCAGATCACATAGCGAACGCTAACTGGATAGGGCCATAAATTGCTGGTTCGCTGTGGTTGGAAGCAGTCTAGACTATCACTTTAAATTTCGAAATGTTAGTGAGATGGTGCTCATGAAACATTGTCCAGTAACTTCTGCCCTGCTAACGTCATCTTATATCACATCAAAATATTTCTCTTTTTTTTCTTTTATTTGGCTGATTTTGGCAGATTTTTTGTTTGTTTAAATTGCCAAATGTTTGTGAGAGAATGCTGAAAGTCCAGTTGGGAGAGTCCTCATTGTCCAGTAAGACTGTCAATAATATGGTTGCCATGGTATCACCTCACAGTAGCTCCCCACCCACCCATTAGACTCTCTTCAATATGGCTGCCTCCAGACATTTCACATTTCAATCAATACGCTCCTGAGTGCAAAGCAGCCCAGGCTCTCTGCAGCAAATTGATTTGGATTTCATTCGCTTTTCATTAGCTGTTTAAACAGATTGTGGCATCACTGTCAGCTGTCAGCACATAAAAGCTTGAAGTGCTATGACTATACATCAGTCCTAAACCTCTCCTCTGTGTGTGTGTGTGTGTGTGTGTGTGTGTTTGTGTGTGTGTGTGTGTGTGTGTGCGTGTGTGTGCGTGTGTGTCGATGTCTGCTTCCAGGTTCGAGGAAGATGGAGTACAAGGGAAACAGTTGGCATGAGACCTGCTTCCTGTGTCAGCGCTGCCAGCAGCCAATAGGGACCAAGTCCTTCATCCCCAAAGACAATAGCTTTTACTGTGTGCAGTGCTATGAGAAGCAGTTTGCCTACCAGTGCTGTGCTTGTAAAAAAGTAAGTCATGATTACAGGATTGCATGATTAAGTCAGTTGTTTGACTTTAAATCACAATGATAGATAGTCTCAAAAGGAATATGTAAATAAATGTTTTGACATTATGTTGTCATAGCAAATAACATTTTGACAATATACTGGAATCAATCAATCAATCTTTAGCGTCTTTTGTGCAGAATTCAAATGTTCAAATCCCAACATGTAAATATTCAAATAATGAAATGGCGCAGGACATTTCTAAACAAAAAAGTGCCCAGCGAATCAACCACACAACTTAAACACGTACCTTCTGGGCCTTCTGTTTGCACATAAACAGAATTTTAGCCACCTCAAATGGAGATGTTTAAAACATCCTCCAAAGTGGAGATTTAAAAAAAACTCTGGATTCTGTGGCTACATGTACACAATAAAACATAAAAAAATAACCTGTTTATAAAAATATCTAGATACGTGTAAACAACACTTAGCTCCTGCAACTCCATATTACTCTCACACTGTCCACTGCTGTCCGCTGCAGGCCATAACCACGGGTGGGGTGACCTACCAGGACAAGCCCTGGCACAAGGACTGTTTCCTGTGCATCGGCTGCAAGAGGCAGCTGGCTGGTCAGCGCTTCACCTCCCGTGAGAACTACCCCTACTGCCTGGACTGCTTCAGCAGCCTCTACGCCAAGAAGTGTGTGGGCTGCACCAAGCCCATCACCAGTAAGTGACGTGTGTGTGTGTGTGTGTGTGTGTGTGTGAAAGCGGCCATCATCACAGTAATATAACTCTGTAGCTCTGGTAGCATAACAGGAGTGTGTTTGTGTTTATGCCTATGATTGCCATTTACTTTGTGTTTATGGATCATATTTGGTATGTGGTATATGTACATGGTATATGGTATATGGTATATGGTATGCTCCAAGGGCCAAGGGCATGGCACTCATAGGGGCCCCTAGAGAGCATTCTAATATCATAATCAATGTTTGGGAAGCCCAAAATAATATTCTGTCATAGGGCCTAAAATTTCTAGTGGCGCCGCTGGGGATGGCACAGTTGCTAGATTCATATCAGACTCAAACCTTTCAAAATGGCCTTTTTTGAGGTTGTTCAGGCCCGCCATTCAAATCCTTTTCTGTTGTAAGCAAAGCATTAGATCAGAATCATCAGATAGTGAAAGTATTTGTGTGTATATTTGTCTGTCTGCACGTTTCTGAATCTGCATCTGCTGTGAAACTTGACATATCTGGCCTGTATCTCATATGTATGTGTGTGTGTGTGTGTGTGTAGACCTGGCTGGAGCAAAGTACATCTCTTTTGAGGAGCGTCAGTGGCACAGCGAGTGTTTCACCTGTATGCAGTGCTCTGTGTCACTGGTGGGCCGAGGATTCCTCACCCAGAGAGATGACATCCTCTGCACTGAATGTGGACGAGAAAAATAATCAGATGGCCATAGACACACACACACACACACACACACACACACACACACACACACACACAAACACAACTTACACACGCACCACACACACAAGCACACACACACACAGTCCAGATTATGTCCACTTTCACACAAACACACACAGAAAGAGAGAGAGGTGGGGAGGCATTCACACAAACACAACACACTCAAATAAACATGGACACACCCACACAGATGCCCACAGAGACAAACACTCTATTTTTCTCTCTCTTGCATATCCAAACACACCCAAACAGACAGTAAGTCAGACATACAGACAGACACACAGACAAACAGAAACACACACACACCCACAGAAACTCTTTCTCACAGACACACACACAGATACACACACACACACACACACACACACACACACACAGAGCCAGCCTTGAGGCCAGAAGCAAACCCCAACCATGTGGCCTTTCCATGGCACTGGTCTGAGAGAAAGAGAGAGAGAGTAAACATTAGTGTGTTGGTGGGTGTGGGTGTGTACGTGTGGGTGTGTGGGTGCTGTGTGAGTGAGTGTGTGTGTGTGTGTGCATGTGTGTGTGTTCCAACCACAGCACGGAAATTTGGACTGAAATAGCTGTATTTCCAAGTGATGGATTGAAGCTTTGGTGAAGACTTAATACCAATTGTCGGATTGCAAAAATACTGGTGCTTTCTTTAGCCCCGTGATGGCACAGGCCGGGCGGCTTGGTGAACTTGATGTCAAGTGATTGCTGTTGATGCCAGAAACCAACAATGAGGTCACCTCACTTATATTTATAGTGTGCCTGGCTTGGGCCTCAGGTTATATATAAACTCACAACCCCACAGCCTCCGGCATGAACTGTTTATTGTACTCTTAGGAGAAAAAAAGGCTTAGTAAGTTGTTTATGATGTCATGCAGTGCACTATAGGCTACCATTGTTACTGTGGCTTCTAAAATGCTAAATGCTAAATCAGTTATGATTGATTTTTTTGTGGTTGTTTTGGTACTTTAGATAGCTGAGATAAACACAGTTTGACTGATTGTCTCACAGTTGCAGTTGTGTATAAATACTATACAATATAAAACACACACTTCTGTCTTGGTGTTGTCCCTTTCATGAAGTAGTCTTTGTAAATATTTAATGAATGTTTTTTTTTTGCATTCACATCTCCTTGATACAAAAGAGGTTATCGCACAGAAATGTGAAAGCCATGCAACAATACCCTGCTCACACTACCACTAAAAATGCTTAAAATTATTATTAAGATACACACCTGCAGATACACACCTGCACACACACACACAGACACACACATACTCCGGGCATACAAATGAATAGTGTATTCAAGTTGAATATGTTCAGACCCTTTTCAGGGTCATGTTGAATTCTTGGTACCCATGACATGCACATACAACACACACACACACACACACATACACACACACACACACATTCATGCTCGTAAGCACATGATGCATACTCTGCGACAAACCAACACACACTCACACACATAAGACAAACACACACACACACACACACACACAGATACACTGGTTAATGAATGCTCGTAACCACATGAGGTGTACTCTGCATGGTGTTGTGCAAGCGTTAGCGCCAAGTGAAGACGTGGCTCCAAAGTGCTGACTCCTACTTCCTCTCAGGATGAGAGCAGTCACATGGGCAAGGTCAAACTACACTTAGAGCAGTAAGCCCTGAACTCCAGTGCTGCTGTTTCAAAAGCGAGGACAACTTTTTACAAACAATTACTCAAGCATGAGATCAGCACTGAACGGTTGAAGGTAAAAAAGACATACTTTATTATGATAAAATGAAAACATCATGTTGAAGGTCTCTACTGTGAGCTGAAACAAGTCATTTGTGGATGGTTGATTGTTTATAAACTTTAAAAATAAAATTTTGAGTTAGATGGAAACCTTTCACTCCAAGAGTGCCTGTATAATAGCATATTTGTGTAGAGCATAAAGCAGTAACTACGCTGATGGCTATGATAACTACAGTAAGAACAGACTATATACTGTAAATGTAATCTTTCTGTGGTAACTAATCATTTGAAGGTGACACCCTGAAACTGAGTCCTCTATCTGTGAGCCATGCTGAGCCTCCAGGCCTTTAGCTGTGTGCTGCTGACAGAGAAGCCAGTCGTAGGCAAAATCAAGGACAAAGCAGGGATTCAGTGCATAGAATGGTGCTGCAAAAGGCTCTATATTGGTGGGAAGGACAGTATCGTCCATCAGATCAGCCTGCCTGGTATGGCAGCCATGGACAGCCTAAACATCCGTGAGGTCAACTGCCGTCAGATGGGCAGAAGTGGTGCTGTCGCTCAGCTGAAGGCCATCCCTGTCCTAAACCATCTGCTTGTGCTGTGGGATGGGTCCGTCACAGCGCTGAACATGTTCTCCTTAGAACCCGTGTCAGCCTTGAAGAAGATCCAGAATGTGTCATGTATGGAGGTCAGCGGCTTCGTGTCCGAGACCCAGCCAGTGTATGTGGAGCTTTTTACAGCGTCTGTGAAGAGGAGGTCAATAAGCGTCCACAGGGTGTGTGTGGACAAGTGGGAGTGTGTCAGGCAGATTCCTCTGGCACAAGAGCCCTTGGCTCTGGCACTCAGGGAGTCCTGTGTGTGTGTTGCCACTGCCGACAAGTATATGCTTCACAACTACCACAGCGGACACACACTCGACCTGTTCCAGCACAACATGGCCAGGCAGAACTTAGTGGTGAAACCAGCAGGAGAGAGAGAATTCCTGTTGAATGGACCTGGTTCACTGGGTGAGGAATCAATAAATCCATCTATCTATCTATCTATCTATCCATCTATCTATCTATCTATCTATCTATCTATCAATCTATCTATCTATCTATCCATCTATCTATCTATCTATTTATCTATCCATCAATCTATCTATCTATCTATCTATCTATCTATCTATCTATCTATCTATCTATCTATCTATCTATCTATCTATCTATCTATCTATCTATCTATCTATCTATCTATCTATCTATCTATCTATCTATCTATCTATCTATCTATCTATCTATCTATCTATCTATCTATCTATCTATCAATCTATCTATCTATCTATCTATCTATCTATCTATCTATCTATCTATCCATACATCCATCTATCTATCTATCTATCTATCTGTCTATCTATCTATCTATCCATCTATCTATCTATCTATCTATCTATCTATCTATCAATCAATCTATCCATCTATCTATCTATCTATCTATCTATCTATCTATCTATCTATCTATCAATCAATCTATCCATCTATCTATCTATCTATCTATCTATCAATCAATCTATCTATCTATCTATCTATCTATCTATCTATCTATCTATCTATCTATCTGTCTATCTATCTATCTATCTATCTATCTATCCATCAATCTATCTATCTATCTATCTATCTATCTATCTATCTATCTGTCTCTGTCTGTCTGTCTGCCTGTCTGTCTATCTATCTGTCAATATTTTTATCAGTCTGTTAGTTTTGCTTCAGTTTAACATTCCTCAAGCAGAATCTGTTGGCATGGTGACGGTCATAACCTTGACTCCTGGCTTCTGCTTTGCTGTCCTCCTCAGGCATGTTTGTGATGTCAGATGGCATCTCCCAGCGCCCACCAGTGCCGTGGCCCGCAGGCATTCTGGACGCGGCCGTGTGTTACCCTTACACCCTGACGCTGCAGAGCCAAGGGCAGGCTGTGCACATCTACAGCCTGCTGGACCAGCAGCTCAAGCAGGTCATCCCCATACCCAAGGCAGCGGCACTGGTCCCCACCACAGGTGCCCCCTGACCCACTGGCAGCTCCTCTGATCATGCAATAACACCTCCCATCACATTTTAGCATGTAGCATGTAGCATGGAGCAATGGGCTCAGCAGGCATAAAAAAAAAAATGAATGTGTGTACAAATAGAATGTTCTAATTCTCCAAGAGCAGGAAGGGTTTGAAGATCTGCAGGTGAAGACTGGGAGCCTTTGGCATCTATAAATACACACTGGCTGATTTTTCTCCAGCAGATGACAATAACAAGATGTCCAAGCCATATGTTTATGATGTAACAATGTGATATAATACTGTGTGTATGTGTATATTCATTCATCCATATGTGAAATTTGCATACATACTGTATGTCTATACATGCTAGTACGATGTGTGTGGTGTAATATATCTGATTGAGGAGGCACACTGAGTACTGAACTAATAGTGGAAAAATGAGGAAGTAATGGATAGAATGCATATGAAATATGATAATGAACTGTAATATAATATAATATAATATCCCTAATATTCCCTTTTGAGGAGATTCTGTTTTTTGGTCTTCTGTCGGTGAGAACTCTTAGTGGCTCACCTTTCTCAGCATGAGTCACAGGTAGCGCTGTAATTGGTATTCCTTCATGGCCGTTTGGAAAAGCTACTTTTCTGTTTAATGTGATCTACTAATGAGCATAATGACAGTGGTGAGGATAATGATAATCATTATTTTTAAGTGGGGCTTCTTTTAAAAAAAAAAAACACTATGACACTCAACACAGACACATACAACCTCTCAGACCTTTTAAAATAAAGAAATAACAGGCTTTACTCTGCACCTGTCTCCACCCTAACACCCCCTCCCCCGTCTCCCAGAGGGTGTGTTTGTCATCGCCGAGAGAGAGATTTACTGCCTGCGTCCACGTGCCCTTGAGGAGCAGATAGAGGCACTAGTGGCAGAGGAAAAGATGGACCAGGCTTTGGTCCTGCTGGATGGGGTTAAGGAGCTCCTACCTCAACACACTTACATGGTAAAGAACTCACTTTTGTACATGCATGCATGTACACACACACATACACACACACCACACATTATGAAACACAGGTGTGCGATTGTGTTTTGTATCAACTGCACTGCAATGATTGTAGCAAAAGTGCATACACCTGAACGTGGATCACTGAATGCTGATAGCCTTGATAAAGCATCTCTCCCTCTGTACACTCGTGGTTTCTCTGCCTATATCCTGTCAGAGAAATGAACGAAGCTTGCTGTGAATCGCAGCAATTTGTTAGCACAGTTAAACAGAGATTGACACATGGAAATTTAGAATGTTTTGTGTATTTTTGAGTTAATATTTTTCAGGAATTTATCATTTTCTGAATCTGCCAGGGCAGGCAGTGTCTACCTTTCCTACCCTGACCACATGTCACTGGTACACATACATGAACACACACACACACACACACACACACACACACACACACACACAGATACACACACACATGCTTTCACTTTGTGCAAATAGTCTGGACACTCAATAGGCATATGTTCACTTTGCAATAGGTTGACAACTTTGAACCTATTGGCTGTGCCATCAATTTCTGTTCCCTGATTAGATACTAGAAAATCTAGTCGGGGAATCCAAAGAGAGTTCCCTGACATTGTACTGTAGCAAAATACAGTACTAACTGGAGGTACAATAGTGATGAGCATGAATGCCAAGTAGAACATACACTGAACAAACACAAATGATTTGTTTTTTTAAATCATGCTGAATAAAAGAATCTGCTGCACCGTAAATGTTACAAACATAATTGTGACTAAAATGAGGGGCAGGTCTGGTGTGTGAGGGAGTTTTAGACACAGTCCTGGTGTTGAAAATGAATATACAACAAAGCAAATCATGGTGGTAGCATAAACTCTTTACACACACACACACACATACACACACACACACACCTACGGTCCTTCGGATGAGTGGGGTCTGACATGCATACACACACACACACACACACAGACAGACAGACACACACACACACACACACACACACACGTACTGTTCTCAGATGAGTGGGTCTGACACACACATATACGCACACATACACACACACACATACAATTACACATGCACATTCACATACACACACACACACACACACACACACACACATATTACAAGCATTACAGTGGCTGAATTTTGATGGGATGTATGTTAGCCGTGCTCATAAGCTCTTCATGGAATCATTGTGTCTACTGGGATAAGCGGCTCGCTAGCTTGAGCTGATTACACACCACGTTCACAAGATACCGCCACCAGATGTGACACACAGCACTAAAATCTGTTCAGCTGGGAAGGGGAAATGTAGGCTAGAAATGATTCAGGCAGCAGCTGTCCCTGAGGTGAAGGCAACCCAACCCAGGCATGGGTAAGGTCAGTGCCAGATTGGGTCCATACACAGCTGATGAGTTTGTTCATTAGATGACATGTCTACTGATAAATATTGTGAGTGATCTGTATCCCCTAAATTGATTTGACTCATACAGAGCATGATAAGTGACGTGTTGACAGCATGGAGACTAAGGTCATAAGGTCGTGGGTTTCACTAGGTACATGTAAGTAATGAGTTAACAACCTCAACACACAGGTCAAAACACACATCCAGTCATACAGTATCATACAGTATCTTATATATAAAACTAAGATGCTTCTGGTTCTGAATTGTTTTCTTTTTTCAGAATCAAAAAGGTTATTGTCTTGGCAGTTAAACAGACAAAAATAACAGAAAAAAGCATCATGATCTGAATTAATAAATGTGTCGATTTAAAAGAAGAGAGAGAGAAAATGATTTATTTTCCATCAAAGAATGCATTAGAGTTCCATATCTTTGGATGAAAGCACCCAGCAAAAGCATTCATGTCAGGTAGACCAGTGCTGGAATCCTATTTTTATTTCTCCTCTAACTCTTCTATCCAGTGTATATAAACTGATAACGTGGACATATCTTCTCTCCTTGCCAGAGCGCCAGGGTAACTCTGATTAGTGGCTCTCTCATCCATAAATTCATTTCTCCTGTAAATTGACAGCCTGGCGTTAAATAATTCACACAGAGGGTTAGGCACAGTTATCTGACAATGTATCATTGTGGCCCCACTGATATTTTAATCCCACTGTCATCTTGGCCTCAGGGTGGAAGGGCAAGTTGTCTTGACTGGGCTAATACTGGCTTTATTATCTCCGACTTACATCTCTGTATTCATTATTCATGATGTTCAGGACCTACGCAAGAATATTTCCTGCATGTTGGGATTAATGCATTTCTACCAGGAGCGATTCAGAGAAGCCACGGAGCTCCTGATGTAAGTCCTTTGTGTCTTAATCATTTATACAGTATTGTAGTCTATGTCACTAGTGTGAATTGATTGCAGTCTATAATAAAAATTTTTCATTTGCAGTTATTCAGAGTGATTTAAATGTAAATACTCAACATGGATGGAGCCACATTATGCCTCTGCTTCCATATGCTATGTGCTCAAAAAAATATGAAAAACCGATGTGAAATATTACCGTGTATACAAAATCTACTTTTTGTGAACTAAAGCAACATAGCTCTGCTTCCATGTTATGTGTGAAATAAAAACATACAGAAATTAAATATTAATGTGTATACAAAATGTACTTTTTGGAAACAGCATTAGTTAAAGCTTTCTGTTTTGAGGTTGTTGCTGTTTTCCACTGGTTTCCAGAGATGGTAACCTGGACCCGCGGGAAATCATCCATCTGTACCCAGAAGTGGGTGACGTCTGTGGGGACTTTGACAGCCAGCTCGGCTCCATTAGCACCAGCAGAGACCTGAGAGCCTTGAGCACGGACGACTCTGCCTCGTTCCAGCACTACCTCCAGTTCCTGGAGGGCTTCCTGCGAATGGTCAGAGGGACTGCTCAGGCCCTGGCATGCCACTCAGACGTTGACTCTGTGCTACTGAAAGTCTACCTGTTGACAGCAAACATTGAGAAGCTCAGTCAGCTGGTGACCTCTCCCAATGACTGCCATCTTGACTTCTGTGCATCTCAACTGAGACGCCACAAAAGGTCAGGGACACAGTTGTTACTCATTTACTTAGAATTATAGATGCATCATAACTGTGGTTGTGTCCAGATGTATGGTGTTCATTAGGTGTTTGTTGGTGTCAAATAGTGAAGAGTTGACCATTTTATTTGTTGACCAAGTCAAGTCATGAGACTTAATCCACCTAATTCCTCACATGCAGATTTGAATTTATTTGTAGTTCAGGGGTCCACTAGATAATGAGTTAGTAAATAATGGTGAATAGGCCACTTTAGTCATTGTCCAAAGCAGTTCCACGTGGGGCTTAATAAACTTTTGTTCATTACATGCAGATTGTTTGCTGTTGGACAGCTCTACCAGAGTCACGGTCAACACTCCAACGCACTTCAGGTAATGATTCACTCCCTTTGCTAACATTGATCCAGTGACCTGTGGAGGCCAGTCTGCTGGCTACTGCAGTGTGTCTTTGTGTGTGCAGACATGGGTGAGGATAGTTGAAGGACAGGATGACGACAGCTCTGTGACTGCAGCCGAGGTGTACAGTCACATCCTGAGGACGTTGAAACAACTGGACGACAGAGACACCTTCTGGAGGTTTGCAGGTTGGGCTTTGCAAAAAGATCAAGAGGTATTCGAGTCTCCTTCCCTCTCTCCTCACACACACACACACACACACAAATATGTATATACACACACACACACACTCACATGAGCACACTCACAAACACACACCCATATTTCTCCTGCCCTACACATCTGCAGAGGGTAGAGGGCAGAGTTGCACAGCAAAACAGCATGCCGAGACAGATCCCAAAGGTTCACAGACAAATTGACAGGACAACACATTGCATATTATGAAACACATTGCATATTATGAAACAGAATCAAAACTGTCTTTTTGATTGTCTCATGATAATAGAATCATATACCATACTGGTAACTGTCATGTTGGTAAAATGCTACAGTTGCAGTACAATTACCAGTAAAAGTGAGCTTTACGTGCCTGAGTTTGTGATGTCTGATGAAATAAGGTTCAGGTAAAAGGTTTCTGAGTGGTTGTATACTCCTCAGCTATCTTGGGAACCAGAGCCACATCTAGGATGATGCAGGGTCTGGAGATGAGCGATTGACCTCCCATACCCAAGGGGCAGCTCCATCAGAAGCAAAATGCCTCTGTGTGCAAGTGGATAGCGCAATGATTAATCAGAGCTGTGCATGAGCAAAACAGCAAATACATCTCCCTCTCTCCATGGCTCTGAGCCCACCTATATCAGATTGATATATCAGACTGATGTGACTGGTGCCTGAGATTTAGGGACACGGCTAATGAGCTCCAATGTGTCTTGGCCAGACGGGTCTGTAGAGCAAATTCAAACTGACTAATGGTGCATCTGGATTTCCAGGCTACACCTTAGCAGCATATCTAAAAAATTTTTTTTTTTCTCTAGGCTGGAGTGCAGATCTTCATGCAGGAAACTGAGGGTCCAATCCCACCCTGTCATTCAGATGATGTCATCCCATTTTTACAAAAGTATCCTGTGTCTTTACTGATGTATCTGGAATATTTGGTGGGAGAATTAAAAAGCAAGGTTGGTACTAAAGCCCTGGCCTGCATGCTGATGCCGTAATGCTTTAATACTACAAAACCCTGATGGGATTAGGTGCGGTATTTAGGCGGATGGGGGCAACCACCTGGGTGTCCCTGACACGATGTGTCTCTGATGAAATGGTCTCTTCGCAGGAGGGGAGCCATCACACCCTCCTGGCGCTGACGTATGTTGCCCAGATTCTCCAACGGGCTCCCGGGAAAGCTGACGCAGTGACGGGCGTCAGACACAAGCTGCAAAAACTCCTGTGGTGCTCGGCTCACTGTGACGCCGCCGCTCTGCACGGTCAGTGAATCACATGACCATTAGCACACAACCCACAACAATAACTGCATTTCGTTACCTGTATTTATACATGTGTAATGACAATAAAGTTGAATCTAATCTAATCTAATCTAATCTAATAATCAGAATTTACTGGGGTCGTCTTAGTTCAGGTCATCTTATTTTGGGTCACTTCAGCAGCTGATTCTGAGGCAACCCAGTGTGGCCCAGTTGACTCAGTGTGACGTCACTCTAGGTCAGACTTGTGATGATCACTGCTATGCAATACTGCAGCAATAACCCTAATCCACTCGGGTTGTCTTAGGTGGGTTCGGATTCTGGTCAGTTTATCAGCAGATTCTAAGGCAATCAGTTTGGTGGGATGCTGCTACTACACACAGGCAGTTACTGAATTCCAGTTTCCCCACTAAGCCCTTAGCCCTGAACCCTGAACAACTTTACTGACATGAACCTGTCTGTCAGTCAGTCTCAGTGAGAAGTTGCTTAGTGGGGACACTGGGATTCAGCCAGTGAGTCTCATGATTAGGGGTAAACCCTGCAGCTGCTTCTACAGCAGTGGACTCACTATGATGAATACACTGCACTGTCACTGAGTTCAGTGCTGATGAACACACACTGTCTTCCAGGAGGGTTGTCTGAGACGTCTGTGCATTCACCTTTAAAGGTCACATATATTGTATGTATTCCTGTTATATTTTGTTTTTTATGAAGACCTAAATTATACATGCAATAGACTGTGGCTGTGTTTCTGGTTGTCACTTTGGAACATTTCTGGGCATGGATGACATGGATGGCAGACTGTGTGTGTGTGTATGTGTGTGTGTGTGTGTGCGTGTCCAAGTGTGTGGGTAAAATTGGACAAAAGACAAACTCTATGTGTGTGTTTGTGCGTGAGCAGGTCTGTGTGTGTGTGTGTGTGTGTGTGTGTGTCTCAGGACATCCTGTTTCATATTATGAAGATCTCCAAGCCATTCAATGGCAGATGGTGTTCAATCTGTCAATGAAAATCCTCCTAGAGTGAAGTGTGTGATTACACCTTAAAAGCAGCCCTCAGTAACACACAAAATACTGTTTGCCATGCCAAAACAGACTGAGGAAATACTTGAACCATCAAACAGAATTAACATTTAATTGTTTAGTTGTTAAAGACAGCCTTGTGGTGTCAGTTATTATAATCTACATATATTTGAACCTGTATTGCAGAAAAATTTTTATCCACAAATCTCCACACGGAGAAAGCAATCCTGCTTGGAAAGACTGGGGAGCATATGAAGGCCCTACAGATCTTAGTTTCCAAAGAGAAAGACAGACAGGCAGCCGTGGATTACTGCTGGAGGACCTCTGCTGGTCAAGAGCGGAACTTCAGGCAGAAGCTCTTCCATGTACTGCTGCAGATCTATCTGGACTCCTCACCTGCAGCGGGCGCTGTGGCAGATCTGCTGAATGACCATGCTGCCGCGTTTGACGCGGCGACCGTCCTGCGGGCGCTGCCAGAGGGCTGGTCCGTGCAGCTGGTGTCACGTTTCCTGCAGGAGGCGCTACGGAGCACATTCCACCTGAGGAGGATGACAGAGGTGGAGTCTGCCCTGGCCAGTGCAGAGCAGCACAGGCACAGCTACACACGGGTAAGCAGAATACAAGCTACCATGCTAAGAACAGAACAAAACACAGGAAGAAGAAACATTCTGACAATAAAAATAAAACAATTAAAAATTCGAACAATAAATTAGATCCTGTGTGTGCTCTAACCACACCCTCTAAATCCATCCTTTAGAGTTATTTATCACATCTGAAGCTGAACAAAACTGCACTTTACTTTTATTTCAGGGATGACTGTAGTCCTTTGTGAGATGAAACATGAGTGCAGAACGTTTTGCTAATGAACCCAATATGTATATTTAACATATAGCTTCACAACTTTGGAGCTAAAAGCACGCCATGCATGTGGCTCTGCTGTCTTTACCCCCTCTTCAACCTGTCAACACAGCAAACAAGGAAGCGTTTAATAAACTAATGGGCTAAAATATACAAAACTTTCCCATCACGGTACACAAGCACAAGTTAAGAAGGTCTGAGTTGTGGTAGGTGTCTGTTAACTTTACCCTATTGGTGTTCCACAAAGTCCACAAGGTGAGGTGGAGGGTATTTTTTTCTATCCTCTCCAGACAGCAGGTGTTTATGGAGTTGTGTTACACTATTTGTGCACACAGAAAAGTCTGTGTTTGATTTAGCTGTTGAGACTTGTCTCTGGAGGCCCACTTACAGTAGTGATGATGCCTCTGCCTTCTCTCTGTCTCTGTCTTTTTCTCTGTCTCTCCGCAGGCTGAGACCTCAAATAGGATCATAAAACTGGAACGTGGCACTAGGTGCCAGGTGTGCCAACGTCTGTTCGCTCAGCCAGAGTTTGTCTTCTTGCCGTCGGGCGAGCTTGCCCACCTCCAATGCGCCACAGTTGATAACATCTCAGAAAGGCACGGATCCCAAACAAAGGCTGCTGGGTCCGATACTGACCCAGCACCAAAGGCCTCTAACACATCTGACTAACCAGCTGCTTCTCCATGCATATTACCTGCTCTGGCATCGGTGAATGGGACATGGTGGGGATATCCAACGCAATCTGTTTATAAAATTACTTCATAATTAGAGGATCTACAGTAAAGGGGGATGGGTGAAGGGATGGTTGTTATGGCACCCCAATGGTTTGATATCTGTACAGTATCTCAGGTCTCCTGAGACCTTAAGAGATGTGCTAGTGAAGTGAAACTGGCACCCTGGGGGTTTAGCTGACTTTCTTATGCATTTTCCTCCCACAGCTGTGAGTTGCAGGTTTGGGGCCTGGTGCAGGGTTGAACCGCACTATTTAATGCAGGTTCTGGATACATCTTTCAGCAATGTGCTCTAGAGTTGTGTGTCGTGAACATGAGCATGTCTCCATACGTGTTCTTTTCTCTTTTTCCTCAGGCGTTTACAGCGGGCACCTATTAACTGCACGCTTGTAAGTCCTTTATGTGGCCCCTGGGTTGACGTCAGCACAGGAGGGCACCCACACCACACATCTCCTTCGGCTCGTTTGAAGCCAATTACAACATAGCTCCAGAGGTCCCACTCCCAGGCAGCTCATCAGTGTGAAGGGCTGAGAAGGCCTGCAGGGGAGCAAATGTGCTGCTTCATTTTAATTAGCGTCTTTAGAGGCTACAGGCCAGAGGCCACTCAGGGGGCAGGAGATGTGTGTGTGAGAGAGGGAGAGACGTGTTCCCATGTTTGCTTGTCAGGCTGGGGCACCTGAACCGGGCTCTGGACCTGCTGACCGCAGTCTGACAGATGCGGCGCACAGACTCCCAGAGGACACACTGGGGGAAGGTCTTTTTTCAGCCACGCCACAGTCTAGCCTGACAGGAAAATCCTTGCTATTTTACACACTTGCACACATACACACACACACACACACACACACACAGGTTACCCGTGCAAGTCATGTGCCTGTCTCCTTCAGGTGCCTGAAAATCAACGGAAGACAAAATCCTTTTCAGCCCCCTCGCTTTCTTAATTTGCTTTGTGGCTGGCCCAGAACGTTCATCCCAAGGCACTATATGGCACGCTGAATGTGCTCCGTGCATTAAAATACAATCCAGAATACCACAGAAGAGGAGCCTGGCTGCATGTGGCTGGTGATATATATTCCATAGACCATAGCATGTCAAAACCCACTTCCTATGAATGAGATATATTGTTATAGTGGGCGACCGCGCAGACCGAAGCCTGAGGAATCAGAAGCTTGTTTTTGTTGCATGTTAACCTCAGAAGCTCAGACCTCGGGCCCAAGGACGTCCTTCTCTCTTGGCATGACTGTCTTCCAATCCCTTAAAAGATTTCACTGCCCGTATATATATATATATTCATTAATTCCACAAGCAACCCACTCTGGTGGCACATGAATTCAAATGCCATTTAATTCAAATGATAGTGTTCGTAAAGTAATAATATACAAACAAATATAGCAATGCGTGGCAGTTTGTTTTAAGTAAGCATAAACACACAGTCTTGTGCCAGACACAGAAGAGGAATGGCTCAGATTTATGAATTTAAGCTCCTTTGACTTAATGCTAACCGTAAGCACGAAAATGTTTCGTTCCCTATGTCCATTCAGTGGACTTTCAAGTAGGAGGGAGTGTGTACAGAAGCTGCAAGTTTGGTCTCATGTGGTTCATGCGAAGGGATTGTGTGTGTGTGTGTGTGTGTGTGTGTGTGTGTGTCCGTGTGTGCAAGGGAGTGTGTAAACACATGAATGCAAGTGCGTGGGCTGTTTGTACCTTGTGTTTTTCTCTCGTCTGCCCGTGACTGTGTTTGGCCTGAACATATCATCATCCATTCACTGTTACTTGGGGTTCAGTAAAACCCGACTGAACTGGACATTGTGCTGTTATTGACTCCTATTTGATTTATTTTTACCATTGTGAGCAACATTTAAGTGTGTTAAATATGTTTAATTTAAGATTTTCACCTACTAATCCTAACCCTCTTTGCCTTAAAAGACTCATCTGAACCCATTTCCCGGACTTAATTTGTTTATGGTATGTGATTTACAAAGTAAGTAAGAAAGGGTGTGCATTCTAGCGGTTAAATGATCCTTTGTTGGTGTGGCATAAACAACATTTGTCTGTCTGTCCACGTTTGGTTATAAGAGGCCATGTGGATTGCAATCTGCAGTCATTTCCGCCTCCCTTCCTGCTCCTGTCTCCCTGTCTCACATTTTATTTGTGCCAGCGTCTGCCATCCATGTGTACTGCACTATTACAATTAAATGCAAAATCTCTCTCTCTCACTGAAATTACTGTCTGTAATGTTTGACTCTGACTGCCCATAGCAAGTCAATTTTGATTCTGGTCTGTGGCCATTTCCTGATCCTGCTACCATCTCCCTTACGCATTTGCTTGGTGTCTATTTCTACTGTCCTGTCACAATTAAAGGCAGAATTCTTTAAACAAAAATATTGTCAGTTGTTTTAATACTCCAACATGTGTAGGTCTTGCAACTAATCATATGGTCAGGCTGGGAGCACACTGGCCATTCATAGATGGCCATTTCACACTCCAGGACACTACAAAAAAAAAATATCAGCAGCGATGGAACAAATTATGGAAAAAAAAACAGACATAGCTCCTTTTATAAATATCTATGGCCACAGACACAGGCCGAGGAGCACAACATGAACATTTTCTTCTCAAACTCCTTGTCTAAATATAAAAGCAGCTAGGCCCAATCCAAAATTGCAGCTGTTTACTTGAAAACACTGAAATGAAAAAGTCAATTTGATTCAGATGGAACACCAGGAAGTGCCTGAAGGTACGAGAGAGCTTGTCATTGTGTTTTAACTCCCAAACAAACCAAGTTTGCCATGTCTCTCCACAATGCCAAGTGAGGCTAAAGGGCTACTTGAAAACATCTACTGATGCACGTCCATAGCAATTATCTTCCACAACAATATCAGCTAAGGACGCCCCAGTTTCCCAACTTTAATTCTAACTTTACTGCACATTGTGAATGGCCAGAGACAGATCACTGTGGCCAAATGGAGAAATCAGGTACCTCAATAAATGAGCAGCATTGCATGGGAAAAGTGTGTAACGTGAAGTGTATGCCAGTCATTTTTAGCAAACTTTTGCCACAAATTACGGTGTCGTCTCCCTCGTGACGCATTTTTGAGTGGCGCAGCGGTCAGGGAGAGACAAGGCGAATCTTAATTTGCTACCCATGGCAGCAATAATGTTAAGGTACCAGAAAAACCTAAAAAGATAGAACCTTCTTTAATTTCTACTTTCCCTAAAGGCACTAATGCTATAGCCGTGCACTCCTAAGTATGGGAATATATAGCTCTCAGGGATGATCAAAACATATCTATTTTCTCTGTAGCCCTCCTCCCCCCTCCCCCCACACTGTCATTTCCACAGCTTTCTTCGCCGTCAGGGTTTGGAGAGCGGCCACGGGGGGAAATGCTCGCAGCGTACCACTGGAGGCGCCAGGGAAAGTGCCCGACACCACAGGCTCCAACCCCGGGGCCCTGACTCCCAGACGTGGGCCACGGACCGCCCAGAATCAAGAAGAAGAGTCTCACATCAGGTCAGGCCGGCAGGCAGGCTGAGGCTGACAAAGAGAAACATAGATCATGGGTGACCCCACATCACTCTATTTGTATTGTCTGAGCATACTGTGGTCAGACTGTCTAAAAACAGGCTACTATTTTGTTGCTGTTTCACTTCTTTTGTTTCTTATAAGATTACTGCGTGTAAGACTTACAGAGATTTACGGCGAGATTCATATAAGATTCTTGCTACAAAGCCACCACTAAAGCCATCTACATGTATCTAGATGAACTCTATACAGATGCCTTACACTGCATATGGCATAGTTACTATTACAGGTGCATAAATGAGGCTGTTGGTGATGAAATGGGAACAGCTGCTCTGGTCAGTATTAGCCCAACCACTAATACATATCAAAACAAAAAATAATTCCTTTAGATAATTTCAGTTTGGCTGTTTTCTCTAGATAGACAAGAGGAGAAAGCAAGCTTAGTGAGAGTCCTTAAGTCAACTGGCAAGCCTGATGTCAACCTGCGTCTTTATCAGTACAGTAATCTTCACAGCAGCCTGCAATAGCGAGCGAATAGAGTTAGCTCATGCCCACATCGGTGTCCTGACACTAAGGTTTCCCCATTTTTCATTGCTAATGACCTTAGAACTTCCAAGATTTCCACAGGCTGCTCATTCTTTGCCCTGTTCACCTTTTTTTGGGCCTGCAATGCTGGCTAAGAGCTGCTGAGGAGGGAAATGATTTTGAGAGTTTCTCCAGGCACACTGACAAACACCAATGAGCCTGCGGAGCCTCCTGAGATTCAATTCAACCAAGGTGCGGTTGTGTTCCTGGGTCCTGAACTCGGGGCTATAGGAGTTCCTGCCTTCCTGCCTGCCCTGAGAGTCCACTCTAACCACTGTCCCTCCCATTGCCTCAGTTAGATTTCTGGGAAGAGCTCCAGAATTTGGGTGCCACATGCTGACTCATACAAACTCTCAACTAAACATTTGCCCCTGCAAAAACTATAAAAGGCTTCAACAAGCCCTTACCAACCCCTTTAGTCACTTACAGCACTTTAACACAGTCAGCACAACCTCTGTTTTTTTTTTTCTTTTCTTCTTTTTGTTTTTTACATTTCCATACAGGAAGTAATTGTTAAATGTTATTTAAAGATAATGGTGAAGATATTTACCCACCTCTGCTACTGATATTATGGGTAGGTGTGTTGTAAATTAAACATAGCTGAAAGCAATCATTCTGAGACCTTAAAATACACTGCACAAAATGGTAATCACGATCATATCTTATAAATTCATGCATTACATATAGGAAATACTTTTGTACTAAATGAGCTGTGTTAACTGTGGGGAATGTGGTTAGTTTCCACACTGATGGGTGATTAGTGGCCTTGATCTCATGCACAATGACCATATATCTGGATTTCACAGATTATTTTTGGACCATGGGTAACTGTTGCTGTTAGGCTATGCCATGCTATCTTTGAAAACTTGAACGGTGTCACTGGCATCTACAGGAGACAGAAGACTATCAGCACTGACTGTGGAAAGTTTTGAAGTGGGAATGCCTTCATGGAGTCACAGTGGTTTGAACCTCTCACAAGAGCACAAATATTTGTGCTAACACAAACAAACAAACAATCAGAGGCCTGCTACTGAACGGTGGGAATGTTGACACCCGGAGCTCAGTGTGCTGAGTATGGAACCCCTACAGCCAGCGGGGCTGCTGCCACAAACCACAAACTGACCAGGTGCCTAAAAATAAAATCAAACATAGAGTCAATCAAAGGAGATACAATCCTGAGAGGCAATTGCATATTATTTTCCAGGAGAGACAGAGCATTCATGGGAAAGCAAGAGAGGAGGAATCTCAAATCAGTTTTTCTGACTGTAACAATGTACACCATGTACTACAAATGCACACACTGTACACTTTGCACCAACATACCACTTTATCAAGATCTTTAATTTTTTGTCTGCCCTTTCAAATGGCTTTTCCATACATGCATATGTTAATTATGGGATGGTCTATGTAAAAGTCAGTCCAAAGTGATTCCTGCAATGTCATAAAAGCACATTTATTCAAGTCTCCTATGAAATACAATGCTGTAATTTGACTG
Source organism: Tenualosa thibaudeaui (assembly GCA_027481765.1). NCBI lineage: Eukaryota > Metazoa > Chordata > Actinopteri > Clupeiformes > Clupeidae > Tenualosa > Tenualosa thibaudeaui. Next base: position 4,001,927 of record JAIFZK010000068.1, read on the forward strand.
GCTTGCCAGGGTCTGTGAGCTCTCTGTGGCATTTGGCAAGCCTGCTCTGTTCAATCTTTCACCTGTCGCGTGCCAGGAAGCACAGCATACAGTGACTAAGCACAATCTGAAGTGGTTAGCTCAGCTCACCACAAATATAAAGGTAGTGTGAATGGGAACTCCATTTAGCAGATGCTAGCGTGTACTTACTCCAGACAGCGCTGCCAGTTCAGCGGCTGGCAAAGGCCACACTTGTATTTGAGTTTGGCTTTCTTCTCTGAGCTCAGGATTCACACTGAGCCAAGGGATCAGATCGGAGTGTATAAAAATGCCTGATGAGATCATAAAATCACAGACAGGACAGGAAACGCCTGTGAACAGATCAGTGCATCATAAGAAGTAAGACTTGGACAACCTTTTGCATTTAATTCACAAAGAAGAAAAGGAAAAGAAAATCAATCTTCCTCATTCATCTTTTGCAGAGACTGTAGGGTTTTTTTTACCTGCAAGAATGAGCACACCTCTTTCCACTCATTTTTAATCTTTCATTTTCAACAATTGAAAACAATTGTTCAATTGTTCAATTTTCAACAATTGAAATGTTCTGCAGTATATAATATGTAATATAACTGTAATATATAGTTTTACATTAATTAGTGTTACTCTTTATATGACTTATGGGTGTCAACACTTTATTTAGCCTGTATCCATAAAGCATTATAAAACATTCATAAAGGGTTATAAATCATTCATAATACTTTATAATGATTGACAAGAGTCAATTTCACCATTCAAAAATAGTCAAGACGAGTTCAAAAGTGTTACGAATTGTTAAGCCCAGCCTAACGTATCACAATGCTTTATAACACTTCAATTTAGTTCAATTTAATATTTATACAATAATATTGTTTAATGGCGCTTTACAGCAAGGAGCACCCAAGAGCAACAGGGGCAAGGGAAAACTACCTTGTGGTAGTTAGTATAGGTAGAAACATTGGGCAGATCCATGACTCAAGGGCCAATCCAACTGCCAGGAGTCATACAGGAAAAGTACAACAGCGGTTATCATGATAGACAACATTTTGTCCATGATTTTAGCTGAGCATCTTTCACTTCACTACACTTCACAATGTCATCGCTACCATTTTTTAATGTTTAGATCCTCCTATGCCAGTAATTATAAGGCATTGGGTACTTTTATAACCCTTTACGAATGTGTTTGTAATGCTTTATAGATGCAGACTTTAAGTAAAGTGTCACTGAGTGTCCTTAATGCACATTGCATGCTGAGATTGCAAAGACTGAAAGCTTGCAACACACACACACACACACCATCGATGTCCCTGACCTGAAGTGCCCTTGCGTGACAGATGTGTGTGTCAGTATGTGTCTTTGAGATCTTCCCCCCGAAAGAGACCAGGGTGTGTCAGCAAGCGGTGGCACCAATAATTGTCGTGTCGCACGAGGTGACCCACGAAGCCTGCAGGAGTCCTCAGCACACAAATGAACCGGTTTCAAAACTCAGCTTCATTAAGCTGCGCTCTCATGGAAACAGCAGTTAGGTTATGCATTTAGTAATTTACCATAAAAATAGACCTGGTATGAGCTTAACAGCGTACCATTAGAGATTAAACCTCTACGGCTCTCCATTTGAGCCTGCAGGTAATTTACTGTTTGAAAAAGGGGAATATAATCTGCTTCAGCTGAATGAGTATAGAGAGAAAAAATAAAAAGACAGAAATGAGGAAATATTTGTCCGTGTGAAAAGCAGGCTTCTCTTTCCTCCCCTCCCATCTGATGCTGTCATCTACCTGTCAGTTTACCCACAGCATGAAGAATGATGGTCATGTATGTGTGTGTGAGAGAGAGTGTGTGTGTCAGTGTGTGTGTGTCAGTGTGTGTGTTCATGGCCCCTTCTCATTAGGCGTGGGTTTAAAGCAGAGTTTCAGGCTGCTCTCCAGGCCCCCTAGATCTCACCGTGAGATAGGCAGAGCAGCCTTGGGTGGACTCGCTTCCAAAAAAGCTCATATACACACACACACAAACACACACACTCACACAGCTCCTAATGTCAGGCTCTGGCACATGGCTGTCCTTTAATTTGGAGAGGGGGTGTTTCGCCACCAGCTCCGGTGTAATGTATAGATGTTGGAGAGTTTCCAGGCCCAAGTATAATTATGTTAATTTTGGCTGAATGCAGCACTTGATGGGAAACTGTAAACGAGTTTGAAAGTGATAAAAATCTTCAACTCAGGAACTTTCCCTGCATAAAGCCCCAAAGGTGCTAACAATAAGCCATCAGAGAGCTGCTCTGCTGACAACCACCTGACTGATCTCATTCTGCAGCTCACTGAATGCACTGGAATGAATATGAAACTGAACCCAGTCTTCCAATCCATACAGAATGTGGCCAGTGTTAATCAATACATGTGTGATCAATTAAAATCACTGGGATTCAGTTTCACTCAGGAACAAGGCTAGGCCTATTGACTCAACCGCTTAGTTCAGCTGTCATGTTTGACAGCTGTGACAGACAGGCCTAGATGGATCATCAGGCAAGCCCTAAATAAATAGGTTAAATCCTGTCCATTTTCCATGGAACTACTACAAATCTCCATCTTCCTCCCATTAACCACAGTGGAATTACGGAATGCCAAAGGTGCTGGACCATCCGACCAGACTTGAACCACACTGCTGAATCGGATCCAGATATAACCATGCAGAGGTAAACTCCTTAGAGTTACATCCTGGGATTCAGCAGGAACCTTCTTTCATTCTTTACCACCAGACCAGAAGGCCCCATATTTAGGGAACCACGTCCAGGAGTGCAAATACCTGAGATGTCTTTGCAGCAGAGCGTTGTGAAATAGTTTGTGAAAAAGCTCTCACGTGGAGGAGCTCTTCCTACATTTACTGCACTTCTTTTAGCAGCTCCAACCAGCAATGGCCCTGCGCTTGTTATTAAGTTTGCAGGTTCTTCTCTGTTTACTTGGAACCAAACTCCCTTCAGTCTTAGAACTTTTTAAGGAGAGTTTTGGCTAAATGTGTTCCTGCACAAATACACACTTCTCGTGCATTAAAAAAACTCCAATGGTAGAAGTTTTAGGTCTTTTAAAGAACCTGTTAAAGACCTATATAACTGCACAGTGCAAATAAAAGGCTTTGATTGGTGGCAATGGTGGCAGAGCTTTTCTTTAACATGAATAACTGGCGGCAAATTTAGAAGGCAGGCCTCTAGTGTAAATACTGCCGCGTTTCACAGTAATCATGAGCGTATACATGAAGCTATTGAGGAAAAACCACGGACGTGACATCATAATTATTACCTCTGAGGGAAAGGAAAGTCTTACATGTGGATGTGCCTGGTTAACAGGACTACTGCTGTGGTAACTAAGTGCTGCTTTTGCACAAACTAAAATTACAGAGATGACTCAAGACTCTCACTCCTGTCTCTGGTTCCTTGGGGTTGCTGAAGGACCAACAAGGCCAGACTTCCCACAAGGGATCTGCTTGCTCAACCAGACCTCATCTCTCCTGTCCTAAAAGACTTCCCAGAGTTCCTTGTTTAGTCAAGCCGCCCTTTGTGTTGTGTATATGCCTAGACTTACAGATGGACCACCACCTCCCACAGAGACAGACAGAGGGAAGCTACTGTATTGTGTGTGGTGCACAGAGCAGTCCTGACACCGACACACAAGCATGCTGGAGGCTGAGTTCCAATGTACTTCCCTAAACCGAAGCCTTGCTCCAAACTCTGCTCGCATGAAGTGGCCCTTCATGAAGTCAGTTCATACCAGTTTTCGGTCCAGGTCTTTGAGGGTTCAGGGCTTAGAGATTAGGAGGCACATTAAGTCAGTCATTCAGTCAGTCATTAAGTCAGTCACTCCCTTGTGACATGTACTTTGAGTATATAGCATGTCCTACCTACCTACCTCACTGTCTGTCAACACAAATACAGCCTGCCACAATACATGTAAAATTTTTGACCTAATATATTCTGACATTTAGGATCTGTGACAAGCAGATTTGAGACTCATGTAAGAGACAGGAAACAGGAGACAGGAGAGAGGATCCCTATAGTGTCTCGAAATTAAAGACATTATTGCTATCATATATTATATCATATGGAACGGGTACATCTTTTGCCATGTGAGACTTAAACACTCAGTCTTGTAGACAACAGTGAGAGCTTTTGCAAAAGACCAGCATAGAACGTTTGGTGAATAAAAACCCAAACGCAAACACATCTTGAAGCTGACCATGTTGATTCTGCACACCCTATTTCAAAATGGTCTGTAATTACAGCCATATTTGTCACGATTTATTTTGGGTTTGCTTTTCTTTCATGGTGAATTAAGAGTGCCTCCAATGGCTTGGACTTTCCTCTACTCAGTCACCGTCCTCCGAAAGTTAATTTAATCAGTTTAGGGTCCATTATAAAAACGTTCACATTCACATGCACTATGCTACTAGTGACCTTACAATATTCCCAATAAGCAAACATCATAATAACTAACTAAATAAATTTTTAGACGTTTAGACGTTTTAAACGTTTTTATGTGTTGGACACCCTGGCCGCAGGTGCAGAAACTCACAGCTGCGCTCACCCAGAGACCCATGAAACCACAACAGGACCACCCCAGGGGACATCGGCAGTGTTTGCACATCAATGCTTTAGCCAGGTTCACGGCTGGGCTCAGCAAGTGAGATCGTGAAAAACGGCACACTTGATCCCAGGCAGACAGCAAGCTAGAGTAGACCTGTAATTTACGCTGGTATGCAATCTAAGATTAGTCATTATCTTTAAATACAGCATTTCACCACCAACACTTATGCCCTGAGAGGCCTATTAGCGTTGCTTTATATAACTCTGATTCCTTTAATTGATACCACAATAAGCACAAGCAAAGCCGTCATCTCTCAAAGCTGCCTTTGAATGTCGGACATTAAAGAAAGCCTCTTTAAGACAAGCAAGGAGACAAGATGCAGTGTGGTAATGAAAAAATAACCAAGGACACAAGTTAATTGTTAGAGCTTTTCTTCTCAACAAAGAGCCCGACTACTTTATGATCTAATGCGTGTGAAGAGATCATCCCTCTCTTTGACTGGGACACCAATAAAACTCTTAACAGGCCAGACGGCTGTCATGGTCATGCAGAGGTCACCTGACTGTCTGCCAGCCAATCAGAAGCAGCATTACAGCAATGTAACATATGCATTTAACAGATGTACCGTAATAAGTTCTGTGGGATTGTATGAGAGGTCCTTTGACATGGCTGATACAGAAGTAGTGTGTTGTTCCACAACCTCACTCTGTGCCTCTGAGGAATGACAGATCATTTACACATTGATTTAGATTCACCACACACACACACACACACACACACACACACACAGAACCATTCAATCTCACGTGCGCGCACACACACACACACACACACACACACACACACACACACACACACACACAGAGCCATCCAATCACAAACACACACAGACACAGACACATACACACACACACAAACACACACACACAGAGTCATCCAATCACAAACACACACACACACACACACACACAAAAACACACATACACACACACAGAGCAATCCAATCACAAACAAACAAACAAACACACACACAAACAAACACACACACACACATACACACACACACACACACACACATGCACACACACACAGACACACCTCTTAATCACACCAATTCTTTGTCTAGAACTAAAATATGATGATTGTATTTTGATGTGTCACAAATATGCAGCTTTATCTATCTACATACTAAGAGTCATCGTTAAGGCCGCAGCGCCAGGCCGCCAACTCTTGGCGTTGCAGCTAACCACAGAAACACTTCCTTCACGTCTGGCATGGACACTTTTGACAAGTATGTCTAACACCACAGGGAAAGAGAACAATATGTAACTAGACTGCACTCGGGACTTAACAGATGGAGAACGCACAATTTCTGTGTTCTATGGTGAGTCAAGGAACAGCGCCAGTGTTTTGAAGAGCAGAGCGTTTTTGTCAGTGGTTTGCTGAGACCTGAGATAGCAAATTGCTGCTGGTGAAAAATGTCCTCCTACGCTACACGCTACAAAAATGTGGCCCTGTGGTGTTGTGCAATACCTGAACTGGGCATCTGACATAAATGCCTCAGAACCAGCTCATTAAAATGTCTCGCTTCACAAATAAAGCTTGAGGATTTCAAGACTCTAAATATCACACACACTATACCCACCAATTTACTGACAATAACATTTCCCCAACAATTGACATTTTTCAGGCCATAAGGACAGGCTAGGGAACTCTGTGTGTGTGTGTGTGTGTGTGTGTGTGTGTGTGTGTGTGTGTGTGTGTGTGTGTGTGTGTGTGTATGTGTGCGTGTGTGTGTGTGTTGGTGTATGCATGTGTGTGCCAGAGATCTATCTGCTGGTGGGCCTGCAGTCTGCAATGCAGCCTGCAGTGTTACCCATCTGTCCAAGGTGAGGTGGAGTATTAATATGACTCACCTTTTCAAACATGTAGTAATGCCTGGCATGCACTCCTCATGGAGATATTACAGTCCGTATGGAGATATTACACTCCTGATGGAGCTATTACATTCCTAATGGAGATATTATGCTGCATGTGAAGATATTACACTCCTCATGGAGATATTACACTCCTAACTTCTCCTACACACAACCCAAAGCACTTTACAATACCAAAACAACAACACATCATATTTATATAGTTTCTGTGGAACCCAAAGCACTTTACAATGGAAGGGAACGGCAGCCATGTCTATCCTGTCTAGCATGTGGAGCAGGAGGACGAGACGTTCCCAATTTACAGGGACAGTCCCTATTTTTGTCTGTCTGTTCCTGGTAAAATACAAGAAAACCCACTTTGTCCCTGATTTTTGGAGCTAAAATATTGCTTATTTTAATGATATTTAATATTTAATGATATGTCCCTGATTTTCATCTCAGAAGTCTGGTCACCTTAATGTGGAGAGACTTTAGGTGCTTGTCTCGACTCAGTTTTACGCTGTGTGTTGATGGTATTGTGCACCTGGTCCTATTAGACACAACAGCTACCAGTAAATCCCACAGATTTACAGATGGTGACACTTACTGAGGGAAGTAAAGTCTTGTTTTTAACCAACAGTATTATCAACTTCAGACCAAATGGTTGGAAATAGCTAATATACATGAATATATATATATACATGAATCAGACAGAAAACCATGCCATTTCTATTGGCTGGACGGCCAAGTTTTAGAACAGTTTCTAAACCTGTTCTAGAGGGTGTCACAATGTGAATGAGCAGGATTATCTGACATGAATCAGCCAGTCATGAAATCTGTTCATGTCAGAGGCCGTCCACACGGCAACATTTTTCTGTTAAAACGGAGAACTTTCTATGCGATTTTGGCCTTGCGTCCACACGGCGCCGGCGTTTTGGGTGACCTAAAACGAATTTTTTCTAAAAAAAGTGGAAAAATCTGAAAACGCAGCCATTTCATTGCTGTGTGTACAAGCAAAACACACATTTTTGAAAACAATGACGTTGCCAATCTGTCACCGTCACGTGACCAGAACAGCAGTGAAGACCCCAGCACACAACAAGCGGTAAAAACAACAATGGAGGACAACGGAGTTGTGTTTGTGCTCTACGCACATGCGCTCTCTGGTGTTGGTGTGTCCAGTGGCTCTGGCTGTATCTGTTTACAGTGCCACATATAGATGTGGAATATGTATTACATAGTTTTCACTCAGTGTTCCGCTCCGGCTCGTGTGTGGACACAGATTTTATGGGAACGTTGTCGTGTGGACGGGGCTTCAGTTAAAGTGATAGTTTGTAGTATTTCAAACCATTGGGCCGTTGTTTGAGCTTACTAAATGCTGTTGGTAGGAAGAAGAACCAGAGAATTTACAGCCAAGTCAAGTGGCGACTTACGTTAACTGAATAGTAACATACAGTATAATGTATATAATATGTAATATTAGAATGAAACTGAAAGTGAGCTTATGGTGCTATTTAGTTGGTGCAAGTTGGCAGTTCACTATTTGGTCTATGTAAATTCTCTCGTTCTTGTTCCTACTGACACCACTCAGTAAGCTCAAACAACAGGGCTTGTTTGAAAAATCCAAATCATATTTTGCGTTGTGTTCTAATCAGCGTGTGGTCCTAGTAGCCTGACAAGCCGGACTAGAACATCAAAATGGCCGATAAACTGGACTCAATTCAAGGGGGTGAATCAGCGGTTGTCTTTCAAACGGCCTCTGCATGCAATAGGCAGCCTGATAAGCTACCTCTAGGCCATGTCTAGGCAACTCTATACAAGGATGGAGTGATGTGATTGGTCTGACCAAACTTGAGAGAACAGCTACTGAGGCCCTATTGTTCGTTTCAAGATGTACTTCTATGCTTAGGTCCTAGAGAAGAGCATCCACATTTAATTACCTTAAACTCCTAAGAAAGATACTGTCAGAAATTCTGTAAGAACAAGTAATATATGTGTGTTTGAGTGTATACAAGAATAGAATAGTGCATGCAGTAGAGTGTGTGCTATAAAAAGAATGTACAAGAGATTTATGTGCATGACAGTAGACTCCTTCTAACAAACTACGTTGAAACCATGTTTGGAGCATCATCGTAAAAGGACAGAGACTGAGATCTCGTGTAGGATTGGCTCTGTGCCAGCTACATCATCTACTGGCAGGAGTATTTAAGATATATAGATAAGGTATAAGATTAGAATGGTTGAGGATTACCACTGTTGTGACCATTCTCTCGGTCAACGCAATTATGACTTGATTGAACAAGACAAACTTCTCTGCTACTTTGGGTTTTTCCAAGAAACTTCTCCACAATACCACACAAGTTCCACTGTTTTACCATAGCATCTTGTGCGACCAAACACACACAGTCCTGTATGATGGAGGTGCTGTTCTGTCTCCCTTGTAGCTACCTCTCTGTAAGTGTGACACCTTGATGCGGGCAGGCTGTCTAGATGCCCCAGGGGGCACAGACAGGTTCATGGGGTGTGAACAGATACTTATATATAACTTATTATATCGGCTACATTATGTTCAAATTCAAAAGCCATTTTCATCTCCTGCAGGCCTGACGTTTAATATAGATGTCAAGCAATTACAGACACATTGCTGGAGTATGCAAATTTCATCATTAAAAGTCATCAAAATGCATGTAGAAAGATATAGATACGATCTGGATCTCCTCACAACCTGAGCCACGATGATGACATAATATTATCAATGTGGGCATGTTGGAATCGCAATGTTGTCGCCGTCTGACAACTGTGTGTCTTGGGTTTGATTTTGGAGCCCGTCACGGTGCGTCTGTCTCTTTGATTTGAAGCGTCTGCTAAATGTCGGTCAATTTCAACAACTTTAGTTACTTTAACCAGCTATGTACAAGCACCACAGATGAGATATGTGTTGCACCTACATCCGTCAGGAAGCATAGTGCTGGTTCCAGGTTCCTGTCAGCATACTGGGAATGGTCGGACTTCCGGCCACAGCTCTTCGAGTGCTGTTTCTGAAAGTCTGTAATTTCTATGACAATCATGCAGGGGGGACGCAGTAAACCCTAGTATTCATAAAACTCCAAGTGGCTTTTAGTGGTGAGGTGGACGTATCAAAATCTCAAATTTGCTTCCCAGTCTAGAGGGGTTATCTTTAGCTTTTCCTCACGTGCGAGTCGTGGTCACATCAACTGACAATTAGGGTATGTCCTCCTGAGTGAAACTCACCAGGAAAGAAAGCCAGATAAGTCTATGTCTGAGTGATGAGAGACGGCACACACACACACACACACACAAAGAGGAAACCTCTCCCATCACACCACTACAGTGACCTCATGAGGAGTAATGAATCTTGTGAGGCTCCACAAACCTTAAAAAGAAAAAAAAGAAAGAGAGAAAAGAAAACTTCTAAGAAAACACAATTCTGGATCATTCTGCTGGGTCATCACCACTCTCACTCTTTTCTTCAGACAAGTCTACCCTTCCCTCCACCCCCATGCTGTTTTTCAGTCTGAGCAGCGGTTTAATGAGTGTTAATATCCAGACCCAGAAACTGCAGCCTCCAGTATCTGTCTCTGTGTCACTGTACATGGCAACCAAACAAACCTGTTTTACTGAGGCCCACCACAGTAAATGAAATAAGAGCTCTATATGTATGTCATTGCATTTTAATATCTCAGTGGAGACTCCTGCCCACAATAGTTATCACAATGGGCAAGGGCCGACCACATCAGAGGGCCTGGCCAACAGTAATGGCTTTAGCAGAGGCTCACTGGAAGACCTGCCCATTCCTTTATGCCCCCTCTGTCACACATTTCCATGGAGTCAACGAAAGTTAAAGATACAGTCATGTTGTCTTTGGGCGCTTCTTCCCTGGGGAAAATGCATAGGCTAAGCACAGGTCTGTGCAGCAAGCTGTATAGTATGGGTGTACATATGTGCATGATGTCCAGGATAAACAAAGTCAGAATTTTCCCAACACGTGCCACAATGCAAGCAAAGATGTATTTTGGATATGAACAAATCTTTGTCAAAAAATAGGACCAAAGGAAACTGTATTTTGGGGTTGTGTGGTTTGACAGTTTTTTATACACCAAAAGGAAAAAAAGTGAGCTGGAATTATGTGAACAGGAGACTCCACCCTCCCAAGCTCTGTGATTTGGCTGGATGTTACTAACGTTAGCAGTCTAGTCTCTCTTGTGGGCTGTAAACACAAACATAGCCTGGGGGAATATGGCCGACTGATACCAGGAAGGTGGCCTGGACAACACATTTGGAAACCTACCCCAGAGTTGACTTTCTACAAGAAAAAGTGTATCTATATTCAAAAGACATTTGCACATCTCTGGTGTATAAATTATATCGATATATGCTGATTTGTCTAAACAACAATTAGCTCTCACCGTGCTATCAGTCCTAAAGGACTATGAATCACCATCTCTTCTTCTATAGTACAGAATGTCAAAATGCTTATTTAATTTTTTTCTTCCGCAGTTTCTCTGGAGAAGAGAAGCATGCACAAACACTGTCTCCTGACTCCTCTGAAAGCCATAACTATACATTGTACCTAAGCATCACTTTGGAAAATTGTACTTGATAGTCCAATTCTGAAAATGGTAAATGTTCAAACATGCCTTGTGTTGAAGGAATGCTTAATTACAACCCTATGCAACCCTATGACTAGGCAGTCCCCCCTCAGCAACAGTATAGGAATCTCCCACATAAACCTGGTAAACCCCTACGACACAAATAGATACACAAATTGTCAGGCTGCAGAAAATGTGTCATTATGTGCAAAAAGATTTAGGGTACAAAGTACACATTGACAATTCTAGCTGTACTCTTTTCTTTCTTTCTTTCTTTTTGCTTTGTGGGGTGGGGGACTTGGGTGTGTACCTTGTCATCACTGGGGTGTGTGCATTTCCCTTGTGGCCAAAACTAAATCAAATAATTGCGAGTGACAACCTAATTGAGAAAGTGGAGTTGGCATGTGGGTGACTAACTGAAGGGATGTATGGACATAATTGATTGATTCAGACAAGCTAGTAATTACAGGCAGGAGGGAGCAGCCCTTGATTAAGAATAAGCTAAAGTGTGTAGGAACCAGGCAGGCAGAGAGATGAGACCGCAGCTCTGAGGCACCCCCCACCCCCAACAGGACAGTAGCGTGAGGCCTTAGAGCTCAGTCTGCCCCCTGCTGGAACTTTAATAGTACTGCATTGTACTGCAATAGACCTGCACACTAAGGCGCTTTCAGCAAGAAAAGTGACAGGGAAATAGAAGCCAAACTGAATGTATTTTCCAGTGCGTCTTTTTATATCTTTATTAGCTGTTTCTAGGGCAAAGTACTTACAAAAATACACAAGCAAAAAGACTATAAACTGTTTGGCCTGAAATAGTGAACTTAATGAAAGCCTCACTATATCCTGCCAAAGAGACAAGCTGACCAAACATAACCTGGGCAGTGGCACTGTCCATCTCAGGCAGGGGATCAGACTAAACATGTTTGCCCCAGTGAGCTGTGTTAGGACATTAAGTGTAATCATCACCATGGAGGTATTAAGCTATTGATGAACCACAGTGATGCTTTTTAAACCACATTCATGCTAAAATCTGTCTTTGTAATAGACTAAACTAAGGATGAACTCAGAAATCAGTGTTTATACTGTGCCACAGAGTCAGTGTCTTCTTTGTATTAGTTGTCTTTTAGGGGCATTCAAAAACATTTGTTGGGATTCATATGTAGAATGGTGAATATAACTGAATATTAAGATAATGCAATTAAGCCTTAATATGCCTTGCACCTGTTTCAAACATTGCATGATTTAAGTGTCAAGGTAACTTGGAGATACACAAACCTTTATGACTTTTAAAAATAAATATTTGCTGTCTGGCTACAACATTTTTAAGTCTAAACACACCAGACAGTCTTTTGATGGCCATGCTAAAAGATGCACTCATTTCTAAAAAAATAAAATAAATTACAAATATATGCACACATTCTCTGTCTATTTGCACATGAATGAAATTGTTAATATGGATAAATAAAAGAAAGAAAAACACTGAACATATAGTCTTAAAAATATGAAATGTCCTCTTGTGTTTGTTCCTATCTAAAAGTTAAAATCTAATCATGGGTCTAAAAACACTGAGTGCTAACAGCTCTTCCTGACGTGACATGCCAACTTGGGGCTGATCTTTTCTCTTAATTATAGCCTCCCTGTGCAATGGGAGGTTCTTGTGTGGTAGGTGCTTTTTTAATGATGCCGAGAGGGACAGATATGGTATAAATACCCTCAGTATTGTCCTGGAGAGCAGCAGTTCCTCAACGGGCTCCTCACCCAAGGATATACGGAGGCGGGAGCACCGGCTGTGATTTCTTTTTTTTTATTTGGATCCTAAGTATGCCGGTAAGAGCTCTCTTCTCTGCACTTCTGCTTTGCATCTCCTCATGCAGCTCTAAGGCCTTCATGATGCTTAGTTCTGGCCTTAACTCAGTCTCTGTGTAGTTACATTGAAAATACACTCTTGTTTTCTTGAATGTGTATATCTTTAAAATGTATTTGAAATAAATGTATTTAGATTCTAAATACATTATTTCAGATGTTTGCATGCTTTAGGGGTTTGGAAGTGAATATTGCACTACAAGCAGGAGCAGCATTGCATTCAGGTGCCCCAGGGAGCATTGCTCTCTTGCAGTGACTCTGATGGCTCAGTGCTGCTTTTTTGGCCAGAGACTCCTCAAGGCCAAACGAAAGGCACGAAAGCATCTCTCATCTCGCTTTAGCGCATGCAGTGGAAACTCAAGAGACTGCTCACTGCACGCAGAGAAGTTCATTTTACAAAGCACTTGTAAGCACTGCATGTGATGGACAAGTGATTGCTGTCTGCCTTCACTGAAAGCAACACAAGGCATCCTTGGATGTACTGGATGTTGCAAAGCCAGCAGTAGTCACAGCCAGTCATTTCACGAGCATCTCACATATGCATCTCAGGCAAGAACTGAAGCACTGAGTAGTATCCATTTTTACCTCTTTTTTCCCCTGCAGATTTGACCTCTGAAAATGGACCTACGTGTTGCAACCCTCCTTCTCCTCTCCGTGGCCCTGGCCAGCGCCACCGGCAAAGGATATGTGGTCAAGAAGGTGATGCCCTATAAGAGTCATGGTGAGTCCTGCAGCTCCTGACTGATGTGTAGTGTCTAGTGTAGGCTGGCACTGAAGTGGACACTAAGCTTTTTACAGCTTACACAGAATTAACAACTGGAAAGTGTTCTTGCTAAGTCAAACATGTTAAACAGAGTTATATATGCAGGAGATAGAATGCAACGAGTTTTAAAATTCCTCACTGTAGAAAGCTACCAGTGCACAGTGGTTGGTTGCAGTCATTTTGCAGTTTAGCTAATATTTTTACATAAAAGAACCTAAGACTATTTTCTAGAAAATTGACATTCTAAATACCTTCTGTTTTATTGTTTCTAAACCAAATGGGCAGTATTTGCAGTGGGATGCAACAACACAAGTTCAGTAAATAAGAAAAGTGCAATTCCTAGTTGCTATAAGATATATTCAGATTTATCCACTGAGAACAGTCACAGATACTCACTGAATCATTTTTAAGTGAAACTTGGGGATGAACATTTTTGTGCACAGTGCATCACAGTGACAATATGATTTACATGTGTATATCATACATATAACATTATATGCCTGATATTTTATTCAATTGTTATTTGTACTTTCAAATGCTGCAAAAAGAAGTATGTGAATAGTAGACATTAAGTTCTCTTAAGTAATTATTTTTTTGTATCTTGTTTTGTATCATAGACCCTTTGCACTAAACTGAATAGGAAAATTAAGAAACAAATCAGAAATCTGCAACAAAACTACACTCAAACTTGGTTCAAAGAAATTCTATCTGAACCATGAAGACAAGCCCCCTTGGGTTTATGTACACCTAGCTGAAAAAATAAATCTTCCAACATCTGTTTTGGTTCAAAGAAGTCATGCCTCCAAATTTGGCAAATGGGAACAACAGAGTTTACGCACTGTTGAATGTGACCACATTAAGACGCCCATAAAAATGGGGGCCTTCAATTTCACCCCGGGGGCTTCGCACACACACTCTCACATCTGCCAGTGAGAACGACCGTAAACGAGGGAGGGGGGGCAGGCGGGTCGGGGGTGGGACACACTATTCTTGGCTTACTGTGGAGTCATTTCAGCAACTGAAACCACTGCTGCACCAGTGCTCCAAAGCAGCTCCACCAGACCCAACCTGAGGAGGGTGCAGTGAGAAGCGAACATGTGGGGAACGGGTGTGGCCCGCCTCTGGCCCACATGTAGTTCTGGTTTGCCACAGAATTGCTGCCTCATTTCTGTCTGAGTAGATTCGTTCTATACTAACTGCCTGCTCCTTACTCTATGTGGAATAGAAATCCTTCCCAGGCTTTTTTTCCAAACAACTTTTGGAACAGACAGAATCACTTCCACTTTTCTACAGAGTCTTTCAGAACATGCACAGCATCATATGCATGTTCACATTTAGGGAGAAACTTAGAGAAAAGAGTTTTACAGCTTTGCTGAAATCACAGCCATAGTACTACTTGTTTTAATTCTGAATGAAATACACATTGCTTCCTGTGTTGAGACTACTGATCTGATTAAAATAAAGTCTTAAAACTCAACTTTTAGAAGGACTTAGGCATGCTTTTGATGAAAAAAACACACATTTTAAAACTTGCTATATTAACTTTTTGATGTTTATGCCATCTGAAGAGCGCAGTTAATGAGAGCATAAAATTATTATTGGCCATATTAACTTCACTTAATGAAAACTGAAAAAGTGCAATCAAGAGACTGTATGTAACCACTGCAGCTCACATTGTGTGCTTTCAACACACACACACCACCATTTCTTTTGATTACAGAGCCAAAATTCTCTGACACTCACATACAGACACCCCCCCCCCCCCCCCCCCACACACACACACACACACACTTATTTTCATGCTTTATTTAGCTGATAATATTTTGCTGTCTGGGTATATGTTTTGCAACATTTGCCTTTCCGGATATCTGAGAACTTTATTTGGTAATTTGACAACGTGACAAACATGTTATCCAAAGCTTTGTGCAACTACTGTTAATTAATGCACTCACTACAAACCTGTTGCTATCAGGTTGCTGCAGATGCACCTGTTCCTGATACCCATGATGCACCTGTTTTTGATACTCACAATGCACCTGTCACTAGTACTTACAGTGCACCTGTTCTTCTTCCTGCAGTGGTGTCGGTGGCTGGAGAGCCAGGTGCCCCAGGTGAGCCCGGCCCAATGGGTCCCCCCGGACCCGCTGGTGCCCCCGGTGAGAACGGCATTGGATACCCCGGCCCAGTTGGACCTCCTGGCCCTCCCGGACCCGCTGGCTACTCCGCACCTGGAAAACCCGGAACCCCTGGAGGCCCTGGTAAACCCGGTTCCAACGGTGCCCCCGGACTCAAGGGTGACACCGGTGCCACTGGCCCTCAGGGTCCCAGAGGCATGCCCGGCCCCGCTGGAAGCCCCGGACCTGCTGGCATCTCCGCAACTGGCAAACCAGGCCCTGCTGGCCTTACTGGTGCCACAGGAGCAAGAGGAGAGCCTGGCGCCAAGGGATACACCGGTGCCCCAGGTGCCCCAGGACCCAAGGGAGATAGAGGGGTTGGCATTCCCGGCCCAGTTGGTGCCACTGGTCCAATGGGCCCCATGGGTCCTTCTGGCCCTGCTGGCGAGCCAGGTGTTGGAAAGCCCGGTAGACCAGGTTCCCCAGGTGAGCCAGGAAAGGGAGGTGTCCCAGGTAGAGATGGTGCTCCCGGAGCCATGGGCGCTCCCGGCCCCAAAGGTCACACTGGTGCCCCCGGCATCGGCCTGTCTGGTAAACCAGGTGAGAATGGTGCTCCAGGTATGCCCGGCCCCGCTGGTGCCAGAGGCCCTCAGGGTCCTGCTGGTGCAACTGGTGCCCCAGGTATCCCAGGTTATGGCAAGCCCGGTGCCAACGGTCAGAAAGGAGATAGGGGAGCAGTAGGTAGCCCAGGAACCACAGGTCAGAAGGGAGAGCCAGGTGCAATGGGTGCCACAGGTGCAACAGGTGCCACCGGACACATGGGTCCATCTGGTCCCCAGGGAGCCAGAGGCTTCCCAGGAGAGAGAGGTGCTACTGGTGCCAAAGGTGACACAGGTGCCCAAGGTGCTCCCGGGCACAAGGGATTCAAGGGAGATCAGGGACCCCAGGGTGTTGAGGGCAAGCAGGGTTACACAGGTGCCCCCGGTCCAGTCGGCCCAAGGGGTGCCACCGGTGCTACCGGTCCTAAAGGTGAGACCGGTCACACAGGTGCTACTGGTGCCCCAGGTGCCACTGGACCTGTTGGACCCAAAGGCAACACCGGCTACCCAGGCCCTACAGGTGACAAAGGTGAGGCTGGTACCCCTGGACCCAGAGGCCCAGTCGGCCCAATGGGACCTTCCGGCGCTCCTGGCCTGAAAGGTCACCCAGGTCTGCCTGGCCCACCTGGTCCCGCTGGCATTACCGCTAAGGGCATCCCCGGACCACAGGGTCCTCCTGGGCTCCCAGGTTCTGACGGCCAGGACGGTCTTCCGGGTCCCGCAGGCCCCCCCGGACCTCCCGGACCCCCTGGCGAGGTCATCTTTGAGAAGAGCATGGCTGCAAGTGAGATCATGGTGCCCACTATGGTCAAGGCTCCCATGTCTGCCTTCACTGCCACCACTACCACCCCCTACCCACCCTCTGGTGAGCCCATCAAGTTCGAGCATGTGGTGTACAACGCCGAGAATCACTATGACCCCGATACCGGCATCTTCACCTGCCAGGTGCCAGGAGTCTATTACTTCTCCTACAACATGCACGTCAATGGCGCTAATGCCCTGGTAGCCCTGTACAGAAACAGCGACCCAGTGATGTTCACTTATGATGAGTACAACAAGGGCTTCCTGGACCAGATGTCCGGCAGCGCTGTGCTTCTGCTTAACGAGCAGGACACCGTGTACATCAAGATCCCCGATGACGAGGCCAATGGCGTCTTTGCCGCCGACAACGTCCACTGCTCTTTCTCTGGCTTCCTGATCGCTTCTACGTGATGATGTGATCGAGCCATTCTTCTTGCCACCATTTCTCAACCCGTGAAATGTTTCTCAAGTAATAAGTGACCTGTTAAGAGTTAGTGTTGTTCAGACAGGATGGTCTTTATTTTTGAGAAATAGAGGCGTCTTGACTTGAAAATCCAAGCAAAAAAGTGTGTGTAGATGAGGAGAAGGTAATTTATATATAGCAGGTTATCAGGGATTGGACAACAACAAACAGCATGATCAAAGATACTGTTTCTTGTTTTTGTTTTGGAATTTTTTTTAATTATTTTATTTGTTTGTACTTGTTTTTGTGAGTGGAGACAGCATGTGAAGGTTTAAGTTTATTTTGTGTTTTGGTAATTTCTTATTTCCAATTTTCCTTTTTTTACTGATTACAACAGGTGCTCCAAATGTGTTAATGTCTGTTTTTACACAGTGTTTTCATGGCCTCCTTAATAACTATACTGAAATACATAACAATATGTGATACGTTTATGCACAATGTTGTTTCTGGCATCATTGTATCTGACTTGAATATTGTGAAATGGTCAAATTGATCATCAAGAATCATATAAGATATAACACAACAACAACAAGGCAAACTGTGTCCCATCCATGTTGTTATATCAAGATTCATTGTGCTATGTAAAACATAACGGTCAAAATAAATACTGTCTTAAAGAACATTCTGTCCTTGTTGGTTCTTCTTTCCACATGGTTTACCTTCAGTTTTGGGCAACTTCACAATTCTGGAGGAAAAAAACAGGATAGTGAAAGCATTTTGATATTTTAAAAACACCACACAATATGTCCCTTTGAGGTGAACACTTGGAAAATGTCAAAATAGCTCACATAGTATTCACTTGCATGTGGGAAGTAAACAGATGGCTTGTGCCATAAAGGTCATAACATAAGGGGCCCGTCTCTGACACATGTGGCCCAGCACAGCCCTGCCTCTGTCATACTAATATAGGAACTCAATAACCAAATATTAACTACACGTAACTGGCTCTGATTGACAGGAAAAAGTGTGGAAACCCATCTAATGTGGAGTCTTTTTCAGTGAGATTTGGGATCCAAGTCAGGGTTGTGGAGCAAGTGCACTACAATTTACGGTTTTTAACTGGGTGTTGGTTGGCCCCACTGTTTGCAGAGGTTTTCTTGTTCTTCCTTCTCTGAGCAGAAATAGCTGGGGGTAGGCAGTAAATCTGGGAGTAGGCACTGCAATGTGGAAGTACTAGATGTGAAAGAGACAATCTATACACATACAAACACACACAAACACTAGGGCTCCAGTCCAGAGACTGTTCCCGTGGAGGTAATTTTGGCCTGCCCGCCACAGGCCACAGGCAGCTGAAGTGATGGCCATTTTGAGAGGGAGAGAGAGAGAGGGAGGGAGGGAGGACTGTGGTTTGAGCAAAGAGTGGTAGGAGGTTGGTGGTGAGCACTTTGAGCCATCATGAGAGGATAGACACACACAAATCCTCAGTACATGTGTGGGAAAAGAAGGGGGAGAGAGAAAGACAGACAGAGAGGGAGAGAGAGAGAGAGAGAGATGCTCAAAAAAGATAGGCCAGGCAGACCGGGGGAAGCAGTGTTGGGTGAAAACACACCCTTCCTGCGGTGGTAGGATTAGAAGCTGCCGGGTAATCTGGGAGCAGTGAAAATTCTAGGTTTAAAATGGGCATAGACAGCAAATGACCAGAAACACCCAAGTGATGTATTTAAGTCACTCCTCTCCAGGGTTCTGTGTGTTAGTGAGGTTTGGATGTATGTGTGTGTTTGTTTGCGTGTGTCTGTGTGTGTGTTGAGTCACTCCTCTCCAGGCCTCTGTGTTAGTGAGGTTTGGATGTGTGCACGTGTGTGTGTGTGTGTGTGTGTGTTAAGTCACTCCTCTCCAGGCCTCTGTGTTGGTGAGGTTTGGACGTGTGCACGTGTGTGTGTGTGTGTGTGTGTGTGTGTGTGTGTGTGTGTGTGTGTGTTAAGTCACTCCTCTCAAGGGCTCAGTGTTAGTGAGGTTTGGATGTGTGCACATGTTTGTGTGTGTGTGTGTGTATGTGTGTGTGTTAAGTCACTCCTCTCCAGGACTCAGTTTGTTGGTGAGGTTTGGATAGGCAGCAGCACTGAACAGAATCTGACAGTCAATTGCACTTTGCTCCCCAGATGAACCTCTGATGTGTGTGTGTGTGTGTGTGTGTGTGTGTGTGTGTGTGTGTGTGTGTGAGTGTGTTTGTGTGTGTGTTTCAGGAAATTATGTGTCTGAAGCAGAACCCCAGAAAGATTGTGGTGTTGTATAATTTTCTTTTTTGGTCCCGTAACTTCCCAGGAACACCCTGCATTAAGAACTTTATCTAAGAATGGACATGTGCGATAAACAAACACAGGAATGGAAATTTGTGGTAAACAAACACACACATTCCTTGTGTAGCATGTTTGTATGGCAATTGTTATGGTGATGGGCCTTTGACAGTGTACTTCACGATGTTTTACATTAATTAAAATTACATTTGAGGATGTTCTGTATTGCATACTCATACATTTACAAGTAAATAAGAAATTCAATAAAACTCTAATAAATCTGAATAAATCTAAAGCTGACTGACCAGACATCAGTGGACCTTCACCACATGAGGGCGCTGTGTGTACAAGGACTAGCGAGGGAGATGTTGGGGGGACTCTTCATCCACTTCCCTGTTCCAGGTAACAGCAGCCAATCAGCAAACATAATCCACCTGCACCTTACAGCATGCAATCTTTCATATTAATGATATTATTCTTTTTAGGCCTATATGTAGTACAACCTTCATATAATGATGTTCTTCATTTCTTTGTTTAGAGGAAAGCTGGTGCAGATCACACAAAATAAATATGCCTAATACTAAATTATTCATTATTTTTTCCAGCAGTTTTTAGCACCACTCACAAAAGTCTTACAGTTACAGAGGGTTTAAAAGACAGGTATGCAAATAGCTTTGAGCTTTGTCCCTGCTTTAAATAAGGTTTGCAACATGGTACATGACATTACACGTATCATTAAACAATCTGTCAATGAATATGACCTGGTCAAAAATAAAGAATATAATTCTTTATTGTTCTTACACATAATAGTTTAAACCCCCAGTTCACTTTAGCAACATGGTTCAACTGTCATCCTGAAGACTTCAGAAGTGCTTCCTCACCATGGGTTAAATCCATCTCCATGGTAACTGCTTCAGAGGAAAAGCACCAAGCTAACACTCAGCAGACATCCGATACACTGCAAAATGGTACAGTGCATCTGTGACTTCACCTGTTATGGTCTAAGTAACAGAAAGTACGAATCTCTATTATTTGCATGGGGTCCATATTGTGTGCAATGTACAGTTGCAATGCAGGCCGTTAAAGAGGAGAGGTCTTTTTTGAGCTTTAGAAAAACATATAATTTAATGCACTATTTTCATGTAAAAAATGCAGGTTTCTGATTAAAAAGTAGTACATTGTAGTTTTTCAAGGAATTACTCATGGTTCATATAGAGGAGTGCAGTATTTTGAATGTGAGTAAAAAAAAACATTGCACTAATACTTTTTTTACTTTGCAGAAATGCAGGATTATGGACTGAAATTCCTACTTCAGACAAAGTGCCCAATTACAGCAATTGTTTTTCCCTCTAAGCAGCAAAGAACAGATGACTTTTGAACAAAGGAAAAGTTTGGTAGCCTGTTTTTCAATTTCTCAGAAAGGCATAGGGGTGTGGACACGCCAGATCTCATGTTGACTTACAGCAAATATGTACACGGTTTTCACCTTTCTAATGTAGCCGTAAAACCTGAAAACCACCAGGAGAACAATCATTAAACTAATAACGTCATCTGTAATAGCCCTGCTATTTTTATTGGTTTAGACATCAATCAAATGGGGAAAAGGAAAACAAAAGACCTTATCCTCCCATCATTTTTTGTTGTTGTTGGGTAGTCTCGCTGTTTAAAGTAGCTTAAATCTAGGCCTACAGCCAGGTTTATGTCTCACCGACAGATAGTAGGCGAGGTGGTGCCTCGGCTTGAACGCAAGCGTATGGTAACCCCCGATTGGTGTTTGTTGCTGTCAATCACACCTTTCCGTGAATCCGGTTCAACATCGCCATCATCTGATGCTCTATGGTCACCACCGTCTAAAGCTTTAGGTTCGATTATGTTATTTTCATTTTTTATGTTTTAAAATATACCGGTAGCATTGCGTCGATGTCAGTTACATCAGCAGAAGAGCGCATAATGTTTTAAACGGCTTATTTCATGGTAAGCACATGCTTTGTTTCTTTTGCATTTCTACATATTGGGTGCATCCGCCTCGTCCCCTCTCCATTTCAAGTTAATTCATGGGGGCTATGCGGATAGCAGCCTACCACGTTATTATACTGAGCTATCTGATGTTTCTCGTGTTATGCGTCTTCTAAAAGCATATTCTGCGAATCGCCGCCGCTCAAAACCATAAGGAAGTGGTTATCCATAAATGACGTGATTGTGCATGCCTCCTATTCTGTACCGGAGCGGAATCGGCGTTCTCTTGCTGCAGCGGTTGATGCACAGCGCAGAGGGCATGGATGGGAAACCTAGCCCGTATCGCCCATAAATCAACAAGCCTAAAGGCCAAGTTTAACAGGGGTAACGTTTTTTCTGATCAGCAGAAGCTTATTTCTATGAATGGCATAACAGAGGAGAGATCTTTACGCGTTGCAGTAGGGTTGTTGTAGCAGTCGCCTGAACTGTTGCGGAGCGACAAACAGATCAATGGGATGCTGTATGCTAACCTTTGGATGATGGTTGTTGTTTTTAAATCTACGCCACGAGAGTATAATCATTCGGTATGTCCGTGAGCATATTGGTTCTTAGATTGTGCCATCATTATGTTGTTTTTGTGATCACAACCGGCCCTCAAATTAATCCGCCCTGCACTGGTATCTTTCCTTATAACATCCTATCCGTCAGACGCGTCCATAAGCACCGTCTGTAGGGTAGCCTACATCGACCGTAGGCCTGCATGATGAACCAGCAAACAACACTTCAGCATCAGATGGTAAGCCATGAGTACCATAGAGGGATGGGGGCACCCACGTCCGTGAAGGGGATGGCGGTGCTAGACACTGCTGTTCATAGACTTTACCTCAATAGGTTTCCTATACGCAGTAAAGAGCTTACACTTGTACCTTGTGGGTATATAGTTTACATAGCCTATGCAAGAACCTCTGCATAACAAGGCGAAACCCAGCCCCCGACGCCTTAACAGTTTTATGTTGCTGTTTACTAACGTTTATAAATCCTGTTGGCTTAAACACACAGTGAATATTTGCACGTGATATGGTATGACATTAATTTACGTGCATTCAGGGTTGTAGAAAACGCAGAATGCTTTAATCAGGCAGCGTTTTTGAAGAGAACTGAAGTCTGTTAAGCTTTCCACAACTCATAGTGGAGTTGTGTTATGTCATGTCATACATTGCCCACATATATAAAAAAAAACAATCAAGGGGAGTTCAGCACCAAACCAGTGTGATATGTTGGTGGTCTACTGAGTATTTGAACTCAGTTCAAGTGGTAATAAGGGATGTTGTTACAGTGGACATAACGTCCTGCTTTTGTTGCAGTGGTATGGTAGGCTACTGCAGAGAGACCACAGAGTAGACATTCATCTGACATACTTTTGCTCCCCAGGGTCAGGAGGCTAACTTCCCCCAGGCTATAGGCCTGTGTGGCATAATCTGACATAAATCCCTATGTTATCCTTGTTCACTTAAAGTGTTACATTTATTTGTGTATTAGCCTCCTTATTTATTTGTGTTTAGCCTCCTTGTTTATTTGTGTATTAGTCTCTTTGTTTATTTGTGTATTAGTCTCTTTGTTTATTTGTGTATCCTTGTCTATTTTTATCTTTACTGTTTTATTTACTGCTGGCCTATAGCACTGGATTTCATTTGAATTGATACATTACATGATGTCATGGATCATATGATGTGAGATTCATGCAGATATTTATATTAGGCTATTTCTAACCATTATTTGAATCGACACTCATCACAGATCATTTGATTGACTTGAGCTGACGTAATGGGGTCTCTCTTCATGACACTCATTCAGCTAGTTTATGCTTATGACTAGGAGCAGGATAGAAGTAAGGTGTGCAAATATACAGTGCAGTAGTGGTGACCTCCAATATTTACTGGCTAGGTAAAGACAATTATTTTGGCATTGTCAAAAATACTGTTGTAAATTAAATCTCTTGGAGGATAATCTGTTCAGAGCCAAGTTAATCGAATCCGCATTAGCCTCAGTTAATTAAAATATTAGGTAGTAGGACATACATATCCTGTTATTATCATGATTAAAAAAAATCAAAGCCTGATTTATAATAGACTTGTTGACATACAAAAGTCATTATTATTTTTTCCCCTCTTTCAGCATTGATCATATATAATGTATCAGATGTGAAGTAGATTCTGTGTCTTTTCCCCGCGTGCAGACATAAAATAATGGGCTGTGTACAATGTAAGGACAAAGAAGCGACCAAACTGACGGACGAGCGAGAGAACAGTATTACACAACACTCGGGGTATCGCTATGGCTCCGACCCCACCCCACAGCACTACCCCAGCTTTGGGGTCACCGCCATTCCCAACTACAACAACTTCCACCCACCTGTCAGTCAAGGGGTGACTGTGTTTGGGGGCGTGAACTCCTCTTCGCATTCCGGAACCCTCCGCTCCAGGGGAGGAACAGGTAAAACATGACAGCACTGTTGGAAACTTCTGTGTTGCCATAGTTACAGGATAATTAACTAATGACAGACATGTTCCTCTCTAAGATTTAATTTAGCATTCAACATTATTTATTTCTATACTGTTTGCAATAAACAGTGGTGTCTTTAGTGTGTTATCAGCACATGAAACCTTTTGCTGTTTATCGTGCACTTTGTCAGTAATGTCAAATGCTTCAACATGAACATCCTTGTCACATTGGTTGTATTTCTGTCCATGTAGGAGTCACTCTGTTTGTAGCTCTTTATGACTATGAAGCAAGAACCGAGGAGGACCTGAGTTTCAGGAAGGGAGAGAAGTTTCAGATACTTAACAGCACGTAAGTCAGGAAAAGTTCCTGAAATGCCTGAAAACTGCATTGTTTGTGGAGGTTCCATGGATTCCATAAGATGTTTCCTAACAGGTACAGGGCACAAACTAACAATGTCTGGAAAAAGTTATAAATCTGTACAGTATTTTTCATCTCTTTTAAGTGTCCAAGGACATGTTGTGGGCTGTATGTGCTTGGACCAGCACTAGTGCTGCCTGCACAGGAACCTGTACGGATAAAGCAGAAGGCCTGAGGAAGTCCACACTTTTATAGTGATGTTGTGACCAAGCTGTCACAGATTGTGGAATTGTTCTTAATGATTTGCACTTCTGAAGACTCAAGTCATTTTACATTGTGGTGCTTGACACGACTACATGCGTATCTAAAACACTGCTTTGTTCCTACCACACAAAGCCACTGTGCAGTGTTATTGCAGTCTGTGTGATGTTTAGTGATACTTCACCAGCCTGTCCCTATTAACCAAATGAGCATTGGGCACAGGGCATATGGTTTTCTTCTCCAGTTTGTTTTGCCTGACGAAGACCTGAGTGGTTAAAACATTACCGCAATAAAAGCTATGGGAGTTTAACATCAGCACTAGGACACCCACTTTTTTAGTCAAAGCGTTTATTGTGGCCTGTATAAAGATGATGCAAAGTGAAAACACTGTCTGCCTTTTGTTGTTGCTGAATGTTCACTCCTTCTGGACACCCACTTTGTTTCTCTCTCTCTCTCTCTCTCTCTCTCTCTCTCTGTTTCTCTCTCTCTTTTAAGTACCACTGTATAAGGATAAAAGTTGCCATTAGCAAGTAGTTAGTTTATTGATTGTTAATAATTCTTTTATAATGTTATTTTTAATCCCAGTTTAGGTATGATAACCACATAGTATAACATTGACAAGATTTTTATTGCTATTCATCAAACATACTGTATGTTCCCATGTGTCTCTGTATGCAGTGAAGGGGATTGGTGGGATGCTCGGTCTCTGAACACAGGAGGAACAGGCTACATCCCCAGCAATTATGTGGCTCCTGTCGACTCCATCCAGGCAGAGGAGTAAGTCTGGCAGCTTGTAATCACTTCATCCATTTACGATTACGTCTTTGCCTAACCCTGTGGTTACAGTGGTAACACTATCTGTTATTAACCAGTCACTGTAAACACGACTGCTGTATAGCAATGCACGTAACCTGTTGGTAGTTTGGTTGGGGCCCTGCAGTCCTCAACTGCTATATCTGTTATGTGTGTTTGATATGTTTAGAAAAGTCATTAGCACTGTATATGATTTCAGCCAAATTGAAATTACAAATGTATGTATGTGTGTTATATATGCCTAAACTCAAATGCGTTCTCAAGGCTGTTCGTAGCATGAGCCTGACTCCTTAACTCTGCTGTCTATTTCTGCTGCCTGGCTGTGTTTTCCATCTTGCCCCTTTTAGCTGGTACTTTGGCAAATTAGGCCGTAAGGATGCGGAGAGACAGCTCCTCTCCAACGGCAACCCCAGAGGGACATTCTTAATAAGGGAGAGTGAAACCACCAAAGGTACTCATGACAAGCTATTTCTCACTTCTAAAATGAACTGCATCCACAAAGTGATTTTGTAGTTTCTAATAAAGTGTACAAAATGAAACTCTTGATAAGATGTTCTATGCTACAGTCTGTGATATGCTTGCTGTTATTTGTTGCTGAAAGAAGCAGATAGCAGAAATTGAAAGCTTACATGAGGTGTGATGTGGTCTGATGATGATGGTGATAAGGGTAGACGTTTTTGCTCTTTCAGGGGCCTACTCCTTATCCATCCAGGACTGGGATGACGTAAAGGGAGATCACGTGAAACATTACAAAATACGCAAACTAGACAACGGAGGATATTACATCACAACTAGAGCTCAGTTTGAGACTCTCCAACAGCTGGTGCATCACTACTCAAGTAAGGTCATACAACAGCTTGTAAATGTGACTGGTGTAATAGAAGTGATTACTTGCTACAGTAATGGTAAACCTCTGAGACTTACCATGTGTTCATGTCTGTGGAATGTCCATGCCACTCATGTTCTGATCTGTGTCCCTGTCTGTACTGTGTCCATATCTCTCATATTGTGGTCTGTGTCCCTGTCTGTCCTGTGTCCATATCTCTCATATTCTGGCCTGTGTCTCTTTCTGTCTGGTGTCCTTATCTTGAATATTCTGGTCTATGTCCCTGTCTGTCCTGTGTCCATATCTCTCATATTCTGGTCTGTGTCCTTGTCTATCCTGTGTCCTTATCTCTCCCCTCTGTCTGGTTGCAGCCAGGGCCGCTGGGCTCTGCTGTCGCCTGATTGTGCCCTGCCACAAGGGCATGCCCCGACTGGCAGACCTGTCTGTCAAGACCAAAGATGTGTGGGAGATCCCACGGGAATCCCTGCAGCTGATCAAACGGCTTGGAAACGGGCAGTTCGGGGAGGTCTGGATGGGTGAGCTCTCCCACCACACTGCACACCACACACCACATCTTAACAGCACAGCTGGGTCACATGTTTCAAGGCAGCTGCTTTTTTATAGTTAGCTATCAGCAGCTGTCTTTCAGTTTTCAGCTGTCTGCTGCCTCTCATCTTTGAGCTATCTTTCACACATTTCATTATATAATTTTTTGAGCATTGTACAATAAGTTGTAAGCACATGATGTTGGCTGCTGCCCAATACCCAGAGTCAGTGTAGCTGTGATTTAATCCATTTCCTAAAAATTAATTAATTTAGTTAATCCTGGGGATTTATGCACAGGGAGTGTTTCATGATGAAAATGTGAAAGATTAATTTGTTGCTTATTAAAACCAGCAGAATAAAAACTGTCAGAGAAAAAAGTATCTGGATGCTTTATTAATTTTAATTCAGTGAAATTTCTTCTCATTTTTGTTTGTGTGTTTGTTAGTTGGTGTTTATGGCACTGTTTCAGGCATTCCCTCCCTCTGCATGTTGTCTCTGGGTGCTGATTTCTAAACATGGCCACCCCTCTGCTTG
Organism: Tenualosa thibaudeaui; assembly: GCA_027481765.1. Taxonomy (NCBI): domain Eukaryota; kingdom Metazoa; phylum Chordata; class Actinopteri; order Clupeiformes; family Clupeidae; genus Tenualosa; species Tenualosa thibaudeaui. Next base: position 4,029,668 of record JAIFZK010000068.1, read on the forward strand.
TGATGTTCCTGACAGGTTCGTGGAATGGCACGACCCAGGTGGCAGTGAAGACTCTGAAACCGGGGACCATGTCTCCTGAGTCGTTCCTGGAGGAGGCGCAGATCATGAAGAAGCTGAGGCATGATAAGCTGGTCCAGCTCTACGCTGTGGTGTCGGAAGAACCCATCTACATTGTTACTGAGTTCATGAGCAAAGGTAACAAATATCTCTTGCAGTCTTATTAACGATATTTATATCGTATTAACAATATAATTTATTATATTTATTATATAATGATATAACAATATATTTATTATAATTTATTAGAATATTTATTTATTAAGGACACGACTGGGACAATACCAGTATTTGGCTTGTTCTCTACCAAACACACTGTAGAAACAAAAGTCAAAGATATGTAGTGCTCTTCTTGTTTTTTTTCACAAACTTTATTTTGTGCTAATTTGTTAAATAAATACATATTTCGTTTGCTGCTTTGACTGGCAACTTGTTTTGGATTTTCAGGAAGTTTACTAGATTTCTTAAAGGATGGAGAAGGACGAGGTCTTAAACTACCAAACTTAGTGGACATGGCAGCGCAGGTAAGAGCAAACTTTGATCTGAATCCTGTTTTGCAAAATAATTCATTGTACTTGTTTGAAGGACGAGGACTTTAACAACCAAACTTAGTGGAAAACAAGGACAAAAAGACTTAAACTACCAAACTTAGTGGGACTCGTTTGATGACACCTTTATTTAAAATGCTTGTATTTATGCAAGCTAATGTAAGCTAATGTGTTAACCTTGAAATGTTGTTTACACCTTGTTCCCAATGGTACAGTGTAGTGTGTCTATTTCTCAGGCCTTATGGGCCCATTACATGTTTATCAGTCTTGGTCCGAGGCTAAAATAAATGTTTTGTTGAGATCTTCAACTTCTTTTTTAATCTGACCCTCATTTCATCTATCCTAACTGGCCCCATGTAACTGGTCCTATGTCTGACCAACACAGCTGAAGGCTGACGCATTGGTGGTCTGAAGCATTCAAGTGTCTGTCTGCAGGTGGCATCAGGAATGGCTTATATTGAGAGGATGAACTACATCCATAGGGATCTGCGGTCTGCTAACATCCTGGTTGGGGATAGCCTGGTGTGCAAGATTGCTGACTTTGGGCTAGCTAGGCTCATTGAGGACAATGAATACACAGCCCGGCAAGGTAAGGCCACTTCTTATTCCCACCTGTGAAATCAATGGGGAAAAGAAGCCTACATACAACACACTTGAAAGGATGCAAGCATGTTTGGCATTTCACGTCAGAAGCTAGCATGCATTAACATCTTATCTACACAGAAATATCAAGGTTTATAAGGGTCATAAAAATAGGCCATAAAGGCTGTGAGGAGCAATGTGGTATCTTGAACAAGTGAAAAATCCAGATAGCAAGTTTTTCTTTTAAGGTTATAAAACTGTAGCTCGACAGGTTGTCAGGAGAGCTTTCTTAAAAGCTCCTCCATTAGAAGAAGCTGAGGAAGGTGAAATAGCCTGAAGGCTGTACTTGTCTTTTCCTTTCTCGTTCAGGTGCGAAGTTCCCCATCAAGTGGACAGCCCCAGAGGCGGCTCTCTACGGAAGGTTCACCATTAAATCTGACGTCTGGTCCTTTGGGATACTCCTCACGGAACTGGTGACCAAGGGGAGAGTTCCATACCCAGGTAAAAGCATACACTTCCTGTCCAGTGTACTGTAGTCTAGATAGATAGAGATAGATAGAGATAGATAGAGAGAGAGAGAGAGAGAAAGAGAGAGATCTGATAAAGATTGGCAATGCCCCCAATTGTTTTATCAAATAATTTGGAAAACAATGTTATATTAATATTAATATAACACAGTTATATACATTATGTAAGGGATAATGTGTTGTCCACCGGTCATTTCCCGACAGGACGTACTGGACCCCGACACTAAGTGGAAAGATTCTTTATAATACAGCTGATTTGCTTTCACTTTCAACAAAGTTCTATTGTGATAAGTGAATGATCTCTACTCGCTGAATGATACGCAGATTTGAATTTGAAGCAAAAAAAACCCATTGCCATTGACAACGGTCAGTCTACAGAAATAACTGACCTCCAAGCATTGGGAAGCAAAGTGAATGGAACCTCCCACACCATTCTGGAGAGCCTTATAGTAAATGTAATGTTAATGTAACATTATTTAAACTGACAATGTCCATATCTGTACATGTGCATACATGCTTAAATAAACGGTCTGTGTGTGTGTGCGTGTGTGCCCACCAGGCATGAACAACCGTGAGGTGCTGGAGCAGGTGGAGCGAGGCTACCGCATGCCGTGCCCACAGGATTGTCCTCTCTCCCTCCACGAGCTCATGATCCAGTGCTGGAGGAGAGACCCAGAGGAGAGGCCCACCTTCGAGTACCTCCAGGCCTTTCTCGAGGACTACTTCACTGCCACCGAGCCCCAGTACCAACCCGGCGACAATCTCTAAACACAGCTCTCCTGACCAAGGCATCTTTCCCTTTTCTATCGCTGTTATTACTCTACCTAGGATGATGACAATGATGATGACGATGAAGATGATTATAAATATTTAAAAGTTGACTGACTCTTTAACAGGACTTGGACTATTGTGATGATGCCAGTTTGATAGAGGCTTCCATATTTCTCATCAATATCATCACTCTAAATATGACAAAATACACCACTGCAAGACTCCATCTTCCATCATGGTGATGTGAAAGCAGCATTATTTGGAGAGTCCAAACAATGTTATTCGGAAATGGCCCCGCAAGTGTTTTAAGAGGATCTCAAAGTGATGGTGTACTTGTACTCTCTGTAAATATCACCTGTGGGTTAACTGAACCTCTGTTGATTTTGCCTTGTTTACATTTATTTATGTTTAGTTTAGTTTTTTTGTTTGTTTTTGCTCCCCACCCTGATTATTGAGCTCTTGTAAGGCATTAATAAGCATGGACCAGGATGCCAAATGGATGTGATGTAATGGAAGACCTATTGTTTAGACTTGACTGTGTGTACTCCTCATCATTGTTACATCTTCTTTTAATTATAGGGTTGAATATGGAGGGTGTATTTAGCCCTGATTGGCTTTGGAAGGCCAAGAGACAGAGAGAGAGGGAGAGCACTTTTCTTCAATGGGCTGGAACTGGAACTCTTTACTTCTCCTAGAAGTAAAGAGAAGTGTTTGGGTTTGCACCAGTGTGACAGTTCTAAACGTCTGCTGAAATTCTGTAGATTAGTGTCCTTATATGAAGATATATGAAGTTGAGAAGTAAACGTAAGTGGTTACTGAGTTGTGACAGAGCATAAGACCCCAGTTTTATGTGGATAAAGCATAGTCAAGTCTTGGGAGGATGTTTAAGGGCAACAGGTGGCCAGTGGTGCTGCTGTCTTTGATGCTGTCAAATATTGAAATGCAAGGACACTAGCATTGCTATAAAACAATAACAGTATCTGTAATTGTTTATAATGTTCAAAGGTTTCACATGACCAGTCACAGGTCTCATACTTTCATTGTCTCAACAATGAAAATGGGCCTCTCCTATTTATTTGTGTAACATTCTGAATGTTTAATCCCCGTAAATGGCGTCACACATTTCTGTGGTATTTCTTTCCCCCATTTCCAAATGTGAATTTTACCAGCAACAGGCAAACATTGCTCCAAATGCACTTCTCATTTACCTAGAGTTCTTGAGGCGGCATTTCATTTCCAGGCCAGTACTTGAGCGACTGTATTTAACTATTACCACGCTAATAGACAACAGCTGTGAGATAATTATGCTTACATAACTCTTAAATGCTTAATGAACTGAACACTGTTGAAATTTAAATGACATTCTTTTTACCTAAGTAAAAATGTATTTTGGTTTCCTAAATATGTTAATGTATTTGACCATATGTACTGTACATTTAAATGAGAACTCCGTCCATTTTCAACCTACAGTATGAACATGTTGTGTGAGGTAGTAGTGTAGTAGTACACCGAGTAGTGTCAATAAGGAAGAACTTAGAAGAATGGGCTCTGATTTTGCTACACTGAATCAGAATCAGATCCTCATTGACTGTCATTAATAACACCTGTGCTTACCCTGCGACTTCTTGGAAAAATGGCTGCTGTGAAATGGGCCCATTGCAACATTACATCAGAGACCAAACAAGGATTCAGCAAATAAAGTTAACCAATGCAGGCAAGTTCACTCCAAGTTTCTATTTCAGTTTAACTTGCCCTTGCCAGTCCACTATTCTGTCAATATTTGACAACATTTTCTCATTCTTTTTTCCTTCTGACAACACTTGGTGATCTCAAACTACAGGGAAATGGGTTGAGAATGCCTGGAGTTCACCTTCAATACTGCTGATTAGCAGTCTTGTTTCCTCTCACATACACCCCTATGCCCTGAGATGCAGCCTCTCATGCTTAGCTTCATGTCTACCTGTCTGAGGAGAATTCAGCGTCAGCTTCAATGACTCTAGCTCCCCCTAGTGGACATTGTCCATTAAACACATCTGTGCTATGATACAATTTTCAGTGGGCTTCTGTAGCGACACAAAAACATGGTTATTATCATGCCTGAACTTCTTTAATGAGTCCTAAAAAATGTGTCAGTTTTTTAACCATACAGCTTTTTTATCTCATGTTTATTTTTGTATCGAATTAGATTAAAGTCACTCATCTTCAGAATATTGTTTGATTTGTCAACATGTTTATTTTTGACACATTTTTACCATGCTCTTGTTTTGTGAAAATAAAAATTCATCATGCGTCATATGCTGGCCCCATGATGTAGGCAGGGAGCTGATTATTTGAAGTGACTCAAGACAAAACTATGGAAGAAGTGGTATGCAAGGTGAGAAGACAAGAGTGTGTGTGTGTGTGTGTTTTGCCTACTGTCATGTGCATTGTCCCATCCCACTTGCCCACTCTCCTGTGCTACTCACCTACTGTTTTGTGCAAGTTGCCTCCTGTATCTCAGGCCACTTGCCCACTGCTCTCTGCCAGTGACCTATGCCACTTCCCATGGGTTAGGTTTAGGGCTAGGTTCAGGGTTAGGTTTGTAACATTTGGCACAGGACACAAGATGAATGGCACAGGACAGTGGGTGAGTGGCACCAGACAGTGGGAGGGTGGCACAAGAAATTAGATGACTGGCACAGGACACTAGATGACTGGCACAGGACACTAAATGACTGGCACAGGACAGTAGATGAACGGCACAGGACAGTAGCTGAATGGCACAGGACAGTGGGTGAGTGGCACCAGACAGTGGGCGGGTGGCACAGGAAACTAGATGACTGGCACAGGACACTAGATGACTGGCACAGGACACTAGATGACTGGCACAGGACAGTAGATGAGTGGTACAGGACAGTGGGTGAGTGGCACAGGACAGTGGGTGAGTGGCACAGGACAGTGCAGAAGACATTAGATGAGTAGCGCATGACCGTGGGCGGGTGGCACAGGACAGTAGATGAGTAGCACAGGACAGGAGGCAAGTCACATGAGCGTTATTATTCTTGGGCAATTTTGAAGGACTTTTACAGCCACAGTAACTGAATTGAGCTGGGTAAAAGAGTCCCCTTTTCTGCTCTAATCATGCCAGATGTTATAATAAGAAACATTGCAGGTACAGTGGCCAATTTTTATATCCAAATGGTGTAATTTTTAAGTCAATAGGGATGATTCACAAGACTACATATGTCATTAGGTATCATTTATGATTGACATTTACATAACATACTTATGATCTACAATGAGTTTAAGGATTAATTTCTGGAGGCACTGTGACATGCCTAGCTGCAGTACCTGTGTAGTTTGTATCTAAGATTCTAGAGCGGAGTGTACAGGTAAGTCCCTGTATCTGAGAGATGACACTGAATCACATACAATTCTTTTTTTTTTTTTTTTTTTTTACATACGACGACCTTCATGATCATCATCATGTGGAGACTGTAATAGACAAAACTGTAAAAAAAAAAAAAAACATCCTACAAAGCATTACTGACCACTGGATATTTCATTCTTGAATCAAATCCTCCAAAACAAAGCAGTAAAGCATAAAGTTTTTTAAAATATTTGACTACACAAATATATCCTCATTCAGTAACAGTTTGTGTGCACAGGCAAGTGCTGTCATGGTGAAGGCTGTGATTGCACTACCAATGAAATGATGAAGATATTAACTGTGGTCTCACTCATTAATTTTCTTTTAGTCTGGTCAGATTTCACAGATGTAACAAAGTTGAAATTAGAATTAGATTTTTGAAATTAGATTAAGTACATTTTTGAGAGGGATTTGACCCTAACACAACAGGAGGGCTAGGAAAACCCTCAGACAGTGCAGACCTCTGCCAAGGCAATAGGGTCACTGACTACCAAAATGTAAGCATCTGTTCGTTGTTCTAATACCTATGTTACCTGAAAGATTCATCCAAATCTGCGCAAAATATAGTGCAAGGAAAACATATCAACTTTTGAAACTGGATAAAATTATTGTTTTGGGGAGAATATACAATCATTTGAATAGGCTATATAACGTATTAACACAGCATTTTATTTTAAGTATTTTATTGATAATTAGTTCATTACTTTATGACTTTATTTAAAGTTTGAATGCAAGAAACTACAGTAACATAAAATCATTTGTGGGTCATGTCTGGACTATATTCGATTATGATCTTAGAACCTTGTAAATATGTACTAATACATTGCACACTGTCACTTTAAGACGACATTGCACTTTTAAGACTGCTTTGATTTTGATTTTGAGTTCCAGTGATTGCTCCTGTCAAGTGCACTCCCTGCTCTGTCGACATAGGCTGTTAATGCTGCAAGTGCTGCGCTCTGCCAAGGATCATTTATGTTTTACCGAGGTGCGCCTCAGGATAAAAGTAAAGTGACGCATGAACTGATGTATGTTCAAATTTATTTTATATTTAAACGTTCTCGACAAAATATTGTACTTCGGAAAGGTTTGATGCTGTCTCCAACACGCCCAAAAGTTAAACTTGGGCTAATAATTTGATTCACTGTGTGGACTGTACTTCTGAAGTTTTGAAATCAAGTAATTTTTTACAAAGAAATATTAGAAGAAGCATTGACCCTGTGCATTTCTAAATAAAGCAAGCAAACTATTCTATTACGTCTTCGCTAAGAGACGTACACGTCCATTGCATTAGTCTACTTATGCGCAGGCTAACTGAGCCACTGACCTACAAACGTTGCTGGCTGGAAGGCTACTCCTCACAAATTTCGAGCGCAGAGTATAATCACTTTATTCATAATTACTTTAACACTGTTTTAGCATTGTGATGTCTAAAAAGGGACTCGTAGTTCAAGCACAATATAAAGTGAGCTATTTTGTCAGCGCTTCTGACAGTAATAAAACTGCGAGTTGTCTGCAAGTTATAGTCTGCTAAACATGTTTTCTACTGTCAAAGCAAACAGCGAAGACGTGTTTCATTTTGAGTTATGAAAAGAGAGAGAAAAGAGCTTTTGCCGAAGGTGCATAAATGGCGTAAACACTGGGCCAGGGCTCCAAATTTAAAAGAGTGTGCGTGCGTGCCCATAAATGGAAATGTAATCCATGGATTTCAACAAAGTATGAAAAAGTATAAAAAGTATACAAAACTGTATTTTGATTATCAGCTATTTAAACTGTAAGTGTAACGGAATACAAGTACCCAATTTTTGTAGAGTAGTTTTTCCTTGCCCTTGTTGCTCTTGGGTGCTCCTTGCTGTAAAGAACCATGAGACAATACAATTGTAAAAGGTGCCTTATAAATCTAATATAAATGATTTGAACTGAATTACATGCTGGCACATGCATTCCACTCTAGATCCTTTTGGTTTTTGCAGAATTCAGCATGAAGTTCAGAAGAACAGTTCTACTCTCAATCCTCTTTGTGAGCCAAACTCTGTGTTTTATGCCGATATCAAGCCCCATAAAGAAACCCAACTCTGTCAACCATCAGCAGATAACAGAGATGGCCATTTTACAAGCTACCGCTGAGACCTGTAGGTCTTTGGCTCTGGCTGAGGGAAACAAGTACTTTGCGCTGCGGGTGAGATGGACATCTGAAGTTTCAAATCCTCATACACAAACGAGTTACAGTTTAAGCCTACTTGAGGATGTTGACATCAGAGTGGCATGAGCCTGTCATGAATGTGACATGACATGACGTGTCATGAACACTGATGACACTTTTTCAATGCTCATGGCTGTTGTCATTAAATGTCATTCAGTTTTTGTCATGTGAAGCTGACACTGTTTGGGATGCAGATATTCCAAAAACCAAATGGCACTTAATGTTGACAACAGTCATAAAGTTTCATTACATGTTCATGAAAAGGGTGATGTCATGTTTATAACAGGCTCATTTCACTTTAATGTTGACAACGTCAAGTAAAGCATTACCCAAAAACCTTTCATTTAGGGCTAAAAGGTAAATAAATGCAGTGCTTTTCTTTGTTCACCTTTTTTCTCTCTTTCCAGACAGGTGATCTTTCGCCTCATTCATTGGCAAAGGCTTGTGCAACATCAGACTCTGTCAAACCTTTTCTGAGTTCGATTGAAACTATCAAAGATTCAAATCGAGACACTGATTTTAGTTATGGCTTCTTTGTATCTGACCTGCATTTTTGCAACGAGAAACTTTTAACTGGACACGAGCGCATTAAAAATGGTTTGATGGCCGTGAAGGCCAGTGTGAAGCGGGGGAACTTTGAGGTTGCGAGACGTACACTAGGACAGACACTTCACACCTTACAGGTAATTTTTATGTTTTGGTGTTTTTTTTTTTATTTCAATGCAATAACAAAAGATTTACTGCTTTTCAATTGTACATATTAAGACAAGTAACATTTAGTATGTCTGGCCAATTATAGGACTTCTACAGCCACAGTAACTGGATTGAGCTGGGTAAAAGAGTTCCCTTTTCTGTTCTGATCAAGCCAGATGTTATAATAACCAACATCGCAGGTAAACTGGTAAATTTTCTTTTCCAATTGCTGAGCTTTTGAGTCAATAGTAATGATTCATAAGATCCAAGTCAATAAACCTTAGGTCCCTGTATCTGAAACGCCAATGAATCACATGCATTTCTTTTCTTAGATGAGAAGACCCCAACGTGTGGAGACTGTGATGGTCAAAACTGCAAAAATATCCTGCAAAGTATTATTGATGAACAGAAGCTTACAACAGCATACTTTGGATTTTCAAAACCAAAAGGTAAAGCGTAAAGTTTTTGAAAGTTTGCCTATATACATGAACTGTTTCTTTATATACGACTGACTGCATCTTTATGTACACAGGCAAGTGCAGTCATGGTGGACTTGGTGATATCTCTCGTTGGTCCAGTCCAAAGATGGGCATTAACAAAGATGATGAGGACTCAATACATGGGGGCCTTCATCTTGAAGCTGTTAAAGTTGCTACCAATGCCAGCCTAGAACTCCTACGGGACATTAGGGCAGTCACTGGGGACAGAAACTTTCTGCGGTAAGGAAATAACTGGTGAAGCAGAACAGATACAGAGAACAGGGTTTGAGCATTTTCTTTTAAATATTTAAAAAGGCTTTAGGCCCTCTCTCTCTCTCTCTTGCTGTTTCTCTTGCCCTCTCTCACTCTATAAATATCAGTCCACGTTGCTCAGTCTCTGTTTGCCTTTACTCTCACTCCATCATGCTACATCGCTATCTGTGTTCTTTATTCTGTTTTTAATCAAAATAACATTTATACACCTCTCTTCATTTTTCATTTTTCTCCATCAGTTTGCAACATTCATGTTTTGCTTTGTCATTTCTGTAACAGATTTATGGGGCTCATGCGGTCACCCTCTGCTCTGTGCTTTGTCATTGACACCACGGGAGGCATGTCTGAAGACATTGAGGAGGTAAAAAGAGTGGCCTTAAACATTATAGACAACAGAAGGGGAACACCAGACGAGCCCCCTGAGTACCTTCTGGTGCCATTCAATGATCCAGGTAGCTTCCACAGAATTCAGTCAAATGTAACAGTCATAGTTTATACTGTAACTCTTCACTAAATCAAACTTAATTTTCAGACATTGGACCTCTTTTAAGCACAACAGATGCAGATATTTTCAAAACACACGTTAATGCGCTCACCGCAACTGGAGGCGAAGACTTCCCTGAAATGAGTCTGTCTGGGCTACAGGTACGTTAACATAATAGATTTTGTGAAAGAGAAAAAAATGCATGCAAAGATTGTCCATGACAAAAGCAGAAACCACAACTGAAAGTAAGGGTATGGGTCAGGTTTAGCAGGTAAAATTTCATTCTTCTCTTTGTGGTCTCAGCTGGCGTTAACAGAGGCACCACCATCATCTAAAATATTTCTTTTCACCGATGCTCCTGCAAAAGATGATTACCTGAAGAGCACTATTCTTGCACTAATTCAAAACACTCAGTCAGTGGTATGTGTTGACACATCCAGCCAATTAGTATTTAATTAATTTAATGTAATTTTATTTCATTTTACAGTCTGTTTACTCTGACCAGACCCCTGTTTTCTCTTCTACTTTATTCAGGTAAACTACATGCTGACAGGAGTATCAGGAAGCGGCATCCGCAAACACAGAGAGGCCAGTGACAACCAGCAGAACCAAAGGCTGCAGTTCTCTGGTCACTCCTCCACTCAGCTCTACCAGGAGCTGGCCCAGGCATCTGGAGGACAGGTCATCCAGGTCACCAAGACTGACCTGCCACAGGCAACCAGCATCATTGAAGACTCCACTCATTCAGCTCTGGTAATGAACCAACACAGCAGACAACTACTTCTAACACACTCTCTTGGAGTGGTTGTGCATGCCTTCAAGTGATGTCCAATAGCACCAAGATATTGTAGTTCAATTGTGGTTGCCAAAGAGGGCGCCATTTAGCCGAAAGTACCATTTCAATACAGAGCCTAAATACAGAGTTTGAATTATAATTGTAAAATTGCACTTGAGCTTATTTTTTATAAAAGAAAGTTGAATATATTCTATTTTAACATCTGAAAACAATGTACAAAGCTCTATCTATCTATTCTATGTCCCCTTTAAATAGCAGGAAGTTCACTTGCGGCGGTGGTAACGTAGCAGTTAACGAACTTGGCTAATGTGCTAGTAGAGTTGTGGGTTCTTGTCCCAGCTGCCACCATTGTGCCCTTGAGCAAGGCACTTAACCCTAAGTTGCTCTAGGAGAGACTGGCTCTGAACAACTGATAGTTGATAAAATGTAAGTCGCTTTGTTGCTTAGCGTCTGCTAAGTGTATAAATATAACTTGTCTGGAATAATGATATTTTCCGCACTTTTAGCAATCATGGCTTTTCTCCCAATGTTTTCTTCATGTCCAATCCTTCACACATACTTTATAGCACAGGATTCTTTTCTGGCTTTAGGTGACCATATTTCAGGCTGTGAGGGGCCCAGGTAAAGCAGAGAATTTCTCCTTTATTGTCGATGACTCTTTGAGCAGTGTCACAGTGTATGTCACGGGCAGCTCTCCCATTTTTACCATCAGTAGTCCTAGCGGTGAGTGGATTAAAAAACAGTTGCTTTTAAAATTATGCTTTGCTTTGAAATTCAGTTTATTACTATTAGTATTACAGTAATAGAGAGTAAAGCACTGCAACATGTAGTTTTCTGTGAAAATACTGCATTGAGATTATGCTTTTGCAATAATGCTTTGAACTTTAAACTTTGGAATTTCATTATTAAATATATGCACCCTTTAACATAATTATTATTCTGTAAACAGTATATGTTTTGAGCAGTAGTAATAAACATAAAAATAACACAGCACTGAAGCTATTAAAGGACAAATCTGGTGTGATTCAGTTCATGGCACTGTTGTTTGAGGTCACTGAGTGCTGCACGTAGGAAAAGGATCGAGAAAATTTGATACAACATAGACTGAATAGCAAAAGAGTAGCTAATGCTAACTACTAACTTTTTCTGTTTTTCCATTTGACCGCCATTTGCACTTACAGCCTACAATGGGTTTCAATGAGCAAACCAGTACCACTTGGTCAGATGCATCCAAACCACTATTTTTAAAATATTATAAAGGCACGACATAGCATGACACTTACAACTGATAATGCTACAACCAAGTACTCTAGTACTGTTTACTGTTTTTATAATTCACTATTAAATAGTGATTTGGATGCGTCTGGCCAAGTGGTGCTGGTACGCTCATTCCCAAAAGACCCTTAATAACTTAACTTAATAAGTCAGTTATGAAAAATCTGCAGTATATTTTTACTTTCACAATACTAATTTCTCCAACACCTCATCCTCAGGCATGACCCAAAATAACACTGAATCCTTTGGAGCTCTGGGAGCCATTCAAAACGTCGGGAACTTCTGGACAGTTCGTCTGAACATCACTGCACAGGCAGGGCTATGGGAGATCAGCATGGACTCCATACAAGCCTACTCCATCAAAGCGATAGGTGATTATTGGTATCAGTGAACTTAAGACAAAGGTTGTTCTACAGTTAATATTAGCAGCAATATCCAGCTACTTGGAGACTATATAAACATATAAAATACATACATATACATATAAAATATCCTTTTGATGAGTGGTCTGAAACAAAAAAACAGCTAGATGATAGAAAAAAGCCACATACTGTAACAAAGACTATACCTTTTAGAAAAAAGGGGAAAAAACGTCTGTTTCTTATTCTTCCAGGTCAGAGTGACATAGACTTCCTCTTTGAATTTGTGGAGATATTTACAGGTCCTCATCCAGGACTGCGGACTTTATCAGGCCTCCCACCAGCCGGTAAAAGATCACACCAGCAAAATCAATTTTGACCTTTCCAGCACTGATTTAAGATTTCCAGCACTGAGTCTCAATTTGTCTCCATCTGCAGATAGAAATGCCACACTTCTCTTGACTGTAATGGGTGGTGACTCTGTCAGTGTCACTGAGGTGATGTTTATTCCAACATCTGGGGCACAGCCTGTTAACACAACAGTGGAAGACAGAGGCAGTGGAGAGTACCAGGTGACTGTGGACAGACTGCCAGCAGGAGAGTTTGCCCTTCGTGTCATGGGGGTAAATGAGGGAACTTCCAGGTTTCAGAGACAGTCATCTACCCAGCTGAGAACCTCTGATGTGACAGTGACAGTGTCTGTGAGTTCTTAACTACCATTAGTTTCCGTTTCAGAAATATTTCTCATTTAAATAATTGGTATTAATCTCTGTTATACATTATGCCCTTACAGCCATTGGTAAATAACACCTGGGAGCCAGGCACAGACCTCACTATCCCGTTCACTGTATCCTCAAATGCCTCTGACAGCAGCTTCACTATCCAAGCAAGGAATGACCTTGGGTTCAACTCGTCTTTCCCCGTTAGTGTGACTCTGGATGCTGAAGGTCGTGCTGAGGGCACAGTGACCCTAACAGCTCCCTTAGAAACCCCATCAGGCACTGATGTAACACTGACCATCGAGGCTGAGGCGCCTAGAGCGACTGACTCCAACTACGCGGTGTTGCGGCTGGCTGTCATTGCTGAGGTGATACTTTGCACCTTAAACAACCAGTACTTTGAAATAAATTATTTATAGAACTGTTAACTCTAAAATACATCATTTCATTGATTTGCACAGAACATGTTTCAGTTCAAGCTGGCAACACAACACGAGTAATCCATTCTCCATTATATCTTTCTTCCCTACTTAGGCCTACAGTTGGTAATGTAAGTATATATATGGCTCTGCATAGCATTATGCATTGTAGCCATCTACTGCCTCATGTAGGATTCAAAACAAAAGGCGACTCGACCTACGAATTCTGTTTTTCCATGATCAGCTAGTAGATGTCACAAGTGAAAGTGACCGTTCGCCAAAACAGGACAGTCAACTAAAACAATGATTTCTGAATGGTTTTATGACTATGAAAATGCTACATAGGGTCTCTTTAATATGTTAAAGAAACAGGGTGTGTAGTATAGCAGAACTGGCGTATTAAGTATTTGTACAGTAGGTGACATTGGGCAACTGAGAGTGCTTTTAGTTTGTGAATGTCTGAGAGTCTCTGTTAGCTGCATTTGTGGATATCAGTGATGTGTGTTAGTTAGGTTAGGTTAGGTTAGTTTGTTGTCCAGAGTGAGCCCAAGGTTCTTGAAACATTTCAACGGTTTCATTATTAATGCAGATGGGATCATGGGTTATATTTGTTGTTGTTCTGGGGTTGCTGATTGCCAGTTCCTTGGTTTTACTTATGTTAATGTCATGGTCCTGCTTCGTGATGCCTTGGTTCCCCCACTGGACTATCAATGTACTACAACCTCTGTGTCTTGTTTACACCACCCATGTGTTTCTGTTTTGCTGTCTGCCCTACCCCTTTCTCCTCCCCTGTTCTACACCTGTGTCTTATGATTCTGTTTTTCTGTAATGAGCTTCACCTGTCCCTTGTTTGTTAGATTGCTCCCTTCCCTATTTATACCCCAGTCTTTCCTCTGCTCCTTGTCCGTTCATCTGACCTCATTCCTTGTCATTTGTAAGTCCGTTTCTAGTCTGTTCTTCTACCGTGAGATCTGTTCCCGTGTTGTTTTTGCCTGCTCTCGTTTCTCGTGTCTGTCTCGTGGAAATTTTTGGTTTTTCTTTCACTGAACCTTTTGGAGTTCGGGATAACCGTCATGGTAACTTTTGGATGTTTTTGAGTTCTCCCTGTTTTTTTCCGAACCCCTGCTTTTTGAGATCAGTTTTTGGAAAACTTTTGTTGTATTACTTATGTGTTTATTTTGACCGAACGTAACAGTATGAATGGACCAGTAATAAACCCAGCGGATCTTGAGCAGTTTTCGGCAAAGAATCGGGAGATCCAGTCTTATATTGAGCGGTCAGACTATCTGCTCGCCGACATCAATCTGTCCTACCAAATAATGAAGACAGTTTTTGACGAAATTGCAGCCGCTAGACAAGCCAGACCTCCGACCGCCTCTGCTTTTTCAGTCCCTCCGGTTTTTCCGAGCGTGGAGTTGATTGCTCAAGCGCCTCCCGTTACCTCAATATCAGCTTCAGAACCTAGTTCCGGGCGCCAGTCCCAGGCGCAGAGTCCCCGACCAGCGAGTTCCCGGGCTCCGAGTCCCCGACCAGCGAGTTCCTGGTCGTTCAATCCACGACCAGCAAGTTCCGGAGCGCCGAGTTCCCGGGCGCCGAGTGCCCCACCAGCGAGTTCCTGGTCGTTCAGTCCACGACCAGCAAGTCCCTGGGCGCCGAGTCCCCGACCAGCAAGTCCCTGGGCGCCGAACCCCCCGTCCAGTGATTCCCCGTCCAGTGATTCCCCGTCCAGTGAGTTCCCGTTCAGTGATTCCGGCCCGCGCGAGCCCTCCAGCGTCTCCGGCCCGCGCGCGCCCTCCAGCGTCTCCGGCCCGCGCGAGCCCTCCAGTGTCTCCGGCCCGCGCGAGCCCTCCAGTGTCTCCGGCCCGCGAGCACCCTCCTGAACCTCCGACCCGTGGGCATATCCCTGAACCTCCAAGCACCTGACTCAAGAACCATGGGATGCGGAGTCCCCAGCAGGGAGGTTTGAGGATCTTCAGGACCCAGTAGGCTCGGGACCGGTGAAGGATGCTGTCTGTGAGACAATTCCGTCTCAAGTATCGGAACAACCTCTGGTCCTACGTCCGCTCCTACCCGGCCCTCCAGTGGTGATGGACCCCGGGGGATCTCCAGTGACAGGGTCATGGCTTCGGACCACCTGGAGGTTTAGTTCCCCTCTAACCACCTGCTTTTGGTGTTTTTCTTTGGGACTTCAAGGGCTGTCCCTTGGGAGGGGGTTGGGTTCTGTTACCACTCTGTCTTGTCTGTTTTTGCCTGCTCTCGTGTCTACCACTCTAGATCAATGTTTCAGTGAACCTGAACTTTTCTCAACTCCCAGCAAGCATCCAGAGCTTGACTCCCGTGCCTGTTTCCTCTGTCTCGACCCAACCTGTTCCTTGTTTCCCTGTCTTGTTTTCCGCCTTGTCTCTGTTTTGTTCTCTGTCTCCTGTAGGATTGCCTACCTGTTCCCGAACCTGACCACCTGTGACCTGTTCCCTATACTGGTTTCCAGTCTGTTCCTTGTCTCCCCGCCTCATTCCCTGTCAGTTTCTGTTCGTCTCGTTCTCCGGAAAGATCGTCTGCCTGTTGCCGAACCTGGACTGCCGCTGAGCTACGGCTCTGTTCCTCCGTCCCTGGAACGACCCTTTTGCCTGCCCACGATCTACGCTCTGCTCGCCCGTCCTGGACCCCGACCTGTGCCTCAGTCCCGACCAACTCTCCGAACTTCTGCCCCGTTTCCCGACTCGCCGCCTACCTGCAACTCTCACCTGCTCCTCTGCCCCGGCTCCCTACCCGCCACCAGCGCCCCACCTCAGTCAAAAGGACGCCATGAGGCGTCCGTTAGAGGGGGAGAACTGTCATGGTCCTGCTTCCTGATACCTTGGTTCCCCCACTGGACTATCAATGTACTACAACCTCTGTGTCTTGTTTACACCACCCATGTGTTTCTGTTTTGCTGTCTGCCCTACCCCTTTCTCCTCCCCTGTTCTACACCTGTGTCTTATGATTCTGTTTTTCTGTAATGAGCTTCACCTGTCCCTTGTTTGTTAGATTGCTCCCTTCCCTATTTATACCCCAGTCTTTCCTCTGCTCCTTGTCCGTCTTCTTTTTTTCATCTGACTTTTTCTTTCACTGAACCTTTTGGAGTTCGGGATAACCGTCATGGTAACTTTTGGATGTTTTTGAGTTCTCCCTGTTTTTTTCCGAACCCCTGCTTTTTGAGATCAGTTTTTGGAAAACTTTTGTTGTATTACTTATGTGTTTATTTGACCGATATCTCCTGAGTTTTCCCACTTCGTAAGGTTTTCTGTTCTTATAACCTAGATCTCCTGAGCTTTCCCCCACTGCGTGCTGTTTTTGTATTGTTTTCAACCTTTCGTGAAATTACCAAGACCTCCTGAGTTTCTTTCCCCGTGTACTGCTTTTTGTAAAGTTCCCTGCTCTTCATTTATTAAATCGTGTTGATCTGCATTTGGGTTTCTGTTTGAGTCTTAGCGAACGTAACAGTTAAAGTTGTTACTTATGCTAAGGTTGTCATGTGTGTGCTAGTGTGCGAGGTAGGAAATGATGTCTTGGTTTGCAGTCATGGAGTTAGTGTCACTGAGGAGTGCATGTATGCCAATGTCGTTAGAGTATTTAAAGTATATGGTAGTGGGTGATGGCTTGATCGTCAGGTGGCGTTGAAAGGTGTTGAATGGAGAACTGAAGTCGATGAAGGGTAGTCTGGTGAAGCGGGGGGTTCCAGGTGTTGTAGGAGGGAGTGGAGGAGGCATGCCACAGAGTCCTCTGTTCCACTCCAGGCTTTGCAGCCAAACTGGTATCAAGTTGTGGGTTGACTACTGGGAGCAGAGATTTGATGATGAGTTTTTCCATACATTTCCTTATTATGGAGGTGAGTACAACTGGACATTAGTGATTAGTGAAGTTCTGTAGTGGATGTTTTCCAAAGGACTGGGGCTGTAGCAATTCTGTATGATTATGAGAAGAGTGAGTAGATGACAGGGGAGAGCTCACTGGCACAGTCCTTGAGCTTATGGGCATGAATACCATTCGGCCCTGGTGCCTTGCCAGGATTATAATCTCTCAGGTGTTGGTGGACAACTTCTTCTGTGGTGCACATTTAATTGGCTCCAGGATCGGGATGGACTCCAGTAAGGAACTGCATGTCCCTCAGTGGTCCACAATGTCAAATCTGGAATAACAGTTGTTCTTGTTCAGGTTCTTGGCAAACGTGTCAGGATCAGTTATTGCAGATGGTTTGGGTTTATGATCCTGCCCTGTGAGTTCTTATATTCTGGAAAGCCTGTTTTGTGTTGCTGAATTCTTGCTCAAGTTTCTTGAATAAATTTCCATGTCTTTCAGGTGACCGACATTTCATCTCCTACATGCAAAGTGGTTAGTGTGGATGCTAACTGCACTGGCAACTGCAGTCTTCTCTCATGGGAGTTTTCTGCAAACCTGACGGATGGCAATGGTACGGGCATCGAGAGCATCAGAGTCCGTCGGGGCAGCGGCACCCTCAGCACGACTGTAGTGACTAATGTGGATGGAACTAATGTGACTGTGGCCACTTACACAGCCTCGTGCTGCTCTGAGGAGGTGGAGCTGGTGGCCGTTGACGTGGTGGGGAATGTGGCCATCTGCTTCAGATCCTCAGATACCACAGCAGCTACCGCCTCTGCAGATGTCAATACTTCTGGTGGAGAGATATCCCTGACACCACCTCTCTCTCTTTGGTTCAGTATCATTCTTTTCTCACTTCTAAAAACTCTGTGATGCTAGGCCACATAGCAAACGTCGATATGCAGGGGAGGTGTGCGGTTATTTGGAATTAAAAAACAAGAGAGGCCAAAACCTTCACAATGCCAAAGGTGGTGTGAAGTTCCTCCACCAGGTTCATTAATTCTGTATAATAGCACACCTCAAAGGCCATTATTCCACTTATTACCCAGTTGCAACTCATGGAACTAAGGAATAGACATCAATTGAAAACCAAGGTTGTTACTCAGTTATAAAGAAACCTGTTCCGTTGCTGTACTACTTTCTTTTTAACGGTGGTTATAGCTAACAGCTAACAGCTGATTCCATTGTCACTGACAAGTTCAACTGCAGTTTACTATGGTTGACTTTTTCACCAAATCTACTTCATAGGTGTGTGTTATACAGAATTAACACTTTTTCACCAGATCTACTTCATAGGTGTGTGTCATACAGAATTAACACAGCCCCTGCCAGCCAATAAGGAATCAGTATTCCATTTCTCCGGGTGATAAGCAAGAAGTCATTGCCCTAGATGTCATTTTGCTATTCTGTCGTTGTTGTACGAAATTTTCTCATTCTTTTTCCTACCAACAGTACACATACACACACTTTGAGCAGCGAGCTCACTGGAAGCACACATACCCACACACCGAGCAATGGGTAGGCATTAATCCAGCACCCAGGGAGTGGTTGGGGTTATGGCTGGGGTTGGGGGTTGTTGCAATGACAAGTCTCAAAGTTTGTATCAAATAACAATAAATAGAATACAGTACAATAAATAACAAGAGAGACTAGGAGCTGCGTTAGCTCCAAGCTAGCAAAAATCGTGGTTCCCTTCTTAACAGGCAACAAGGATCAACATCAAGGTCTAAGACTTCTCAGTTATTAAAAAAAATGTTAAGTTTCCATATGTTTTTTCAGCAAAGAAACGTGAGTGGGATTTCAATTACGTTTTGCCAATGTCAAAGTGGAGGTCTATGGCTGTGGATGTGGGAGAGAAAACCCCACTCACATTTTTGGACCCGCTAGAGATTGAACCAGCCACCCATCTACTACCTGGTGGCTTTAAAAACATCCACTGCGTAAAAGCCACTCAGCACTTTGACATTTTTCTTGTTTTTACTTTCATTTTATTGTCTTGTATGCATTTACAAGGGTGCTGAATATATGCACATGTGTGTTGCTCTGTGAGTTTGATTTTGTGTGTGTATGTACTGTTGTGTAAGTAATTTGTATGTAATTTGGACTGTTTAGTCTTTTGTTGAATGTTGCTGCAACAGAGGTACTGCAGAGTAACCTAAAAGGGAGGCGGCTCCGGATACGTTATGGATACGTTACGGATATGTCAAGTCACGCAATATCAAAATTCAACACTAAGCTTCCACGATAATGAGTGGAACTGGCTACACCAGACACGACAGAGCTGCAAATGTTCTTTTTTTTTTTTTTTAAATTAGCGCAGTCTTTTAAATGTGTTTTGACATGACATGACTTTTAAGACTTCTGTAACATTAGTTTATGTTTATGGTCCCCCCACAAATAAATAAATAATTAAAAAATCTTGATTTAACATGTCACTACAATGTACTTTTTCTCTTGTTATAGACTTTATTAGTCCACACAACAATGTCATGTTCTAGGAACGAATCCACACAACATTGTATAGAGTTGCGCACAAACATACTGTACATGCACACACACAAACATCCACTTGAATATTATGTTAAAGTCAGTTCACTTTATGTTAAAGGCAGTCTAGCCGTTCAGACTGTGAATATTGTTTTAAGTAAGTCACACTTAGTATTATATAGTATATATAGTATAAGTAGTATATATGTATAGTAGTATAGTAGTATATAAGTATAGTAAGTAATATTTAGTATCCGAATAGACTACATCTAATGACAAAATAAATGACTCATTGAATATAAAGAGCTCCAGGAGTGAAGCATAGCAGGAACTTAAACATTTTTACTTTACTTTGTGTATTTGAGATGTATCCATAAGCCATGGGGTATAAAAGATGCGGCAGAGGTAGGGATGGAGAGAACTTTATCACGTTATTCACTTTCCTTGAATAACACACGTCACGCTGTGCAGTGGGCTATGTGGTAGGTACATCTACTTGTTTTTGTACAGTTTGTTTGCTTAGGCAACTTTTGTTTTCTGCTCTGCTCCTCTCTGGATCTCGCTCTGTTCTACAGTAGCCAGCTTTTATCAAACAAATCAGATTTCTCAGATGGCAGGAGTTACTGATTGTTGCCTCATGACAACTCTTAATTGCTGACAACTGACATGACAACTCTTAGTTACTCTTAATGCAAGAGACTTTCTTTTTTAAACAAGCCTGGAAGCTCATCAATAAATCAATCAGTTTACGTCTAATCTGTAATTCCTCTGCATTCAAGTAAAGAGCAGAATCTCTCATGCATTGGTTCCACACAAATGAGGTTGATGTGTGTGTAAATGTGTGTGTTGATTTCTATGAATATTCTATATATAAAGTGTGAATATCATCTGCTGTGAAAGAGATAGGGCACCACACATGACTGTAGCACCACTGAGATTTGATTAAGATTACCAGAACGACAGGATGTCACATGACTGATGAAAGCCTATATGACAACTGATAGGCTCAGTACAGTTCTGAGGTGTAAGACATAACAAAAACACAGAAGAAGTGCAGCCATGTACAAACTTAAAGGAAGAAGGAGAAACATGATGAAGAAACAGATGGAAATCTACAAGGCTGGTTTTGTCTGTTTCATGTGACATTCACACAGTACTCTATTCCTGCGTGTCAGTGTGGGCAGGCCAATGACAGAGGGAGGGGTGTGTGTGTGTGTGTGTGTGTGTGCACGCGTGTGTGTCTTCTTCCACCCCTCTCGCTGTCCGCTGGAGTCCTCTGACCACTTACGCCCCTACTGCCAAAAAAGGCCAGGGTGCAAGCAGCTGGCAGAGGGAATACCAGCTAAGAATAACCTGGACCAGTCGAGGGAGATAAGGTTACCTTGAGTCTCCCCTTGCTCCCGCCTGCCTGCTTGCCTGCCTGCTTTGTGACCTATTACCATGTGAGGCGCAAATAATATTGGCTAAATTGTGAGCACATATCTGCTGCCCCCCTCTGTCTCTAAGCCCCTCGCCTGTTTTTGTTCTCCCTCAGCCTCCACTCCCCATAGACTCCCTTCTACTATGCAAAGAGACCAGCCACACTGAAACTACCAGCCCTACCTCCTTCTTTTTCAGCCCCTCCGCAAATGATTTAGCAAAAAAGATCAACCTTGTTGGATTATATGGCGGCTGCACAAGGGCAACACCATTTGACAAGTGGTGTTTAAAAGGATTTAAAAGAAAGAAACAACAACAACACAAGATTCTGGCTACACCCCAATTCTGGAGTTTCAGCTGAAGTAACCTTCAACATTCTCAACATGGCTGGGGATGATAAACCACAAGGTACAGGTCTTTGTTTTGTTTGATACCAAAGAGTTTTGCAGTGTTAAAAGTCCCCCTAAGGACTGACAGTGTCAGTGGCAAAGGGGATAATATCTCACACTTAAAAGATTTGCCAAGTTCTCACTAAGCATTTGATTGCAAAAAAAATCTGGAAAGAATTCACTGAGCGTCAACTCACTGGAGCTCAGATTCCATCCTGCTAAACTTGTGCTGTGACACACATGACACACATGACCAGTGATATTCGTCAAAAGTCTACATGTTTGTTTCTTGATAAATAAATGTATGCTATATTCTTACAAATATTTGAAGAAGGAAACTAACCGATTGGCAAGGTTTTGTCTTTGAGCCAAAGATAGAAAACGTCAGAAATGTGCTCTTCAAGCAATATGATTCAACCAACGTAAACAGTGTCCTCTGAAGTGACTAAATGGTCCATTGCTGTGCTTGTCAGGTGGAGCTGTATGTGTGACAAACGTATTTTCAGTGTGGGAAGTAAATAGAACGGCACGAGGGATCTGTCAACTCAGCACTTGGGCTGGGTTCATTTATAATTTCTGGAGTTGTCAAGAACTTGATGAGGAATTTTATTTTATACACTGTGTGAAAATGCTTAAGAATCCAAACAATAATGCACGTCAGCATTATAAGGATGGCCCTATTCCTAGAGGATCTATCACCTGTTCTCAACTAAACAGGGTTTTGACAGAAGATGTTTCCACTGGTGGCCAATTTTAGCTCTGGTCCACTGTGGTGTAATACAATAAGGTCTCACATAATTACGTAGTTCAAAGGAAAAATTAACCGTTCAAAGCACTTGTGGCTCAGATTGACGTTTGGATTGACATTAGTTTATAATTTCTACCCAACTTTATGTTATGTGCCTTGCACACATCTAAGTGGTCAGCTGGTACTAATGTGTGTCTATAGATACAATACAGTAAGCCCTACAGTGACTCTGCATTGGCACTGATACTGCTGAGGTCAAAACACCATGCTATGTGGAACTCCACTCATTTCTAATATGTGTTTATGCCTGAAACAAGGACATGTTTCAGCTTTTGATTCATGTACATGTATGGACAATCAGCTTTTCTCCTGAAATTGTTAATTAGCCTTTTTACTGGTCTTTCCCATGATAAATGACATGATGATTAGACTATAAGTCTTTTACTTTGTGTACTGATCATGCGTTATAACATTATTTAGTGGAGTTTAATTCTTTATAGATGTTAGAACTAGTTATTTTTGATACCATGTTATCGATATTCACCAGTTCATGGGAAAACATGATTTTACCACTCAAAATTCCAAATTCACAAAAACATGAAAGCAAAATAAGGAGCTTCTGTTTGTATCTGTGTGTGTCAGTGTGTGTGTGTGGTGGTAGAAGATACATCTTATGTTTTAACCGTGATTACCAGGTGCAGAAGTGGAGTCTAAAAAACACCCCCCCAACAAGGGCAATGGCTTCTTTGGAAAGCTAAGCAAGCCGGTACAGTTGGTCATTGTCATCGCTCTTGTCCTGTCCTGGTCTGCTGTTGGCCTGTATCTCTTTGACTTTGTTGATGACAACCAAATAGCAGGTAGGTTTGCCATTAGCCCTCAACACATGGTCAAAAACACTGGAGTCCATTCATTGGCTTACAGTATTTATAAACAACCAACTGTTTGTTTGTTTATTTCTATTGGGAATGTGGCCTTCAGCGATTCAAGAAGTGAGCAATGATCCCATCGCAGCAGCCAACATGGCTGTTGAGGAAATAACACACGGTGCAGACAAGCTGGTAGCCCAGGTGTCTGATGCTGTGTATAATGCTCCAGGTAACCACCAGTTCCCCATTATACACTCGATAATGCTCATCCACATATCATACTATTGCCCTTAAAAGGATATTCTGGTGCATTTCAACCCATAACCCTGTTGTTTGAGATCCCCAAGTGCTGTCAGTAAGAAAAAGAAAGAGAAGTTTTTGTACAACTTGTCCAACAGCAAAATAGCTAAACAGTTGTGGCAACTCGGTGTCGGTTTTCATTTTCTTGCTCCTGTCAGTTAGAGGTGACCTCGAGCAACAAAGTTATGGGTTGAAATGAGCTGGAATGCCCCTTTGATCTCAAAAGATGAACAACAGCTTTGGTATACTGCTACACACATTTATCTTACATGAGCAAAGTCTTTCAGGCAGTTTAAATAACATTATATACACAATAGTATAACAAGCTGCAAGATGTTACATGTATATCACAATTGTGCACTCTACCAACATGTACAGTGTCACATAATATGAAATATGTTTCTTTCTTCTGTAGAAACTATACAAAACTCGGAATTACTACAGTCTGGGCGTTTACTAATGGAGGGCATACAAGAAGGCGTGAAGGGGGTTGTTGTCTACATATTTGACATCTTTGAAGGTGAGTGCAGTGCACAAGTTCTTGTAAGCTATAAGAAGCCTAAGAAGAAGCAGGATTGTTTACTTCCTGGAACAGTACATGGAATTGTGGGGTTTGCCTTGTACAAAACTTCTTATCACTTGAATCTTGGTGGGCATGTAGCCCCTCTGAGCTCATGTGCCGCAAGTTTTGGTCCCTGGTGACCCCCCCCCCCCCCCCCCCAAAAGACAAATTGTCATTTCAAGAATATGAGGAAGCAGGATAATTGTTTACTTACATTACTGAGTAACATTTGTTGCAACATATGAAATAGTATGTTGTTTCATTGTATGATGTTTCATATGACGATGTCTTAAGAAATATTTATTTATTTGGTTACTTTCCCAGGAACAATACATACAGTGACCTATTATCCAGACATGATATTAAGTGGAACAGCAAATGCAGTCAAATATGTGGCAAGCATGACACCTAAAGGTATCTTACTGTGTGTTATCATGTAAATATGAATTATATCCTGTTACATACTGCAAATACACACAGGCACAAATACACACACACACACACACACAGTGTTACTAAGAAAGTAAGATCAAGAAGAAAATCCTTTTGTAGCGTCAGTTGGAAACACTGGTTTGGAATGACATCAGATGGCTTGCAAAGCCACCTATAACATTCCTCCGTGTCTTGTCTGGTGTGTTCAGAAAACCCTTTGTCTCTGGAGACTCTCAAGTCTGGTGGCGCAGTAATGGAAAGCACACGAGATGGAATGAAGAGCGTCGTCGTTGCCATTTTTGACATCTTCGAAGGTGATTCCTCCAGGCAATATTCTCCAAATCAATGCAACTACCATCACTTTTTGAGAAGATTATCTATGTACAATGTTGTTTTCAGTGGTGTTCACTACATGACACACTATTCATGTGGCACAGACTTCTTCTTTCTCCATTCCTGATGTAAATTTTATATCCTACATCATTTTGTTTATTTCCTTTTTTTGAAAAAAATGTGAGTTACAGTACATAAAGCACTCCGGTTTTACATTTGCTTTAATATGCTTTCATTTGTAGGAACCCTCAATTTTGTGACCTACTATCCTGATAAGATTGTAACAGGAGTAGCCGATGGAGCCAAATATGTAGCAAGTGTGCTATATGTGCCAGGCTTCTTTGCCACCCCGAAAGGTATTTCACAGCTCTGCAAGTAATGGTAAACAAGTCTGTGATAAACAAATTCCTACTGCTCTTCATTATTATCATCTCCCATCATTGGTCTTGTTTTGTAGAATGGATTTCTGATCTCAATGTTAACCCAATGGATGTCATCAACTATGCAACTGAAGGAATCACAAACTTTAACAAAAATGTCTTTGGCTCTGTGACAAGCATGTTCACTGGTAGTGAAGGTACATACCTGCTTGATATATGAAATACACTTTTATATAAACTTGCCTTGTAACCGTTCATACTATTTCAGTGGTAATTGGCCTCTGTATTATCAAATTTCATCATTTAAATCTGTCAACATTACTCAAAACTCTGGCAACCCTTTCTGGTAATTTTAGAGATCAGCTTTGATCCCATGAAAGTTGTGTCAGATGCAGTGGAGGAGATCACAGATAGGAGGAACATGTTTCTGTCATACCTGTCTGACGTTCTGATGCAGGACAAAGGTGACAGATACTGATTTTTCACAATTCTTCCTGTGAATGTATTCCTGTTGTTTGTAAATACTTTTTACTTTGTGAAATATTTGAACATGGTATGGTAAAATGTATTCTTACTGATTTCTGTGGAGGTCAAACGTCTGAGTTCACACACACATTTTCTCCCATTTGTTGTAGACGAGACACCACCAATGACAAGAAGGAAAGGTATGTTTACTAACAGTTTTAGGAATCAACATTTCAAACAAATACAGTATTTTGGTGTTCCTATTCATCATGCATATTACAAGTTTGAATCTAAAGTAGTTCACCTAAGTCTCCTTGTTGATATTCAGCCTTTTAAATTGTACTTCACAGGGGAATTTTTACCTCCAATGGAAAAAGGTTTGTTTGTACCTTCACACGTCATGAAAAATATGCAGTCAATACACGTAAAAAGCTTATGGTTAGTTTTGTGAATAGCAACAGCTTAATTCTGCCTTTTGACAAGCTTTTTTGCTGCAAAATGTAGTGCTGTATCACTTTAACCTTAACCTCAAAATATTTATAATATAATACCATTGTATAACTGCATTATACTAGCTTTAATAGACCTGGAAACTTACATAAACTGCACATACTGAACAACTGACAAAATAATCCGCAGCTCATTTACTGACCAACTGAAGGAAACAAATGCATGTGCCAACAATAACAATACTTGTTGTGTGACTATGGATTACTTATGACTGTGATATGTCAATGTGTGAAATATGTTATGTGTTTTTTTTTCATTGTTTGTCTTATCACAAGTGAATGTTTATTGCAAAAGAAAACAAAAATAGTTTTTTTGTATTGCGATTCTACATTCACTGATTTGTCAACTTATGTTTGCTCATGTGAGGTCTGTTGGTCATGTGCTCTTCTGTAGTACTGTGTGCAAAACTATATTAAACCTAAAATAACTGTTTATTCACGATATGCAAAGCATGGGGTCTTTCTGAAATAAAAGGTCGTTTTGCAAGTGCATTTCTCTCTATTTAACAAACGCCATTTCACATCTGCCAACTTGCTCTTTGCCCGATCGATGTAACAGACCTGAATGTGGTATGCAAATTATGCACGTCATTATAAAGTCATTATAAAGCTTAGGTGTTCAGGTCTGAGCTTAAATATGTGAAAGGGTAAAACTGACAAAATGTCTATGCTAACTTTCTGAGAGAGGTCAGTTTTAGTTTAAGAAAAATCAATTCAGTGAGTTTAACATGTTAAAATGTTTCATATTTTTGTTACAGCAATCCATCTGTCAAAATAGTATTTAGGATAATATACAGTAATTGCAAAAGTTTTAGGGAATTTAATCCATCGTATGAATGCAGCATGCTGCTTTCCGAGCAACTGAAATGGGCTCTGATTTAACTTAGACGCCTTTACATTTTCTAAAACTCTCACCAAGTCTGAACTCACTCATGATGAAGATCACTTGTGACATAAATGATGTGACCGTGTACAGTATGCAGTATATTATATGGTACTCTGATGGATTTGAGGTTGGTAACAAAACAGATAAAACAGTTGCAGAAATTATGAGAACAAAAGAAGAAGAGGTTGAAAAGATGAAGATCAAGCTAGCCACAAAAACCTGGCCACTAAGCCTCCTAGATGATGAAGAACCTGTGGATGACCCAGCTGAGAAAGAGGTTCTTCAGGTGGAACTTGATGTCACCATGGAACAGACAGCAGACAGTGATGCTCAATCTTCTGAAGATTCTGACACTGAGGAATTGACTGACACTGACAGGTCTGATGCTGAATCCAAAGATGAGAAGTTAGAGAGGGAGGACACAGATCCAGAGGGTCAAGATGATGATGATGATGATGGTGACAGTGATGAAGAAGATGGCGCAGATGAACAAGCCACTGAGGAAACAGCTACTGATGATGCTGAGGTTGACACAAGCGAGGATGAGGAAGAGCAGGCAAATGTAGCAAATGATTCTTTGACTGAATATAGTGATGCTGATGGACAGGATGCTGAGCAAGAGGATGATCCCAAGGATGTTTCCCTTGATATGGGCAGTGAGTTCAGCAAGGAAGTTAATGAAGACGCAGATATACAAGAGTCTGAGGAGGAGGAGGAGGAAGAGGGGAAGGATTCACAAATCAGTAAAGATGAAGCTGAGCTCACTGATGATGCTGAAGTTGAAACTGTTTCTCAACTGGATGATTCAGAAGACTCCGAGACAACTGAAGTTGAAAAGGGAATCGAGCTTCCCATTGATGCTGACGTTTTCTTCCAACCAGGCGATTCTGAGACACCTGAGGATGAGCTTTCTTTTGATGCTGAATCTGTTTCTGATAGATTTGACTCAGAAGATTTGGAGCCATTTGATATAGCTGAAACTCCTGATATAGCTGAAACTGAGAAGGAATTAGAGCTTTCTTTTGATGCTGAACCCATCTTTGAAATAGTTGACTCAGATGATTCTGAAACAACTGAAGCTGAAGTGGAAATTGAGCTTCCTTTTGATGCTGAACCTGCTTCTGAAAGAGTTGACTCAGATGATTCCGAGACAGCTAAAGTTGAGGAGAAAATTGATTCCAAAACAACTGAAGCTGAAGGGGAAATCAAGTTTATTATTGATGATAAAATTAATATTGGCACTACTGAGCTTGTTGACTATGATCAGTTAGTTATATCAAAGGATGAAGAAGAAACGGAATATCCTGAAGACAAACTTGAGGAGCAAGAAACTCTTAGCATTGTCACTAGTTGGTCTGGCATTGATGTTAGTGACTCAAGTCCTGAGTATGACAATGATTTGGATGATGGTGTTGAAGATCAGGTAACTCCTGACATTTCTTCAACCAAGCCTGACCAGGATGAGCCCAGGTCTCCAGGTCTATCTGAGGAAGGAGAAGATTTTCTGGATATTTATGAAGAACTTGAATTTACACTTACTGACTTTGTTGAAAATGTTGCTGATTCTGAGGAGGACACTATTTGGCCTGACACTGATGCTTCAGATTCAGGAATATCAGAGCACGACTATGATTCTGATGATGACATTGAGGATCTGGAAACCCCTGACATTTCTCTGCCTAAACTTGTAAAGGAAGAGTCTAATGTAACCACTGAAATTCTTGAGGATGATGAAGGAGAACCTAGTGAACTTGAAATTACATTGAGTGAACTTGACGTAGATTCTAATGAAGATACTGATGATGATGAAACTGATGCGACTGTGGAGGATTCTGAATATCCACGTCTTGTACATGAAATTGCTCTACTTGAGCCACAAGAAAATGATTCAGGGTTACCTGATGACTACCCTATTCTAGACATCACACAACAGACAAAAGAATCAATCACTGATGATGATGATGACAATGGATTCATTGCCGATTCTGACATCCTAACCAAGGCAGGTGTTATTCTAGTTGAGGAGGACTCTGTCCTGGATGAAACTGATGATGACGACATTGATGATGACAATGGCGATGATGCAAACAACAACAATAATGAAATCAGGAGGGACAGAAGCAGGCATCCAAGACCCCACAGGCTTCACTACGACACGGAAGAAACAAGCCATCACATTAAAAAAGGTATCCATGTAATTTCTGTCAGGTATGATCTCTTAAACGACAGGATTAAACAGACTTCTAATAGAATTACACCCTAATAAACCATTCTTTTCATTACTTATCATACATTAGATTTCCTAACTGCTTGCTCATTGTTATGCTGTCCTGTAGACACATTTGCCATAAAACAAAATGTCATCAGATTTTTCCTTAAAACTAGTCAGTAATCTTAATCAATATGAGTTAACATGAGACATGCTGAGGCTTGTAAGCTTCCTATTCTACTGGTATTGTGGAATAACAGATGGTTACCTAACAGCAACCCTACACTTAAACCAGTGTTCAGTTGTCAGTGTACAAAGGGCAAGCAATGTATAATGTATAATAATGGAATATCTGTGCAGTGGGATGGAAGGACTGCTTGCTGTAGCCTACCCATTGTGATGCAATAGTGATGTAGTTTACATCTCGTAATGTGGTAGAAAGAAAGGTCCACTGCAATGTTCTTTGACATGAACGATAGAGTGTAAATTTGACATTACATTTAACATTAACATTACATTTTACATTATATTAAAGTATTAAATTAATGTATATCTATGCCATAACTATGCAGCTATATGGAAGGCTGATGGTTCAGCTACCGAGTGTTACCCATGAAAGACCACATGTTCACAGTAATACAAAATCCAAATGTGACATAAAAGAAAACATGTATATAAAACATGTATATTTAGCAAAACTAAGCCTTATTTGGGTAAACAATTGGATCATTTGACATTTTATAACCATGCTTACAATCACACACGATTGTTATAAACGAATCTAACTGTACACAGCATCTGTGTCTGCTTGCTGGGTTACTAACTGAGTC
This sequence comes from Tenualosa thibaudeaui, assembly GCA_027481765.1. Lineage (NCBI taxonomy): Eukaryota > Metazoa > Chordata > Actinopteri > Clupeiformes > Clupeidae > Tenualosa > Tenualosa thibaudeaui. The sequence continues at coordinate 4,059,956 of JAIFZK010000068.1, forward strand.
TATGTCAACCTAATAACTGTCTTGTCAAACATCAGCCTGGTCATTACATGAGCTCATTACTGAACGTTTCTTTTAGTTCTTGAACAAGAAAAGCTTTCCAAGCTACAGAGGACAAGAGAAGAAGTATACAAAGTTATTCAAGGTACATTAGTAGTTTGTCTCAATCACCATAAACTGAGAATAGAAGTTGATTTCCCTCAGAACCGTGTCATTGTCAACAGAGCTGAAAGATGCAGAAAACAAGTTGATTTCCCTCACAAGACTGTCTATTTCAACAGACCTAAGAGCCACAAAAGCTGAAAAAGAGGCAGTTATGTTAAAACTTGAAGCCAAACAGGAGTTGAAGAAGGAGGAAAAAGGTAAGGAGTGACAAAGGGAGACATCCACAAGTAGTTATGCCCTATAGAGTTAACATAGTGTGCTATAGTAGGAACAACTTCAACTAAGGCTACTTTAAAAGCTAAAACATTACTTATTTTAATGATACTAACTGTAGAAATAGGAATGTCCCCAGTTCCCAAAGAAAATTCAGGGATAAGTCCCTGACTTTCTTTTCAGAGGTCTGGTCAACTTTCTTTAACTTACTAATGTGAATCATAACTTTGTATACTTCCTCTTACTCTCATTGAAAAATAAAACATAATAATATTGATAATAATCCCTAAACTTAACACATTTGCTTGTTCTAATGAGTAGAACAATGATAATATCATCATTTGCTTCCCTGGTGCCCTTTAAGAACATACTAGCAATAATAACAAAAAGAAGATTGAACTAACTACTACTAGATAGCATTTACCTACATGCATACTGGATACTCCTACCCAGAACCGGGTCTCAGACTCAAGTGGCTACACGTCCATCTTCACGCAATTCCAGAAAAAGTGAGAGATCACAGGGTACTGTTTGAATGACAGGCTAATGTAGGTTTCTAGGACACTCTCTGACCTGTGACCCCTTCAGACCTGTAGGCCCATGTGCCTGGGCCCGGTTGGCACGTTCCCTAATATGACCCTACACCCGTCATTCAAACATGGAAGACCCATTTTTGTCAGCAGCATGTATAAAAATTCTATTAAATACTAGGCCAACTGTTGATACAAGCCACTATAGTGCAATCATGTTCTGCAGCCCTCAAAGACATTTTGATGTCTTCTATCATGTGGAACGTTAGTAAAACTTCTCTCCAGATACCTTAAGAGATGTGCTAGTCAATTGACTGGCAGCATGGGCTTTTCAGGCAACTTGCTAGTGCGCTTGAGTCCCAAACCAATGTTGTGACAGCTGTGAGGGCACAGGTTTGAGCCTGGGGCTGGACTGTGTTTGTGTTGAAAACTGCACACCTGCACACATCACTCACTGAGACATAGCTGATACAACATCAATATCACTCACAACATTGCAAGAGGCACCCCGAGACTCAGGATTTTTGTTCTCTTGAGATATAATGATACTTGGAGCTTGAAACCTAATACACAGGGCACATCTAGGATTTACTTCCGGAATATTTGCAAACATCATTGATGCTGTAGAACACCAATCCTGAGCAAAAAGGAAGAGCTTGTATGTTCTAACTATAATATTGTAAATGTAATAAATCACAAATACCGCAATTGCTAGAGATTATGCCTGATAACAGGAAAACCGTAGATGTTAACAGAACTTTGAGTCTGTTAAAAAGACCACAATTTCTTGAAATATGTGAGAATGTGAATCCCTGTTCATACAAACCAAACTGCAGGCCAAGAAACTAGAGGCATACACAATAGCACAGTTTCATGTACATCAGTAAATAAAAAAAACTAAACAAAAAACCCTAACACACACTGAATAAGTAATGTCAAGCTTACTTAATCTTTTTTTCTATGCAAACATATAATGATCACACCTGAGAAATTATTTGAAATTAAAGCAAAACCTGATCTGTTGGAGAAGAAAGTACAGCGGAGTTGACAGCTGGAGAAACAAAGATAACATTTTAAATCTACAATGTCTCAACTGAAAACATCAGATCAATTAATGAGAATATGTTTATTCTATTATCTTTAACTTCACCTTTCAAGTAATGTGGTTGCATCCTTAGTTATGTAACTTCCATCAGCTGATATAACAAAGGACAGGTAGACAGCTATCTGCTGGATATAACAAAAACTGAATGCATTGAATGATATTCAGTCCTAGGTAGGAATACTGAATCACTAATATCCTGTAATAGTAAGGAATAGTATAAATACAAATGGTTAAAATTATTTCACATTAGGAATGGTAAAACTACGTTTTAACTCTTGAAGCCTATGTTTATGTACAGAGGAGACGGTCACAGAGAAAGAGCCAGGACAAGAGGTAACAGCTGAGCCAGGTCTGGAGCTAACAGCCAAATCTAAGCAGGAGCTAACAGCCAAACCAGAACAAGAAGTAACAGAACCAGAACAAAATCTAACAACCGAACCAGAACAGTCGGAAGTTCCTGAAGACAAAAGGAGGAAAGTGGAGGCTTTAGAAGAACTGAAGCTTGAAGGTAACAAGAGAGACAGAAAACTCCAAACCTACTTTACTTCAGGGTTAGCTGAAAGAAATAAAACAAGATCTAGGAGGCCTAGGCACTTCATCATCTCAACGTCTTCACCAAGATCAGCAAAAATTGATACTCTTAACAACTCTTAACATCTTATATCTTGATTCAATTGTAATTCAATAGTATCTTTCTACCAAACCAACGATTGAGACAACTATAGGCCTGCTCATTTATCAGCTTGGTAAAAATGTATCAGGATATTACCCTACCGTAAATCATAAAGAACAAGCACAAGTGATTAGTGATTGGTTTAGGTCAGGGAATGGCAGGTGAAGGTCTTTACTCTTGAAGCCTATGTTTACAAACAGAGGAGACTGTCACAGCTGAAGAAGAAGCTGAAAAGGAGGTAACAGACATACCAGAACCTGAGCTAGCACCTGAAGCTGAACCAGAACTACTGGCTGCAGCAGAACCAGAGCAAACAGAAAAAAACAAACAGGAGCTAGCAACTGAACCAGAACCACAGCCAACAGCAGAACCAGGACAGGAGGAACCTGAACGAGAACAGGAAGAAGCTGAACCAAAACAGGAAGAAGGTGAAGAAAAAGATGATGCAGCTGCTCCACTCACCAGCAAACACTGGAGGAAAGTGGAGTCTTTACAAGAGCTGGAAGGTAAATCGGAAAAAACAAGAACCCTGCAAAGCTTGAAATTTTAGGGTTAGAATGAAAGACAGAGAAAGAAGGAAAAAGGAAAATTCTACCTACCAGATACATTCAACATCTTTACCATAATGAAAAATATTTGATTTGATGACTCTTAGCAATTGCTAAATCTTTACTGAGTCAGGGATTTAGTCATAATCCAGTGGTGTGTGCGAAGTGGCACCTCTACCTGGTGTGTAAAATATAGCATCAAATGATAGATAGCCTACTCAAATGTTGTTCTTTGATAAGCATGAGGAAACCACTACAAATGTTAAACATTTTTGTATCTTGGAAATTGGGGGAAACATTTTTACTCTTGAAGCCTATGTTTACAAGCAGAGGAGACAGTTGAGAAAGAACCTGAGAAGGAGGTAACGGCTGAATCCAAACTGGAGCTAATGGCCGAACCAGAACAGGAAGAAGTAACTGAGGCCAAAGATGAGGAAGCAGCTCCAGTCACCAGCAAACGCTGGAGGAAAGTGGAGCCTTTGCAAGAGCTGAAACTTGAAGGTGATTAATGTTCTTGTAGGGATATATGGCTTCATCTTTCTTATTTAGACAAAAAGGATAGCACAATTAGATACAAGAAATACTTTTCAGGAAAAATAATCTGTTTACCAGGGTAGGATATTGAGGTTATTAAAAATAGCTCTATCTGTTTGGTATGAGAAGGACTGAATACATCCAATGATACTGTTCAATAGTTACATACACAAGTGTTGTTCTTTGATCTGTAATACTAAAAAATACTCTTGTGGCTAAAAGTAGTTTGCATTAAAAACTGGAAAATAAGTGTTTACTCTTGAAGCCTATGTTTACAAACAGAGGAGACTGCCACAGTTGAGAAAGAGCCTGAGAAGGAGGTAATGTCCGAACCCAAACTGGAGATAACGGCCGAACCAGAACAGGCAGAAGTGACTGAGGCCAAGGATGAGGGAGCAGCTCCAGTCACCAGCAAACGCTGGAAGAAAGTGGAGCCTTTGCAAGAGCTGAAACTTGAAGGTGATTAATGTTCTTGTAGGGATATGTGGCTGCATCTTTCCCACAAAAGAATAGAGCAGGTAGACACAAGAAATACTCTTCAAGAAATTAGGTGCCAGTAATCTGTTTACCAGGGTTGGAGATAGAGGTGATTAAACAAAGTTCTACCCTCTGAGTATGAGAAGGACTCAATACATCCAATGATATTCTCCAACAGTTATGTCCACAAGTGTTGTTCTGTGATTTGTAATAACAAGAAAGGGCTAAGATTAGTTTGTATTGAAAGCTGGAAAATACTGTACGTGTTTACTCTTGAAGCCTATGTTTACAAACAGAGGAGACTGTCACAGTTGAGAAAAAGCCTGAAAAAGAGCTAACAGCTGAACCAGAACAGACTGAAGAGCTGAAGCTTGAAGGTAACTACTAAGCAACTTAGTCACAACCTGCAACCAAGGTGTAAAAAACAGAACACATTTAAAGATATTAGTTATGTGAGAACTACTAGTGAGACTACAATAGTGAGGAAAAAGACCAACTACAAGTAGCTGAAATTACTTTACTCTGGAAACTAAAAACTAGGTTTTAACTATTGAAGCCTATGTTTGCAAACAGTGGAAACAGTCACAGCTGAGAAAGAGCCCCAAAAGAAGGTAACAGCTGAACCAAAACAGGCAGATGAGAGAGCAGCTCCAGTCACCAGCAAACGCTGGACAAAAATGGAGCCTTTACAAGAGCTGAAGCCTGAAGGTAATAAGAAAAGGATAGAAATGGTCGTAAACCTACTCTCAGCCGAGCTGCATGTAGACAGATGTGCAGTTATATAGGAGTTATAGATGGAACGAGAACAGTATACACCATATAACAATAAAAGACCTTGGTTTACAACTGCAAACACATCAGATCACATCTCCATTGCTTCACTGAGAAACTAAGCAATGCATGCATGCTAACTAATTAAAGTGATATATTAATTGCATATACCAATGTACCTAATCTACTGTTAATGATTGTTTTCCATTAATTCCTCTTAAAATATGAAGAACAGCTTTGACATTCCAAACCAACTTGAGGGCTTGCTTATTTGTGCTTAAAATCAAGAGGGTTTCTCCAACATGTGTGTATCTTCTGCATTACTTCATATTTGATCAATATAGAGCCTGCACCTGTACCTGTACCTGTAAAGGAAAAAGCTAAGCCAAAACCTGCAAAGGAAGAACCTAAGACAGAGCCGGTAAAGGAAAAAGCTACGCCAAAACCTGCAAAGGAAGAACCTAAGACAGAGCCGGTAAAGGACAAAGCCAAGCCAGAACCTGCACCCATAAAGGTGCAAGCTAAGCCAAAACCTGCAAAGGAAGAACCTAAGACAGAGCCGGTAAAGGAAAAAGCTACGCCAAAACCTGCAAAGGAAGAACCTAAGACAGAGCCGGTAAAGGACAAAGCCAAGCCAGAACCTGCACCCATAAAGGTGCAAGCTAAGACAAAATCCGAGAAAGAGAAACTGAAACAAGAGCCCCTTACGGAGAAGGCCAAGCAAAAACCTGAAAAGGAAAAAGCCAAGCTGGAAACCATAAAGGAGAAAGTCAAACCAGAACCTGTTCATTCTAAGGAAGAAGCTAAAGTAGAATCCAAGAAGGAGAAACCTAGGCCAGAATCTCTGAAGCCCAAGGCTAAACCAGAGCCCATAGCGGAGAAGGCAAAGACAGAACCGAAAGAGGAGAAAGCTAGGCCTGAACCGGTGAAGGAGAAAGCTGAGCCTAAGCCAAAAGAGGAAAAGCCTAGGCCTGAACCTGAAAAGGAAAAGGCTATGAAAAAAGCTGTAAAAGAAACAGCAAAACCTGAGCTTATCAAAGATGAGGTTAAGCCAGAAGCAATCAAGAAGAGTATTACTCCGAAAGAAAAGGCTAAGAAAGAGCCTGTGAGGGAGAAAACTAAGCCTGAACCAACAAAAGAGAAAGCTAAACTAGAACCTGCACCTGTTAAAGAAGAGACAAAACCTGAACCAGCCAAAGAAAAAGATAAGCCAGAACCTGTGAAGCAGAAGGCTAAACCTGAACCCCCCACTGTAAAGGAGAAGCCAAAATCAGAGTCTGCACCAATGAAGGAAAAGACCAAGAAAGAACCTGGAAAGGAGAAGGCTAAGCTTGAGCCTGCAAAGGACAGAGAGAAGCCAGAACCTTCTGAGGAGAAGGCTAAGCCAGAACCTGTGAAGGAGAAGATTAAGGTTGAGCCTGTTAAGGAAAAAGCTCAAAAAGAACCTGCTAAAGAGAAGATTAAGCCAGCGGCTGTAAAGCGTAAATCCAAGCCTGAGGCTGATAAAGAGACAGTTAAGCTCGAACCACCAAAGGAAAAAGTAAAGGCAGAGCCTGTGAAGGAGAAGGCTAAACCAGAACTTGTTAAGGAAAAAGCTAAGCCAGCTCCTCCTAAAGAAAAAGCTAAACCAGAGCCTGCCCCTGTAAAGGAGAAGCCTAAACCTGAATCTGTAAAGAAGGAAGTTAAAGCAGTGCCTTCAAAAGAGAAGGATAAGGCAGAGCCTGTTAAGGAAAAACCTAAGCCTGAACCTGTAAAGGAAAGAGTTAAGTCAGAACTAACTAAAGAAAAAGCTAAGCCTGAACTTCCAAAAGAAAAAGCTAGGGAGGTGACAGAGAAAGTAGCCTCAAAAGAGAAGACTGAGCCAGAACCTGTGAAGGAGAAGGCTAAGCCAGAACCAGCAAAGGAGAAAGTTACACCTGAACCTGTGAGGAAGGCTAGGCCAGAACCCAAACCTGTAAAGGAGAATGCTGAGATAGAGCCTGTGAAGGACAAAGTTAAGCCAGAACATGTGAAGGAAAAGCCTAAAGCAGAACCAGTGAAAGAAAAGGCTAAACCCGAACCCACACCTGTGAAGGAGAAGGCTAAACCTGAACCCACACCTGTAAAGGAGAAGGCTAAGCCAGAACCTGTGAAGGAGAAGGCTAAACCAGAACCTGCAAAGGAGAAGGCCAAGCCAGAACCTGTGAAGGAGAAGGCTAAGCCAGAACATGTCCCTATAAAGGCGAAGGTGAAATCCGAACCAGCAAAGGAAAAGGCTAAACCTGAACGCACACCTGTAAAGGAGAAGGCTAAGCCAGAACCTGTGAAGGAGAAGGCTAAACCAGAACCTGTGAAGCAGAAGGCCAAACCAGAACCCACACCTGTGAAGGAGAAGGCTAAGCCAGAACCTGTGATGGAGAAGGCTAAACCAGAACCAGTGAAGGAAAAGGCTAAACCTGAACCCACACCTGTGAAGGAGAAGGCTAAGCCAGAACCTGTGAAGGAGAAGGCTAAGCCAGAACCTGTGAAGGAGAAGGCTAAGCCGGCACCTGTGAAGGAGAAGGCTAAACCCGAACCCACACCTGTGAAGGACAAGGCTAAACCAGAGCCTGTAATAGCCAAGCCAGAATCTGTGAAGGAGAAGGATAAACCAGAACCAGTGAAGGAAAAGGCTAAACAAGAGCCTGTAATAGCCAAGCCAGAATCTGTGAAGGAGAGGGCTAAACCAGAAGCAGTGAAGGAAAAGGCTAAACCTGAACCCACACCTGTGAAGGAGAAGGCTAAGCCAGAACCTGTGAAGGAGAAGGCTGAACCAGAGCCTGTAATAGCCAAGCCAGAATCTGTGAAGGAGAGGGCTAAGCCAGAACCAGCGAAGGAAAAGGCTAAACCTGAACCCACACCTGTGAAGGAGAAGGCTAAGCCAGAGGCTGTAAAAGCCAAGCCAGAATCTGTGAAGGAGAAGGCTAAACCAGAGCCTGTAAAAGCCAAGCCAGAACCTGTGAAGGAGAAGGCTAAACCAGAGGCTGTAAAAGCCAAGCCAGAGTCTGTGAAGGAGAAGGCTAAACCAGAACCAGTGAAGGAAAAGGCTAAACCTGAACCCACGCCTGTGAAGGAGAAGGCTAAGCCAGAACCTGTGAAGGAGAAGGCTAAACCAGAGCCTGTAATAGCCAAGCCAGAGTCTGTGAAGGAGAGGGCTAAACCAGAACCAGTGAAGGAAAAGGCTAAACCCGAACCCACACCTGTGGAGAAGACTAAGCCAAAACCTGTGAGGGAGAAGGCTAAACCCAAACCCACACCTGTAAAGGAGAAGGCTAAACCAGAGCCTGTTAAAGCCAAGCCAGAATCTGTAAAGGAGAAGGCTAAACCAGAACCTGTGAAGGATAAGGCTAAACAAGAGCCTGTAAAAGCCAAGCCAGAACCTGTGAAGGAGAAGACTAAGCAGGAACCTATGAAGAAGAAGGAGGCAAAGCCAGCCAAAACTCTGAAAGGTAAGCTTTTGGATTTTGAATTTAGTTTTAGTATATCATATGGCATATACTATTGACAAACTTTAAAGAAAATTCAAGTTGTGTTGTTTTTGTACTCAGACACTAGGGCTCTTACAGACAAAGACAAATCTGTTAAGAAAGGTAGACTGTCAAATATAGAAGATAAGATTTACAATGGAAAATTACTTCATAAAGAATATGTAAAGCTAACCTTTTTATAATTTACACAGAATTAAAGGTTGAAAAGGAGCAACTCAAACACAAAGAGAAGAAACGTATCTATCTGAACTATTAATATAGTCACTATGGTTACAGTTTAAATCTAACATTAGAAATGTTCCACAGCAATATTGCTTCTCTTACTAACAACAGCAATAGACATGCTTTAAAAATATTTATTTTAAACAAATATTGGTACAATGTGCCAGCTAAATGGTGTTTGTAATAGTGCTGTGCTTTATAATTGCACTGACCAGTTTGCTCTGAATGCCCCCACAGGATGACCACGGTCAGGGATGGGGTTGTGTTTGATTTGAAACTAAAGGGATATTCCAGGGAAATCAAACCGTAGCCCTGCCTTTGAGGTCATTGAGTGCAGTCAGTAGGGAAAAAGAATGACAAGATTTGATACAACATAAAGAGAATAGCAATACAACTGCACTGAACAGCCCTAGGTGGCCTTGAACAACAGGGCTATGGGTTGATTTGTGCTTGAATATCACTTTAATACATGTTTCATCAAAGAATCTGGAAAATTGCCAATCCACCAGTTCTTTGAAATAAAAGGTCCAAGAGTCAAATCTTGTAGGCTGCCTGTGTTTTGTAGCTAAACAAGAGCAAGTTTTTACAGTATGATACCAACTGAAATGCATATGTGCATATGCAAGTGAACAGTGCAAATGATATTGTATTTGGTTTACTTACAGAGACTTTATAGACTGTCTTATTGTTTTTGCAGAACCAGAGGAGCCAAAGAAAGAGGCCAAACCTGTGGCTCCTGTAAAAGGTAAGAATTAAGGTGAAACCAACTGAATTCATGAATAATTCCTAGGCTTATAAAAAACAAAATTATAATTTCTTTATGGCTAGAACTTGTATAGTTTGTTTAAAATATGTCTACACTAGAACAATAACGACAACTGTCAGCAATTCTGTTACATGGATTTATTTGATTCATTGAAAAAAGGAAAAGGAAAGTCAAAGTCAAAACTCGTGTTATCTTTCAATATAGAACCTAAATTTCCAAAAGAGAAGGCGAAACCTGTAAAGAAAGGTACAGCTTATGCCTGAGCTATTCTGCCCTGCAATGCTATACAAAACAGCCCGCTTCACACATGCATAAGTCATTTGTCATTTGTGTGAATTTACTTCTGCATTCACAATTTAGTGTCCAAAGTCCTAGAGAAGGAACCCAAACCAGCACAGAAAAGTAACTCAGTTCTGCTTGTAGTCAACAGTGTCTCTATGTGTCTGCTTGTAGTCAATACTGTCCATGTGTGTTTGTATGCTGATCCTACCCGTGCTAAACTAATAGAATTTTTTTTGGTGTAAAAAAGCACAATTCTTTGGCTTGTTTGCTAAGATCATTCAATTATCATTCCATTTCAAGGACAAGCCAAAGTTTTAAACATTTAGTGTGATACCTGGTTTTGTGTAAAGTGCTTTGCTTAGGGTTTTAAAACATTCAAGTTCTTAATGAAGGCAATCTAATAGTTGATCTGTGTTGCAGAGCATTTATTGAGGTTGTATGAATTAGCTGTTACATTTTGTTTTACTAAGCTATTCTGTATTAGGTTTATAGCTGCAGCACTTTTTAAGAAAAATATTTCTGCTTATTTTTGAGAAACCTACTTTAGCTAATTTGTAAATCTACTCCCAGTGCACTGAGCATGCTGAATTCTTAAAATGCTTTCAGAAGCTCAAGCACTTCATTAGATATAAATGCAAGTCAGGTCTTCTCAATTAATGTGTGTTTATTTCACTGCACCAGAACCCGAGCCTACAAAAGAGAAGGCCAAACCAACACCAGCAGTGAAAGGTATAACAAATATGTATATTAAATGTCAACCTCAATAGTGCAAAAATATGCTGTGGATACCTGGGGGTCCTTGTTTCCCAGTTTGAGAACCAATGCTATGAATGAGCCACATGAATAACTACATGAATGTGATATGAAATGTATATTGGTAGATTTTTTAAGATGTACTTTCATCAACTATGTCATTGCTGTGCTAAATATGTTGAACTATGTTTGTCATTTGTGTTATTATTACATTGTTACGTCTGCTTTTATTCAGAACCCAAGGTTCCAGAGGAAAAGGCCAAACCACCCAAAAAAGGTATGGTGTGAGTTATAATCCTAGCCTAGAAATCTAGACGCACACTTGTGATAGCAAATGGTTTTGCTCAGTGGGTGCAGCTAGCCACGCACCATTGGTCTTAGTAGGTCTACTAGATACAGAGAACACTAGATACAGAGTAGTAGGTCTACTATTGGTCTAACACAGGCTTGGTAAGACCAATCACAGTGCTCTGTCTTTGTAGAGAGTCGTTGGGTGGGCTTAGGACGATAATAATAGGGCTGTGAAGGTGCCGTTTGAATCGACTTTGGCATCGACTTCAGAAGAGTTAAACCTGGGCTTTTCCTTGAAAGTTGAGCAGAAATAAGGTCCTCAAGTCATTTGTTTCAAACAAGGATGTCTTGCTGTTATGCCAATGTTGCTCAGATCGGTTGTAGCGCTATCCAGTTTGAAAGATTCTGCCCCTAGGATTGAGCTCTGTCTATTAGTCGTGGTCAGACTATACATTTTGATGTTATAGTCTGGCTTGTCAGCTTGTCAAGTTAAAGTTCACTATATTTGATCAAGACAAACAAACTTTCAGTTTTTATCCACATCTAGTCCAGATACCAGGGGTTTCCAAACCATGCCAGTGAAGCAAAGAATATAAATGTTCTTTTAATGTTTTTGCATACAAACCTATTAGCCTGCCATTACAATTCAAATCCCCTGAAAGTAGTTTTATCAGCCCAGTTCATTTGCAGACTGACACAGCTTTGCCTGAAGTAACTGGTGTGGAGTAACACTAATTCACTTTTACTTTCGCTAAAACAAAAACAATAAAACAAAAACACCTTTGTCCTCGAGGCTTCATTCACTTGTGTTTCAAATTTGCAGCCATTTGTTCTGTTTTCTCAATGGACAAGAATATGGCTGCTAAAAAGACACTGCTTAACTTTCTGTTCTACAAAGGTGCAGTCTGTGAAAAATTGTGGATATCTGAGCTGGACAGGAAATATCTACAATAGCAATATTCAAACAGCTAATAATAAGTTTAAAAGTATCATCATCATCTTCATTATTATATCAACAAAAAGTGCCATGGAATTTAGACTAACAATTGTTTATCATCTACTCTAGAAGCTGAGGCTCCAAAGGAGAAAGCCAAGCCTGCAGTGCCTGTGAAAGGTAATTCAGGACCTGTTGGGGTCTGCAAATTAAATAATATTAAATGATATTAAGTCTACAATTTTTGTAAATAAATTGCCTTGTCTAAAGTTAAGCCCATATTGCAAACCATCCAGTTGCCTATGAAGTCTTTTTTTGTCCTTTACAGAACTAAAGGAAAAACTAAAAACACTGCCAAAGATAGGTAATGTCTGTATTTTATATATATTATATATATTATATGTCTTAGTTGACTATGGTGTTGAGCCTATCTTTGTATCCTGAACTGTAAGAGATGTCAAATGATCCAATAAATAACAAGAAGAAATTATAAGATAATGGACTAATAAATGACTTCTTTGTGACAGTGCTTCCTCTACCAAAAGCAAGACCAGCACCAGCAATAACAGGTATTCATTTCATGACAAACACAGCTACATATAGTTAGTCTGAATGACAACTGCATTTTACTGTGTATGCTAAATCAATTTACTTTGTACTCCTCTACTGTAGAATCTCTTAAGAACATCACTAAAGCTGTTCCTGTAAAGAAAGGTAATGTAAACACCACTATTTCCAAACCTATCTATGTCTGACTGCAGTATCAACCCATAAATTACCCACAATGTTTATTGCTTGTAAATAGCAGATCGCAGGTAGTGTTTCATGCAATTGGGGAGAAATAATAATAACCATGTCTATATGTCTATAACCACATTTGAGCAGCCTGGACAACAATTTATTTTTTCATTAATATAATGAAAGTAAGATAGAGGAATAAAAAAAAATGTCTTACCTTCCCAAGGAAGTCATGGCAGTGAGGGAGACGGATCTGATGGTCTTTGTGAATGATCTCTCTCTCTCTCTAACTATCTATCTTGTTCTCGTTCTCTCTCTCTCTCTGTATCTATTTCTATACAAAGAATTTGTTCATGTCACTAAATATGATAAGATATGTTGATGGTGAAGTGATATGCAATGCAGAGACTGTTGGGACCCATCAAAATTACCTTGTTTGGTTTAGTAGTGAAAATGAAATCAGAGACCAACACTAACCAATGATTAGTTTTGAAACCAGTTTTAACAGTTAAAAACCCTCAGTAGAACAGTACTGTTCATGTCTCCCTTAGAGCCTGAAGCTCCAAAGGAGAAGCCCACACCCACTAAGAAAGGTATCTGTAGCTAGAAGATGCTTGAGCTGTGCCTAGTTGTTTTATGTGTCATCACTAGCTGCCAGTGCTCATAACAGACATAAAACTAATGCTTTTCACCTCAATAATCTTGTATCCAAAGCAGAACCTGAGGCTCCAAAGGAAAAAGCCAAACCAGTCATCAAAGGTGTATATAGTATAAATGCATATTTACTTTAGCACATTCTCTAAGATATTTATACACATTGCACCCCTAATTGAAATTGAACTCCATTGCCCTTGCTAACATATTTCTATAGTAAAGGTACTACTGTTATGATATTCGGCAATTATGTTTATTATGTACAGAACCTGAGGTTCCAAAGGAGAAACCCAAAGCAGTTGTTAAAGGTGCATATTTGCTCTACTATGCTCCTCTTCATAAACAATGCACCCCTTAACATATTTTTTAAAATATATATCGTTATTAGTGTCATCATATTTGCCAATTATATTTTACCCTATACAGAACCAGAGGTTCCAAAGGAGAAAGCTAAACCAGCCTTGAAAGGTACTTCTCAAAACAATGGACAAGCTAAACATGCATATTTTATCAGATATAGACCACTTGACCTACTAAGCACAGAAGACCACAGAAGCAGTATTTGAAACCTGTTTCAGACTGTACAACATTAGCAAACATTGTTTACATGTCGCCTTCAGAGCCTGAACCTCCAAAGGACAAGGCCAAACCAGCTAAGAAAGGTATCACTACTAGTAGTGCACATTTTCAGAAATAATGTTCTTCACTTAACCTTAAACTAAAAAATCTTTTGTCCAATACAGAACCTGAGGTTCCTAAGGAGAAAGTCAAACCAGCCATTAAAGGTGTATATTTAATTATCTCGTCCAAATACAATTTAGCTACATATATAATATAGCTACCTTTTCCAGTGCATTATTTGCATTAATTTGGAACCCATTTCTGGACTAAAAGTACAACAAACATATATCAAAAACCGTTCAACAGTACTCTCTTTTTACATATTTTTAAAATATTTTTTTTCTTCAGCACCTGAACCTGTGAAAGAGAAGGCCAAACCAGCTAGGAAAGGTACCTCTGCTTGTACAGAGTACAGCAAACTTCATAAGCCACCTTCTGCTGCGTATATTTTTTAATATGACAACACAAATTAGTAATTAGTATGAAAATGCTAATTGATTAATAATGATAACACTAATTAGTCCAACATTTACCCTAAATGATCTTCTGTCTAACGCAGAACCCGAGGTTGCAAAGGAGAAAACCAAACCCGTCTTAAAAGGTGCTGATTGATATATGCATGTTAGCTTCACACACTTCAAACCTTTTCTGATGCCCTCACTGGCAATGCACCCCTAACCGAACACCAACTACCTCTGCGGATATTTAATTAATAATAGTTAGTCTCATTGTTTGTATTGATAATTTTAATTTATTTAATTATTTTATTTTATTTAATGCAGAGCCCGAGGTTCCAAAGGAGAAAGTCAAGTCACTGAAAGGTAGACAAACAGTTAACTTGCCTAACACAGAAAACTGACCCATAAAATTAATTTATGACTATTCAACCAGTTACTCTAAAATATTCATGAACAACATTGAAATCAGTGTAGCAGTTTTTAACAGATTTCAGTACTGCTGAACGCGCTGTTTTTCGTAACACCCTCAGAGCCTGAACCTCCAAAGGAGAGGGCCAAACCAGCTAAGAAAGGTACCTATAGATTTCTTCTCATCCAATCAAGTTGAAATTATTTAGAACATTTTACATTAGTAAAACTCTACTCTAGAACACCAGAAAACACATGTGTTTCATGTCTCACATAGAGCCTGAACCTCCAAAGGAGAAGGCCAAACCAGCTAAGAAAGGTATCTGTACTTGCAGAAAAACAACAAACTTTATAAGCCACCTCTTGCTGCCTCAGCTAATATTATTCAATATAATGCCAACTCTCCTCAGTTGATCTTCTGCTAACTCTCCCAAATGATCTTCTGTCTAAAGCAGAACCTGAGGCTCCAAAGGAGAAAGCCAAACCAGTCATAAAAGGTGCTCATACAGACATAGATTCTTTCTGTGCTATAAACATGCACAACATTTTAAACACCTTGATTGGCAACTAATCGGTCCCACTGCTACTGATAGACTTATACATATTTCAAAAATAACTGCATTGGTGACAATTTTTTTTTATCAAATATGTTTTGCCCAATGTAGAACCTGAGGCTCCAAAAGAAAAAGCCAAACCACTGAAAGGTATATTTTATAAGAATGATCATACATCATATCTCCTCTAATGACCCTTAAAATCGATTTACAGTTATTCAAACAATTACTCTCAAATCATGATAATCTAACAACAGTGCCACATTCGCTGTTGAACCTGAGAGAGACACTGTTTTTCATATCATCAGAGTCTGAACCTCCAGAGGAGAAGGCCAAACCAGCTAAGACAGGTATCTGCTAAGTTGATAACAGCAATCTTTACCTCAAAATCAGTTAGCTATTATTCAAACAATTTCACAAAAAAACAATTAGAAGAACACTTTTACCTATAAACAGTATAAACACTTTGATGTAGTACCTAAACATACTACCTTAAAAAACAACAGAGAACTCTGTGTTTCATGTCTCATTCAGAGCCTGAACCTCCAAAGGAGAAGGCGAAACCAGTTAAGAAAGGTATCACTACTAGTAATTGGCTGACAAACTTTATTGACCACCTCTAATAACCATCTAATGGCTAACTGCTGGTCCTCACCACGCCTTTTAACCAACTGCAAAACATTTATTGCATCACATCACAGCAACTCTACCTTTTCTAGTGTTTTCATTTGCATAACACCGCTAACTAAACACACTGACTGTTCAGCTGATGTATAACTATATATATAAATAATTATATATCATTACTATATACATAATTTGATTTTTATGAATTTGGTCCAATGATCCATATACTAGCAGATGCTTGAGTTTTAAAACAGCACAGTTTTAAACTGTCAGCAACCTTTATCTTACCCTTTTTTTTAGAAAACGTTCTTCACTTTGCCTTTTAAACTAAATAATCTTTTGTCCAAAACAGAACCTGAGGTTCCTAAGGAGAAAGTCAAACCAGCCATCAAAGGTGTATATTTAATTATCTCTTCCAAATACAATATAGCATTGCTACCTTTTCCAACGACATAATTTGCATTCTTTGCAACCTATTTCTGGACTTACAGTACAACAAACATTTAGATAAAAACAGTACAAATCATTCTCCCTTTTTACATATATATATATATTTTTTCTTCAGCATCTGAACCTATAAAAGAGAAGGCCATACCAGCTAGGAAAGGTATCTCTGCTTGCAAATGCTTGAGTACAGCAAACTTCATAAGCCACCTCTGCTGCTAATAGTTTTCAATATAGACACTAGATTCTAAATTAGTAACTGTGCTATAAACATGCACGCAAACCCGATTTTCCAAAGGAGAAAGCCAAACCAGTTGATTGGCTGAACTAATCGGTCCCACTGCTTCAAACTGATAGACTTATCTAATGCATATGGCAATTAACAAAAATAACTCTGCAGATTGGTGAATAACAGCTATTTTTTTGTATCAAATATGTTTTGCCCAATGTAGAACCTGAGGCTCCAAAAGAAAAAGCCAAACCACTGAAAGGTATATTTTATAAGAATGATCATACATCATATCTCCTAACTAAAAACTGACCCTTAAAATCGATTTACAGTTATTCAAACAATTACTCTCAAATCATGATAATCTAACAACAGTGCCACATTCGCAGTTGAACCTGAGAGAGACACTGTTTTTCATATCATCAGAGTCTGAACCTCCAGAGGAGAAGGCCAAACCAGCTAAGACAGGTATCTGCTAAGTTGATAACAGCAATCTTTACCTCAAAATCAGTTAGCTATTATTCAAACAATTTCACAAAAAACAATTAGAAGAACACTTTTACCTATAAACAGTATAAACACTTTGATGTAGTACCTAAACATACTACCTTAAAAAACAACAGAGAACTCTGTGTTTCATGTCTCATTCAGAGCCTGAACCTCCAAAGGAGAAGGCGAAACCAGTTAAGAAAGGTATCACTACTAGTAATTGGCTGACAAACTTTATTGACCACCTCTAATGACCATCTAATGGCTAACTGCTGGTCCTCACCACGCCTTTTAACCAACTGCAAAACATTTATTGCATCACATCACAGCAACTCTACCTTTTCTAGTGTTTTCATTTGCATAACACCGCTAACTAAACACACTGACTGTTCAGCTGATGTATAACTATATATATAAATAATTATATATCATTACTATATAAATAATTAGATTTTTATGAATTTGGTCCAATGATCCATATACTAGCAGATGCTTGAGTTTTAAAACAGCACAGTTTTAAACCGTCAGCAACCTTTAACTTACCCTTTTTTTAGAAAAACGTTCTTCACTTTGCCTTTTAAACTAAATAATCTTTTGTCCAAAACAGAACCTGAGGTTCCTAAGGAGAAAGTCAAACCAGCCATCAAAGGTGTATATTTAATTATCTCTTCCAAATACAATATAGCATTGCTACCTTTTCCAACGACCTAATTTGCATTCTTTGCAACCTATTTCTGGACTTACAGTACAACAAACATTTAGATAAAAACAGTACAAATCATTCTCCCTTTTTACATATATATATTTTTTTTTCTTCAGCACCTGAAACTATAAAAGAGAAGGCCATACCAGCTAGGAAAGGTATCTCTGCTTGCAAATGCTTGAGTACAGCAAACTTCATAAGCCACCTCTGCTGCTAATAGTTTTCATATAGACATAGATTCTTTCTGTGCTATAAACATGCACAACATTTTAAACACCTTGATTGGCAACTAATCGGTCCCACTGCTACTGATAGACTTATACATATTTCAAAAATAACTGCATTGGTGACAATTTTTTTTTATCAAATATGTTTTGCCCAATGTAGAACCTGAGGCTCCAAAAGAAAAAGCCAAACCACTGAAAGGTATATTTTATAAGAATGATCATACATCATATCTCCTCTAATGACCCTTAAAATCGATTTACAGTTATTCAAACAATTACTCTCAAATCATGATAATCTAACAACAGTGCCACATTCGCTGTTGAACCTGAGAGAGACACTGTTTTTCATATCATCAGAGTCTGAACCTCCAGAGGAGAAGGCCAAACCAGCTAAGACAGGTATCTGCTAAGTTGATAACAGCAATCTTTACCTCAAAATCAGTTAGCTATTATTCAAACAATTTCACAAAAAAACAATTAGAAGAACACTTTTACCTATAAACAGTATAAACACTTTGATGTAGTACCTAAACATACTACCTTAAAAAACAACAGAGAACTCTGTGTTTCATGTCTCATTCAGAGCCTGAACCTCCAAAGGAGAAGGCGAAACCAGTTAAGAAAGGTATCACTACTAGTAATTGGCTGACAAACTTTATTGACCACCTCTAATGACCATCTAATGGCTAACTGCTGGTCCTCACCACGCCTTTTAACCAACTGCAAAACATTTATTGCATCACATCATAGCAACTCTTTTCTAGTGTTTTCATTTGCATAACACCGCTAACTAAACACACTGATTGTTCAGCTGATGTATAACTATATATATAAATAATTATATATCATTACTATATACATAATTTGATTTTTATGAATTTGGTCCAATGATCCATATACTAGCAGATGCTTGAGTTTTAAAACAGCACAGTTTTAAACTGTCAGCAACCTTTAACTTACCCTTTTTTTTTTGGAAAAAACGTTCTTCACTTTGCCTTTTAAACTAAATAATCTTTTGTCCAAAACAGAACCTGAGGTTCCTAAGGAGAAAGTCAAACCAGCCATCAAAGGTGTATATTTAATTATCTCTTCCAAATACAATATAGCATTGCTACCTTTTCCAACGACATAATTTGCATTCTTTGCAACCTATTTCTGGACTTACAGTACAACAAACATTTAGATAAAAACAGTACAAATCATTCTCCCTTTTTACATATATATATATATTTTTTCTTCAGCATCTGAACCTATAAAAGAGAAGGCCATACCAGCTAGGAAAGGTATCTCTGCTTGCAAATGCTTGAGTACAGCAAACTTCATAAGCCACCTCTGCTGCTAATAGTTTTCAATATGACACTAATGCTAAATAGTAGTAACATTTCCTCTAAATGACCTGTCTAACGCAGAACCCGAGGTTCCAAAGGAGAAAGCCAAACCAGTCTCAAAAGGTGCTGATACATATATGCACGTCAGCTTCACTCACTTCAAACCAGAGCTGCATTACCTTTTCTAATGCCCTCACTGGCAATGCACCCCTAACCGAACACCAACTACCTCTGCAGATATTTAATTAATAACAGCTAGTCTCATTATTTGTATTGATTATGTTTTGCCCAATGCAGAGCCCGAGGTTCCAAAAGAGAAAGTCAAGCCACTGAAAGGTAGACTTCAGCAGAATGGACAAATAGTTAACTTGCCTAACACAGAAAACTGACCCGTAAAATTAATTTATGACTATTCAACCAGTTACTCTAAAATATTCACAAACAACATTTGAAATCAGTGGAGCAGTTTTTAACAGATTTCAGTACTGCTGAAACTCGCTGTTTTTCGTAACTCCCTCAGAGCTTGAACCTCCAAAGGAGAAGGCCAAACCAGCTAAGAAAGGTATCTGTACTTGCAGAAAAACAACAAACTTTATAAGCCACCTCTTACTGCCTCAGCTAATATTATTCAATATAATGCTAACTCTCCTCAGTTCATCTTCTGCTAACTCTCCCAAATGATCTTCTGTTTAAAGCAGAACCTGAGGCTCCAAAGGAGAAAGCCAAACCAGTCATAAAAGGTGCTGATACAGACATAGATTCTTTCTGTGCTATAAACATGCACGACATTTTAAACACCTTGATTGGCATTCCTTCATTTGCAACTAACCGGCCCCACTGCTACTGATAGACTTCATATACATATTTCAGAAAAAAACTGCGTTGGTGACAATATTTTTTTTTATCAAATATGTTTTGCCCAATGCAGAACCTGAGGCTTCAAAAGAGAAAGCTTTGCTTGAGTACAGCAAACTTCATAAGCCACCTCTGCTGCTAATAGTTTTCAATATGACACTAACGCTAAATAGTAGTAACATTTCCTCTAAATGATCTGTCTAACGCAGATCCCGAGGTTCCAAAGGAGAAAGCCAAACCAGTCTCAAAAGGTGCTGATACATATATGCACGTCAGCTTCACTCACTTCAAACCAGAGCTGCATTACCTTTTCTAATGCCCTCACTGGCAATGCACCCCTAACCGAACATCAACTACCTCTGCAGATATTTAATTAATAACAGCTAGTCTCATTATTTGTATTGATTATGTTTTGCCCAATGCAGAGCCCGAGGTTCCAAAAGAGAAAGTCAAGCCACTGAAAGGTAGACTTCAGCAGAATGGACAAATAGTTAACTTGCCTAACACAGAAAACTGACCCATAAAATTAATTTATGACTATTCAACCAGTTAATCTAAAATATTCACAAACAACATTTGAAATCAGTGGAGCAGTTTTTAACAGATTTCAGTACTGCTGAAACTCGCTGTTTTTCGTAACTCCCTCAGAGCTTGAACCTCCAAAGGAGAAGGCCAAACCAGCTAAGAAAGGTATCTGTACTTGCAGAAAAACAACAAACTTTATAAGCCACCTCTTACTGCCTCAGCTAATATTATTCAATATAATGCTAACTCTCCTCAGTTCATCTTCTGCTAACTCTCCCAAATGATCTTCTGTTTAAAGCAGAACCTGAGGCTCCAAAGGAGAAAGCCAAACCAGTCATAAAAGGTGCTGATACAGACATAGATTCTTTCTGTGCTATAAACATGCACGACATTTTAAACACCTTGATTGGCATTCCTTCATTTGCAACTAACCAGCCCCACTGCTACTGATAGACTTCATATACATATTTCAGAAAAAAACTGCGTTGGTGACAATATTTTTTTTTATCAAATATGTTTTGCCCAATGCAGAACCTGAGGCTTCAAAAGAGAAAGCTTTGCTTGAGTACAGCAAACTTCATAAGCCACCTCTGCTGCTAATAGTTTTCAATATGACACTAACGCTAAATAGTAGTAACATTTCCTCTAAATGATCTGTCTAACGCAGATCCCGAGGTTCCAAAGGAGAAAGCCAAACCAGTCTCAAAAGGTGCTGATACATATATGCACGTCAGCTTCACTCACTTCAAACCAGAGCTGCATTACCTTTTCTAATGCCCTCACTGGCAATGCACCCTAACCTAACATCAACTACCTCTGCAGATATTTAATTAATAACAGCTAGTCTCATTATTTGTATTGATTATGTTTTGCCCAATGCAGAGCCCGAGGTTCCAAAAGAGAAAGTCAAGCCACTGAAAGGTAGACTTCAGCAGAATGGACAAATAGTTAACTTGCCTAACACAGAAAACTGACCCATAAAATTAATTTATGACTATTCAACCAGTTAATCTAAAATATTCACAAACAACATTTGAAATCAGTGGAGCAGTTTTTAACAGATTTCAGTACTGCTGAAACTCGCTGTTTTTTGTAACTCCCTCAGAGCCTGAACCTCCAAAGGAGAAGGCCAAACCAGCTAAGAAAGGTATCTGTACTTGCAGAAAAACAACAAACTTTATAAGCCACCTCTTACTGCCTCAGCTAATATTATTCAATATAATGCTAACTCTCCTCAGTTCATCTTCTGCTAACTCTCCCAAATGATCTTCTGTTTAAAGCAGAACCTGAGGCTCCAAAGGAGAAAGCCAAACCAGTCATAAAAGGTGCTGATACAGACATAGATTCTTTCTGTGCTATAAACATGCACGACATTTTAAACACCTTGATTGGCATTCCTTCATTTGCAACTAACCAGCCCCACTGCTACTGATAGACTTCATATACATATTTCAGAAAAAAACTGCGTTGGTGACAATATTTTTTTTATCAAATATGTTTTGCCCAATGCAGAACCTGAGGCTCCAAAAGAGAAAGCCAAACCACTGAAAGGTATATTTCAAAAGAATGATCATACATCCTAAATCAGCGCTAAATATAAATTGATGACAGCAAAGCTTATCTAAAAAAACTGCTTCTCACCTACTCATTATACTAGAACATTTTGACATAGCAAAAATAAAACATCAGAAATCTCTGTTTTTCATGTCTCATGTAGAGCCTGAGTCTCCAAAGGAGAGAGTCAAACCAGCTAAGAAAGGTATCACCACTGGGCTAAATGTATAATTTGTTGACGGCAAACTTTGTCTGCCCCAGTTATGCCAATTTCACCCAATTACATCAAAATATTGTCACATAGAAAAAAAACCAAGCGGCTACTCTAGAACAACAGAAATCTCTCTGTTTCATGTCCCTTTCAGAGCCTGAACCTCAAAAAGAGAAGGCCAAACCAGCTAAGAAAGGTATCTGTAAAAGCAGATAATTAAGTTTGGGATAGCCGACTCTTTGAACAACCTCTAACTGACTTGGCAGAAACAATTTTCTATGTAAAACCAATATATTTTAAGACTAAAGTGTCCCACCGCAGAACCTGAGGTTCCAAAGGAGAAAGCCAAGCCAGTCATAAAAGGTGCTGATACAAAGCAGCATTGTTTAATCCGTTCACATGCATCACGTCCCTAAAAGTGCATGGCATTGAGAGTGACCTTTCACAGAGTAAAATAAATCATTTTAAAAAACCTCAGAAAAGACCTTATTTTTCATGTGTCCTGTAGAGCCTGAACCTCCAAAGGAGAAGGCCAAACCAGCTAAAAAAGGTATCACTCCTAAATGTACAAGTTGATGACAGCAAATTCAAACAGCTTCTCACACAATTATATCAAAACATTTTTGCATAGTAAAGACAACAGGCTATTCTAGAACATCAGACAACTTTGTGTTTCATGTATCCTTCAGAGCCTGAGCCTCCAAAGGAGAGGGTCACAGCTAAGAAAGGTATCTATACTGGCAGATGGTTGGATTTGGAACTGCAAAAAATGGTTGGCGCTACATTTTCTTACCAGCTTCCTAAATGGATGTCTGGAAAGATATGCCTTACTAACGATACTGTCAGTTCTCAGCTGAGTTCTCCTTGCCCCTCTGGCCCTTACTTAAATTATTATTTCGACCATATTGCGGTTTTGCTTCGCCAGTGGTTATTTTGCCTGTAATTGCTCAATTAGATTAACATTACATGGACTTTTGGTCCTTAGTTGCTTTATACTGTATGGGCAAAATTCTCTTCGCCTGCAGCTAAGTGCTTTTTTGGACTTACCTGGGAGAATTTCGCCCATATGTGAACGGGGCTTTGCTGACGCTAAACTTCCCCTTACACCTCCTGACTCCCTTTGGTATTGAATGGGGGTGTATGGATGATGGATCCCTCTTAACAAAGTACAGTTGATTCCTGGACAGTCCCTTCAAGTTTCTTTCCAGACCCTGGCCAGACACTTCACCTAATGTCTATATTTCTTGCTTGTTTCTCAGGACCTGAAGAATCTCTTCAGAAATATCTGCAACTGCATGGCATCCCTCAACATGCTAGGCTACTACTGCTGAGCATTTAATTATTTTTTGAAAAAAATATTAGTACTAATATCATTCTTTTTTTTTGCCCATGCAGAAGTCGTGGTTCCAAAAGAGAAAGCCAAACCTGCACCAGAAAAGAAAGGTGCTGATTTTCATCCAGGCATATTAATGCTATCACAGTACATAGAAGACTTTTACTGCTATCACATTATGAAATTATAAAATGCAAAGTAACAAATGATCAAAGTAGAATCTTAAGTATGACCATTCAAATGAATGAAAACAATACACTTACATCAGTGGCATTAATGTTGGTTTGGAGGTATGGAGAGATGCTGTATATTAGTACAGTGCTAGTAGTATCCAACATCCATCCTTACATAAGCTTTCTCTCCTAAGATAGCTTTCCCACAAAGTTTTATACATGTGTTATTTTACTCAGAGCCTGTATCTCCAAAGGAGAAGGCTAAACCAGCTAAGAAAGGTATCTCCTCCAATGATCAGATAACACTGTTATCAGATCCATTTCAATCTTATCACAACAGACACTCCAGGCCCTTGAACTTAAACATCTCCTGGTTTCTGCTGTCGCTGTGTCTGTTTATTAAAAACACCACACATCTTTTGGATTTTCATTTTCATTTCCAGTACTACCACTTGCTTGTATTCATTTGCCTAAATGATCTGTTCTTTCTAATAGAACCCAAACCTCCAAAGGTGAAAGCCAAGCCAGCACCAGAACTAAAAGGTAATTTTACTTCTGATTCTATCTTTGATTTGTCACTCATGTTAGGGGATTAGCATAGATTATCTTGGAAAAGTGAACTGACATCAGTGTGAAATTAGTAAATTTCCTATCATACATCTTATAGTTACAGCAATAGTTTTTATTAATTATTTTATAGTAAGGTAGATACCCAAATCATTTTTACCCAATTTCTTTTTGGATTCAGAGCCTGAGCCTCCCAAAGAGAAGGCCAAGCCAGCTAAGAAAGGTATCTCATTCACATTACTTTAGTTTATTGCATGCAAGTTTGCAGCACAATGGTATTGTAGGATGAAATCCCTTCAGGCTCTAAGTCCTTTCATTTCAACCCTATGTTCCAATAGTCAAGTATTCCAACATTTATTTACATCTCCAGCTAAAAGCCAAGTCAGTCTGGCAGTTTGCCCACACAGACCATGTGTAGTTCTGTATAACATGATTTGTTCTATGAGCCATGGGAGGGGAGGAGTAATTATTGCCAGTAGGTTTCACTAATGTCCAGTTTCAAAATGTCCAGAAGCTGAGGTTCCAAAGGTGAGAGCCAAACCAGCTCCGCCAACGAAAGGTAATGTGTTTTATTGTGATGTTAGCCCATGCATTCTGCTTTTTATTGTCAACCTTTTATTCACCTAATTTATACATATAGTATCTTATCATGTAATAATCAATCATTACATGATTGATTAATCATGTAATCAAATAATGTTAGCATTTTTTTGAAACCTCAGAACCTGAGCTACCAAAGGAGAAGGCTAAACCTGCTAAGAAAGGTAGCCCCCGCTAGCCTTTTGGTTACAAGACTCCATTCTTTAATAAATAAAGAACAATAAACTAATTCTTCTTTCTGATTTAATATAGACGAAGAAGTTGCTAAAGAGAAAGTCAAGCCTGCACCAGCAGTAAAAGGTAATGACATCAACATATCTCAAAACCTTTCTATATTCTTTCTTAAATCAGCTCTGTGCTTTCTCTGACTGTAATAACTTTTAGTTAGCCCACAGTAGAAGAGTTTGAGGTTTGAATAACCAAGAGGATGAGGTAGTGTTATAAATACTATACCCCCCTTTTCTTTTGATGCATTTCCTGTTTTTGTTTACTACTCTGATGCAGAGCCTGTAACTCCAAAGAAGGCCGCACCAGCCAAGAAAGGTGTTTGTCTCTCTATGCTTCTAAATCATTAGGAGAACATATGCCTTAGTGTAGATTTCTGTGAAGTTGTGTGTGTGTGTTTGTGTGTGTGTGTATGTATAGCTTGAGCTCCAGAAGGTTTACATTTTCTCATCTGATTTCATTGCCTTCTTATCTGAATCAGAACCAGCACCACCCAAGGAGAAGGCTAAAACTGCTAAGAAAGGTGGGTCTAGCTGACAGTTTGTCTGTAGATGAAAGTACTGTGGAGTGATGCAGTAACTACAGCAATGTCCACTAAGCCAAGTACAAATGAAAACACCACTTACATTATATGTGATTCAAATGATCTTTACACCCAAAAGACCTAAACTTGAGGTTAAAGCTCTTCCAAGCATTTCCCAGTGTGTCACTTCATCATTAGTTACTGGAGACCAAGCACAGTACCCATGCTAGCTTTGTCTGTTTCAGAACCTGAGGTTTCAAAGGAGAAAATCAAACCCACGAAGAAGGGTAAGTCTACTGCTGTGCTCCTAAGAATTCTGTCTAATTTAATAAAGCCAACACTGACTTTGAAAATGACCAAAAAATAAATTACATTTTCTACCACTGACAGAACCTGAGGCTCCTAAGGAAAAAGCTGCACCAACAAAGAAAGGTAATAATTAGATAAATTATAATTAAATAGATAATTCTCCCCACACACATACTTCCTGTCTAGTCTATATATTCATAGAATCTGTGAAATGAGAGTCACAAGCAGATAGGAGGAGAGATGGGTTAGCTCAATGCTGTTTTCCATTTTTCCCAACCTAAGTAAATGACCGCATTACATCATTCTATCAGGCAATCAGGCAGAGTAGGAAACTGACAGATGATTGTTTTAAATTAAATTTCCCTGCACTCCCTGTATTGGAGGTGACTAAACCAGAACAAAGTAGGCATAAAAGCTGACCACTGAAGGTGTTTACTGAATTAATTACGTATTCAATTTACATCTTTATTCTAATACACAAGAGTGATATTAAGTTATAAATCATTCAGAACAAATTAGTTAAAAAAGAGATTTTTCTTTCTTTTCTTTCTTTTTGTTATACCCACTCCATGGCAATTTTTAATGGTTATCCTGTTGCTAAAAGAGTTATTTGCCTCTGGTTTATTTCTGAATAGAATTTGATTCTCTGAAAAATATTACAAAAACAACTCCAGCAAAGACAGGTAAAATTCTTCAGTTGAATAACACATTAAGGATCTGCCAAAGCATGTTCTTTCCAGGGTTTGCATGTTTATTTAAGGCTTTTGTCTGGTAGGTTCACCTACTGACAAATGTAATGGGTGTAAATCACTTCGTATTGAGTTAATATCTGCCTTTATACACAGCCATGTTATATAAAACAAGTTTTAAGTTGAATGTGTTTGCACAACAACTTATTTACAGATATATTCTTCAAGACTTTCTTTTTTTGTTTAACTTAGAGCGCAAAGCTTTAATGGAGAAAGCCAAAGCAGCCAAGAAAGGTATTTTGAAAAGACAAAAGATACTGTATGTTAAAGGTGTAGCAAGATGTGCCTAAATTGTTGTTTCTCAGCTAAACTGACACATTGTTTTGTTGCAATGTAGCCATTGGCTTACTGTATGTAAACAACATTGGTTAAAGGCACTCAAGGCAAGATTGTTATGGACAGATTTGGAGCATCAGTCTTGTCACTGCTATCTTGCCTTGTCTCCTGTTTTACAGCTGAAGCAGATGTTAGTTTAGAATGAGAGATCGGCAGTGGCTTTCGCAGTAGCGGTAAAGTTATTGACAGCAGCAGAGCGCTTGGCATCTTGCGCTATATACTAGTGTGTGTGTGTCTGTGTGTGTGAGAGGGAAACATGCCTCAAAATCTCCACAGGTCTTACAAGCATACAGGATATTGGAACTATAACTCCTAACACACTACTGTATAATCTGCATGTCTCTCAAATATGGCTATATTAATTATTATTGTTATTCTTATTATCATTATCAACAACAACAACAACAACAACAATAATAATAATAATGAATAAAAAATAACTTGTTAATTTGTGTTAAATCAAAACCTCTGTTTTAAACATAAACTGTGTCGCATCCCAAATTGCATTAACATCTTTAGAAATACTGTAATGTTTGATCAGTTACCTTACTGAGAGAGCTTCCTTGACAAAACTCCTGTCTCCTGATATAGAACCAGTGGTGCTGAAAGAAAAAACAAAGCCTGTCCCAGTGAAAGGTATATGGCATGTACTAATGTTATGGGCAATGGCACTCAATAACATGTGGACAATGGCATAATATTATGGTCAGTGATATAATAACATTATGGTCAATGGAATATATGCTAAAAGCATATAACTTTATGGTTAATGGCATAGTAATAGTATAACCAATGACATACATTACTATGGCCCTAACAGCATGTTATGTTCCTCTTTGTTTCAGAAGCAGAGATTCCAAAGAAGGTTAAACCTACAAAGAAAGGTATTAAGTGCAGTTTTATGTTTGTAGTGAATGAAGTAATCCCTTTTTAATATAATGTGATAATGCAATTGGCAAAATTGGCAGCATTTTCAGTTGATTTGGCAATACCTCCACTAAAATACAAAGTTGGTGAAATCTAACATGGGTTTGATGTTGCACCACAGAGCCCGAGGAACCAGTAAAAGTGGCAGTCCCGGCGCCAACACAGGAAGGTAAGACCTGGATTTGTTTGCCTCCACAAAAGAATGGTGTGGCTTTATTGGCATGAGGAATGGTTTAAAATATTATCTGGCGAGGTCGATTGATTCTGTGTGGATTTCTGTCATTTTTGTATTGGTTGTAAATATGTGATTAAAAAATAATATTATGTGATTATCCCCAGAACCTCCAATACTAGAGGGCCTTGGTGTGGAAGAAGAAGGTGAGTATGCATGGAGAGATATCACTATGCTTTTGAAAGATAAAATTAGGACAGAGGGTTTGGGATTGGGTACAGTATTAATTAATTATAAATAATTCAAATAAATTCAATTAAATTAATGAATTATTTGTCTGTTTTTTTCCCATGTTTGTCCAAATCCAGAGGACATCCCGTACTTCCAGTGTTTCTTTGTGGATGAAGAAGACACTCACTACCCGTTCTTCCCCTTCTCACCACCTCAAATGTGAGACCGTCACACCACCAAGATAACCCTGGATAATCTGGACATAGCTTGGTGTGTCGTTAAGTCACATGACTACCATTACTGCTGTGCTCGGACAGGGCAGTGTAATGGTCACCACTGGTTCGACATGGATAACATGATGGCTGGTGGTCTTCACCGAAACTGCCAATGACAAATGGTGATAACAGTTTTGTTTGTACACCTCGGTTTGCTTTTAACAGACCACAGAAGCAGGAGACACCATCTTTTTTTCCCCAGGTGGTTTACAAGCCTTAAACATTTTTGTGTTAGTATACTAGAGCAGTATTTAGTTGTTTCAATGAAACATACAAAAGTTCAGGATGTCGCCATTTAAATAAACACCTCAGCCATGTCTCACTTGAATCAATGTTTGTTTTGACAATGGCTAAATAACTTAAACTTAAATTGACACGAGTAGTATAAATAGATTTATCTTCTGTGCAACATTTTGTTGTAAAATGTTTAAGTCATTTTAAAACACCAACAAAGTTAAAAACATGAGGTTGAGGGACCTGAATAGTCAGCCAAACAACAAAGCTGAGTTTTCTAGGGGCTCCTTTGTGTTATGGGTGTCCACTTCTCATCTTTCCTGTCCAAACCAGGAGAGTGTTGTGCTTTTACTCTGAAAGAGCTACCAGAGGTATCTATCGACCACCATAATATTACTACCTGACAAGCCCTTCATGGGTGTACATTACAGAGTGTCTGTGTCTACACAGATTAAAAAGTCTTATTTCAACATCGAACGACAGGACAATTGTCGACATGCTCCTCATTTTAATAGGGTGCTGAGTCAAAGCATTCCATTATATTAGCCGTCAGAATGAGGTTTTCTTTTTTGTTATGTATTTTGTCTTTCCTTTTTTCAAGACAAACTTTTCAACACAAACGTTCAACTTGAAGTTGTATTCAACAAATTTACAAAACCTTTTCCTTGAGCAATGTTATTTTTACTATCTATATTCATTCTATCTTTAGACGTTTAATATAGTGGCAGCAAAACACTTTTTTGTCAGAGGTCAAGGCCATTATTTTTGACCTTGGTGATTAAACTGCACAAACTTCCACTTTCATTTTTCTTTTAGTTGCAACTGGTGCAATAATTTAAATAATCTGAAATTTAACAAAGACAGCACTAATGTTTCTCATGACAAAGCTCTTGGTGTGGACAGTATGTGGTAGAAATCAGGTCTGAAGGTATCAAGTCCATTTTGTTTTCAACCAACAGACCAAATGTCATCTTGAGCCATAACAGCATTTGAAACTATACACATACATTTTTGTTCTGCAGATCAAGAGATTTTTTTGCATATTTTCAGTTGTAAAGTTGCCTAAGCAAGTAAGAACTAGAAATATTTTATGAAGATATCAATCATTTATATATATATTTTTTATAATAATATCTTATGGAGAGACCCATCATGATTACATGTACAATTTAAACTTTTCAAGAACGTATCTCAAAGCTACATTTAATGATTTTGCCTATGTTGATAATTTGTTGTTTTGAATAAGAAAATGCTTTAAATTTAAATAATCATCTCAAACATCTCAAAGGCCTTGTTGTGGCATTAATTTGCCAAGGGGCCTAACAGCTTTGCTTGTTTATTTTTGTTTGTTCATCCATCAAAGTGGAGAGCTGTAAGTTGCTTTCTGTTTGAGTTTGACAAAGCCAACGAAGCGACAATTGAATGACCTAGCGCTGTGAGCACAATAGTACGCTATAGAAATAGAGCATTAAATGCAATCTCTGTTCACTCTTCTTGTGTCCCTGTACAGTATCATAGTGTTAACCAGTGGCTCCCAAACGTTTCATAGCAGGTCCCTGTGTGCAACAATTACAGCATGCAACTATGTGAGAATGGGAAACTAAAGGGGGCATGCTTCAAATATTGGGTATTTTTTGACCAATAGACAACTGATTCCTCAACTGATTCCCTTCCCCTTTTAACGTTTGTGTTATCTGGTGAAGCAGCCCATTTTTGGATCAAGCTCTGAACCAGATTTTCCGGTTCTAAACCAATTTATTATTGGTCAAAATGTCCAACAGGTTCAATATATGGAGTGTGAACCAGAAAAAACACGATTCTCTGGCCTATTTGGGAACCACTGGCGTAGAGACTACACTATTATGGCATATTAATGGTAAAATATTTTGCTTTTGTTTATCTTCCCACCCTATAACAACAAAGTACTGTGTGATTCTGAGAGCAAACAGACAATGGCAGTACTGTTTGAGTGTAGACGGCATAGGCTAGTTAACATATGACAGGGACCACACAGCGAGTGTGTAGACGCCTTCACTCATGTAGTCACAGTGTCAGAAGTTTGGCTCTTTATATATCATTTTCTTTTCTTTTCTTTTTTCTTTTTTTATTTCTTTTTGTTGTTGTATTTATTCTGAAAAGCACATAATGTGTTGACAGTGTTTGCCCAGACATTGTTGTTAATGTCCAGTTTGAAGGTGTTATCCTCAAGAACACCTGATGTTTATGAGATCACATCAGACCCATGCTGTGGGTCCATGGGCTTTTAGGCAATAAAACATGGCGGCCAAAAGAATGTAACACTCATAATCACAATGGATTAAGGGTTGGTCTTCAGCAGAATCAGGGCAGCATTCTGGGGGGCCGTGTTATTGTGTTCATTTACAAGACAAACTAATGCAGTCTGTGTGCATGTAAATATTCTTGGGGTGAAACTAGTTGACTAATGCCCTTGTTCTCTTAAGACATGCAGGAATTTAATATGCTTAACTTCTGCATGCAAGTGAAACAAAGAGTATTAGATAACTGATCATCCATACTGAGAATATCTGCACATCGGGCTTTTGACGTCATGTTGATGCCCTTGTTGTAACCCTCAATGTTTACACAAGTGTACAATATATAGTTCAGATATGTTTACATTGCCTTAGCAAAATATTACACAGTACTGTGTTAGAAAAATGGTCTGAATATAAACACTGTCTTCTTTATTGTTAGAATGGTCTTTTTCAAATTATGTGAATATCAAATTATTACAGTGACAACAGTATGGTTGTGATACAATAATTTACTGTGTTGTTGATGCTATATGGATACAAAGAAGAGACAAAACAAGACCAAGATCACTGTTGAGACATTTGATCAGATATTTGAGGCATGAGCATGTTGAGAACTGTATGCTCAGTACTGTGCTACCTTTTTGACCAGTCATCAACTGGATGGTCTTGTGCTGTGTTTGAAAGATATGAAACCACATATGTTAAGTCTGATTACAATATGATATGGATGATATGGCTTTTGTGCCAGTTTAGAAACACTGCAGATGCAATGTCACAAATGAATGTGGAAATGAGTAATTTGAACAAGTAGTCTAATCTACTGCATGGTGTGATAGTAAGTTTTGTGCTTCTAAACATGCTAGCCACCCGAGCTGAGGTATTACTAGAATCAGGTGTGTTTTAAACTGGAGTAATTTGTAGCCTACACTAAAACTATTGTTTGCAGAGAAAGAATAAGCCAGGGATTTGTATTCATCTATTTTAATTCTGATTCTTGTATATGTATCCCATTTGTTTGAGATATTTCACATATAAAAAGACATAGCCTAAGTTAATATTTAGATACAGTGGGAGACTCAAATGATGTACCTATTATTTTCTCTTGGGGATTTTCCCATATCAAGATGCTCAGTTTTGTAACAGTGTTTTGCAAACACCTCCATACAGACATGCTGCAGTTACAGCAGTGTTACATAGTGTCTTAGTTCAAAGCACTTACACTAAGGAAGATATCATACATCTTTTCTTCAGCTCTTCACATTTGCAAGGTGTTTCATTATATCTGTCAGATTGCCTATATTTGCACACCTAAAGGTTAATTTATGCCAGTGTGATTGCCAGTGTATGTGGGTTGCAGTAGCCAGTACATAGTGTGTAGTAAGGATTATGATTGCCCTGAAATTGCCATAACAATTTAGGCAACCTGGTGTTCATTAGTTGTCATTTTTGCACTTTATATGCTGGTTTGAACAGGTTGCAATGAGACCAGCAGCCTGCCCCTTACTGTAAACTCATGGATCTGACTTCCCCATTTTCACATGCAAGAATCAGAACTAATAATATCAGTACTGAGTAAAGTTGATGATTAAACTCATAAGTGTAATTATGAGTATGTAGAAGTTTATCTTGTTGTTTTATTATATGTCTAATAAACTTCCCTGTACTTCAAATAGTTTGTTGTCTATTTGATTATTTGTAAGACTTTTCTTTCATAGTTGTTTCAACTTCTGGTGCCACTAGGTGTCGCCATTACACCCAGGTAGGTTTTTTTCTGTCAGCCTGTAACACACTGATACTGTTTTAATTTATAGCCCACTCTTTACCATCATTAATGTTAATTTTTTCAGTTGTGCTTATTACATCTATCTTTAACTATTTATGTTATGTTATATCTCTATTGTTAAACATTTATGTTATGCTGGAATATTTATTTCAGAAACTTCAGATTTGGAAAATAGTTTTTCTGCCATACAAACTACATTTCAACCACATTAACAGACTACATTATTAAAAACTGTGCCGATATATAACTATGGCATATACAAGACTATCCCAAGAGGTAGCAGGGTCCACTTGTAGCAACCACTCCACCCTTTGTTGGAATTCAAATGTAGCCATGATCAAGCTCGCTGTCTAGCCTTTGGCTATATCACGCTATGCTAGCACTTCACCAGCCATAATGAAGTCCCATGTTCCGGAACTCAGCTTTGTTGGAGGCTGACTCTGGCGCCATTCTCTTAGCTGTCCATGCAATGCCTGTTGTTCCCATAGAAGGCATGGAGAGGTTCCAATCAGCTTCTTTTGTGTTTTCACTTGGAGACAAGCAGACACTCTTTCAGGACACTTGGCACCATGTGACAATGATGTCACTTGTGAACCTCAAAGCAATTGAACTCACTCACTCATTTACACGCAGACACACACACACAGTCTCTCACACTCATACACACACATTCAGGTCTGCCGAGACAAGCAGTGCAATCAGGTTATAGCTAATCAAGCTGAATCCCACATCCAATATAAAGCCAAGGGGGTCAAATATTCAAACATTCTTCCCTGGTGCCAAAATGGCATCAGAGAGACAGAAAGAGTTGCCTAGCCTCTTTCAGTCTGTCCCACACACTGGCACCCCTCTCTCTCCATTCAGAACCCAAAGAAAGCACAGCAGTACCCACTGCCAACTGCATAATGACTGTGTTTTCAGATTGGGCTTGGATTCATCTGCACATTCAGCTTGATTCAATTTGCAGTCCCTAGCAAACTTATTTTAGATGAATCTAGTAGCTGTGGACAAGAAACGTCACATGAATGAACTGAAAATACAATGTATGGGTGTATCATTTGCACTACACACTTACTCAGAAACACACAACACACATTTCTATCCTAAAGCTCAAAATGCTATCAAAGCACATTGAAACTAATTCCATCTCAGTCAATAGAGTCCAGGCATAGATCATGGACTGTTTCCCTACTAGTCTGTGACAGAGAAGGTATCCATGGAGAAAGCTAAAGATCATAAGATCTGTGAGAAGTCCAGCCTTAATGAGGATTAGCACTGTGTGTGCTCGGGCAGCGACACTGACAGTCTGACACACATTTCTGTCGAGCACCCACAGGACGCTGCCTCCACCAGGAGATTGGTGTCTGTCTCTCTCTCTGTGTGTGTGTGTGTGTGTGTGTGTGTGTGTGTGTGTGTGTGTGTGTGTGTGTGTGTGTGAGAGAGAGAGAGAGAGAGAGAGAGAGAGCTCTGGGGGTGAATGAATTACAACAGACATTCCACCACAAACCATTCATTAGAATGTATCCAACTCTACTGAGTTCATTTGGACAATGTCTGTATATAAATACATCTAGTTGAGAGTGTCACTCTCTAGTGCTCAAGTTTTCATTAAATGCACAACTCTGGCATAATTAAGCCAGCTGGAGTGAATTGTGCTTTGCCGTTGCAGTGCATCAAAGGCATTGTGTGCATTAAAGATAGCATGAGCTCTGGACACAATAGTCCATTTTTTCCACTCCAATTGCTGTGCTCTTGTGACAGAAGGAGCCCATTCACTAGCAGTCTGAGGTTTAGCAGCCCACATTCAACGACAACTTAATCAGCAGCTTTCAGCCAGAATTCACTACAGAAAAAAATTGTGTGAATGCTTTCTATATGTATTCTTTTATTCTTTTGTAAGTTACAATCAACCTTACTACTACTTGCTCCTCAGAAATTTTGAATAAATAAAAGGTGTTGGTATTTTGAATAGATATTGACAAAAGCAATGCTTTCCAAAGGCTGCAAAATTTTCATATTCTGTTGTATATGGAAAGCATCCTGTTGTTTCACAGCCTTTTCTAAACTTCATATTTCTACCTACAAAACTGAAGCAAACGTATCATTTAAAAACTGGACATGTTTGCTTCAGTTTTGTCCATATTATTGCCTGTACGTGGTTGGTTGACTCTATCGAATGATGCTCCTATGTAAAGACACTCAGGATTAAGAGATTATCATGGAATCATGGATAGCTCACACCAACGGCAGGTGGACGTTCCTTGAGGTTACTCTGGGTCATTCTCCTCCATCCGCGTTTCTGAAGAGGAACAAGGGCAGTTTGTGCCCACAGCTGTCAAGTGAAGAGCCAGTGAACAGTGGCAAGCCTGTGACTTTTCAAATCTTTCACAGAATGTGAGTTTGTGAGGTTCACAAAACTACTATCAAAGCCCTATTAGCATGTGCTACATTTATGACTGGTGTGCCGGTTTTTCACGCTCAAGCGCTCCGGGAAACGATAAAGTTAGTTGCCAATTATTTAGTGTAATTAATTGCCAACTATTTTAGTTGCCAAAACAGTTCGCGTCATATTGATGAAAATACCTCAAAAGTACAGTTTGCTGCATCTCAAAGTGATTGCAGCATCATCCATAAAAACTATTACCTCATCCTGTAAAATAGTCCAGGGGCTACTGAGATACTGTTTGAATTATTCACCTGAGAGAGTCAGTAATTCAGACTGTATGTTGCATTTACAAATATAAAAAGTACTTGGGAAGTTTATTGTCCTGTGAACATCGAGCATCTACCAGAAGTTCACGGAGGGCTCAACAACATGCCACCATCATTCACGGAGGGCTCTGCCACCATCATTGAGCGACTAGCCTTGTAACGATAACAAGCCTTGAACAACTTCCCAAAGGCATCCGTTTCTAAGTTGAGAAAATCTATTTAACCAGTTCTCAACTCTTCAGCGATGGCATGAATACGCAGAAATAGGTAACCCCAAATCCTTCAAATATGGTACGTACATATAAGAAGCTAAACCCAGTATAATAAGTGACTAAAAGTCCTGGGGGTATTCCAAGAAACTGAATACGTGATAAACCTGACTTAATTAACCTTGAAAAGGTGGTAAATCTGGTAATAGAGTGGCCTGCTGATTTTGTTTAGAAAGAAAGGGAGGACTCCAGGCACTTCTGTTATCAGATTTATCACTACCTCTGGCTTGATTTGCCCTGGTTTGCCCCTTAACCGCCTTCATAGTTACTTTTTGTTGCTGTTTATGCTCAGCGAACTGGACGAAATCTGTTGTGTGTCATGTGGGCCTGCATTGACAGGCCTATGCACAATGTCTCAACTGTAGAGACATTCCCCAGTTTATTATACATTTTCTAGTTAATGAGTGTAATTATAAAAAAATGTTACATAAATAATTTCTCAGTCGATGATTGTGAAGGTTAATGATTAATCTCCTTATTATGTTGTTAAATATCAGTGGGAAAGTGTTATGCAACATAGCTTTGCAAAACGTTGCCCTTTTGTATTAAAAACAAAGGTTGCTGGTGTAAGAGATATAAAGGGTAAGGTGGTGCATTCACTGTACAACAGTTAAAAAGAAAAAAATGTTTGGATTATGCTTCATCTGATGTAGCTTTGAAAATGTAGAGAGTTATGGATGTGACAGGCATGCGCAAGCATAATATTATTTAAATATTTTTATAAGATTTATAATACAGCAGATAATTTCGTTCATTCAGTCATTCATATTCATATACTTTGTCATTATGGATGTGACCAAAAGCTAACATCTATTTTTTGACTTCATTAATATTTTAAATATACTGTAGAGCCAACTGTTTGTGCACAAATAGACTTTAGTGGAAACAAATAAACAAATGAACATACTCAGTAATCAGAGGGCTGGTTTATTTTGAAACAAACAAATAAGAACTGATATGCAAATTTTCAATTAATAAAAATAACCCATGAACAATTTCTGTACCATTTATTATAAAAGATGTTATTCACACAAACACACATTGACACTGTCATGTGATAAAAAAAAGATGTGGGTCTTCCAAGTGCATAATGCTGAGGCAAGAGAGAATGTAAACCCGCAGACACAAGTGAGAAGACCATGGCAACAGTAGCCATTTAGCTGGTTTTAATGCACTTCATGCCTTCTCATACGTACGAACGGCCTCCACACCCTCAAAGGTCAGATGCTGTCAAGTAACAGAAGAGGGGAAGTTGTTGAACCAATAATTGTTGTGAATATTGAGGATTTGGCACTTGGATACAAAGTTCTGTCCAATCCATAACCACA
The DNA here is from genome assembly GCA_027481765.1 of Tenualosa thibaudeaui. Classification (NCBI taxonomy): domain Eukaryota; kingdom Metazoa; phylum Chordata; class Actinopteri; order Clupeiformes; family Clupeidae; genus Tenualosa; species Tenualosa thibaudeaui. Next base: position 4,097,370 of record JAIFZK010000068.1, read on the forward strand.
GCCAAAGATTATGTGCACTCACCATGACCAGTTTCCCATCCTTGATCTCTCGCACAAACTTTGTCTCTTTGTCATCCCACTTTTGAACATGTAGAAGTTTGTCTCCATCCAGAGTAAGCACAGACTGCAATGAGATTTCTAGTTATTATATGCTCACAGAGTCACAAAACATCTATTCAAGATGCATTATACACATGCATTTATTTCTGTACTTCTGCAACTTTGTAACAGCAATTTATTGGATTTCAATTGACAATGTTTGTTCACTTTTTTTAATTACATTCATCAGCGTCAGAAGTCCTTAATGTCAAAAACCAACCTTTACTTTCCTGTCGTCGGCAGTGGTCTCGTCAAACTCTTCGCCGAGTTTGAATGAAATCTCTGTATTCTTGAAGGTACTTAGAGTTTTCAACACAATTTTGTCCCCGTCTTGACTGAAGACTATGGTCGGTTTGGTGACATTGCCAACTTGCCTCGTAGCAAAAGGAACACCTGTTACAGGAAAAAATGATAAATCAGAAATACATGAGACTGCAGACTCCTCAGTTCTCAGAATAATTTTCGTTCTGTCCTTTGCATGTGAAAATTTACTCACCGAGTGCTTTCATGTACTCATCGAAGTTCTGACTGTCAATCAGCTTCCATGTGGCACAGAACGCATCCATGACGACAGTTAAGCGGTTATAGTCTGCTCGCGGGACGGAAGACGATGAATGGACAAGGCTAGAGTGTGTGGTGTGTGCTCCTCGCTCACCCAGTGTTGAGCCGCAGAGTCCAATCTAATTAATACTGTCAAAGAGACGGGGTCAGACGGAGGCAGCGTTTGGGCATCCTGATTGGATGATATGAGGCCTTGCGTGAAGTTGTGATTGGTCCAGAAAGATGGCGAGAACGTGGCACTGTACTTGATTAATTTAACATGTTTAATCCGTTAACGCGTAACCCCCAACTTGTCTGAGCTGAGACTGCAAAATGAACGCTAATGTATAAATTCCGTTAAGAGCAGTGTTGGATGGGATTTGTGGTATTATCAAGATGAGAGAGGCTTAAATATTCGAAGATTAAGGTTTAAATGCTACTCGGTAGTTTAAGACAAAATAACTGCAAACTCAGCAAATGTGAACAATCTTACTCGCATCCTACAATATATTCTAATATCTTACATAGACATCGAGCGTTTGTTCTTTGCCTATCGGCATGCATAATGTACACATGCAGGCTGTGAATGAAAAACAGAAGAGAATGAGACTTAATACTGGGCTGGTTTGGCAACTTCACTCTTTAGCATCACGGGGTATCCCTACAGTAATGACAGAGACAGAGTTATCACTGTTATGTTAACCCATATGGATCATCATAAGGCCTATTGTTATAATGTATTTGAAGTATAGTAGGCTATTTTTAAATTCTAAATGAACTGAAATGTTAACAGTTCATTATACAGCCAAAGGTAACACAAACATTTAGACCTAGGGAATAAAAGAAAAACACATTATGTGGATGGGAGTTCATCACCCACATAGGGAAGGAATGGAGGTGGCAAATTCCCAGACACAGGATTTCTAGATTGCATGGGATATGAGGATTTCTATTGTTATCAAATGTTTAAATGTATTACTGTCTAGTGAGGAAGCATTGTATGCAAAGCCTCTCCACCTTGAAATGGTTTAAGATTTTTTGGCTCTTGAGACATCACTAATTCACTAACTGAGAACTGCGAACGACACAGATAATGACAGAGACATGTAATATGACAAAATGTCCACAAGATGTCAGCCAAGAGCCAGAACCGGAGGTAGAAGAGCTCACTCCAGTAGTTGATTAGTAGATCCAGCTCATCCAGACATTTTCGGGTAGGCCAACATTTCAGCATGTTCGGTACTTGTGCTTCACTAATCCAAACAATTACAATGAGGATGGTTTATAAAAGAGCTCCTGGGAACCATTAGGGACCCTATTAATCTTCCTGATGACATATTAACTAAAGCACGTATAAAATAAAACTAAAAACGTTTTAAACATGAATAAACCCTTTAACAGTATCAGAATAGTAGACAACCTGTTTTCAACTGAATTCACATTTTACATTTTATCTTGCTCCATAACGAATTATTAGAATTATATGATACTACATAGCCTTAATAAACGGCATATTATCATAGAGAGAAACATATCAATTTGATTTATTGGACAAAGCGTTTCTAGGCACTCAAAGAAATAATTGGCAGAGGCTTGAACACTTGGCATAAAGATCTTGTCATTGAGTAAGTCAAGACCCCTCACACAGAAACAGAATGTTCACGTAAGACCAGAGCTTTGCTAATCTCACTCAGAGAAGCCCAAATACAACCACTACAGGAGCGGATTGAGCAAGTCCTGCTCAGCCCGTGGGATGACACGGGCTCGCCTCATGTGCACCCTGAGTTACCACACAAACTCTACCCTGACATTAAGAGTTATGAACCACTCCCTTGTTTGTAAAAATTACAGAGCCGGGTGAGTGTCTGTCTGTGGCGGGGCGCTGGACGTGCTGGACGAGCTGAACTTCGCGAAGCCTTGGCCTCTTGGCTGAAAGTGTTTACGGCAGTTTCCTCAGACATTTTCATCTGTGCTGAGCCCTGAAACGAGCAGAAGCAAAAAGCGACTATTTTTGGAGTACCACCATCAGCGTCGTTTAAACTGAAAGTTTACCGCTCTTCCTCCCACAAACATGACTAAAACATGCCGCAATTATCCTAAAAATAGTCTTTGGATAGTGTTTATCATCAAAGCACTTGCATAATAAGTCACGTTTCACCCCGATACAGCCTAGTCTAAACATGCTTTCAGCCTGATGGAAATTGAAGGCTCATTGTGACTGTGTGGAAAAGTCTAGAAACTTTAGTCACTGCTGTTTTCAATTAGTATCCAGGTCTGAATGGCATGTCCGCTGAATGTAGACTTACAGTCTGGCAAAGCAGAGCGGAGTGTGGTGTGCAGAACGGAGCGGAGTTGAGCGCTGAGAAAGAGTGTGCCAGGACTGGCGTTTAACCAGCAGTGGCCGTCACGACGCCATGTCACCCCCGGGAGCTCTCGTATGTTTCACCATCAGTCAACCTAGATCTTTCATCTCATCAGAGAAAGCGTTGAAAGTATGAAGGTATAATACATAAATATATTATACATTAATGTTGTGCATCTGCACTCCACGTACACGCATGGGATAGTGGGAAACGTAATTTCGATTCCTATGTATGTCAAGTACATGTGAAGAAATTGAAAATAAAAGCGACTTTGACTTTGGCTTTAACATAAACATAGACCACACACACACACACATATGTATATGTGTCTGCATATACAGTATGGTCTATGTTTATGATAGATGTGATGAATAGGCATATAGGCATCTTAAGATCTTCACTCTGTTAAAATTAACATAAATCTTTTGAGTGTTATTGAGAATAAATGTTTAAACAAGGCATAAGAGTGAGAAGCTGTTGAAGTTGCTGTTTGTGGCAGAGTAGAAGCCAGAAACTAATGACACTGAGTAGCATGGGACCCCTTGGCCCTGTGCCAGGGGGAAATAGAGGCTACTCATTTGGAGTCGGCCCTCAAACACTCATTAGGAACTTTAACAGGCCAGAATTCAGCCTAGCAGTCAGAAACTCCATGCTGACAGTTCTTTGCTAAAACGCATGTTGAAGAGTTGCATAGAACTCTAAACTATCCCCCATCTGGAAAGCTCTGAAGGACAAAGGATGTGACCTTGGTCAACGGTCTAATTTTAACTCAATGAAAACATCCTCTCATATGTTTGTGTTAACTTGGAACTGGTGATGTGTTCCATTATGAAATTCCCATGCACTATGGAAGTTCTGCGAATTCAAATACTGGCGGCTAAGATTGTCCTGAGGAAAAATACTCTATTGGAGACATTAATGCCATATAGTGTTCAGTTGTGATATGAAATTATGGGATGAGGAACCACGTCTGTAAAAGCAAAATGGATTTTGTAACTAGATCCATTCCAGTTATCAGGATTCAAAAATACTGCCAAAACACTGTTGTTCTCTATTTCTGAATTTATTTGCTATGAAATCCACCCCGCTTGATGAAATATTAAATTATAATTCACTTATGGACATTTCTTTAATGTTAGTTTATATATTAATGGTTTTCTATTTTTCCCCTATACATCTAGTCTAAAGTCTAGGTAAAGTGTGACGAGACGGGAAACTGAGGTTGGAAAAAGTCAGAGCACACACAGCAAGTTTTCCGCAGGGGAAAGCTGAGGCTAGCCCAAATAAAATGAGTTGCAGAGACGGTCATGTGGTCTGAAAACCAGATTCATACAATGTGCCACATATTTTCCATCTGCCTTCTCTATCCTACAGTATAGAGACCCACCCTTTAGGCACAAGTAGTGCACTCATACTCACTCTCTCTCTCACTGACACACACTGACACACACACAAAGAGAGAGAGAGAGAAAGAGAGAAAAATGCATTCACTATTTTATCACCTAAATAAAAAAGCATTGCTTATGTTGTCTTCTATTGGTATGTTGCATAAGCCTTTTATGTAATAAATTAGACAGACCCAAGTCGGAAGAATTCTTTTGGACAGAACCAAAGCGAAACAGAAAGACTTTGTTTCTTTATCCACCCGCATATGGCCTTTTGAGTGTTACTCAAACATATGTTTTCATTTAACGCTGTGAATAAATAGGAGAATCTGAGCAAGGGGGGACTATTTCAATCTCATTACCTCATTGATGAAAAGACTAAACTTTATCATCCTCTACACAAACAATTTGTCACAAATGTTGCATATATAAGAGCCATGTTTGTCTAACTTTAATTTAAGTAAACACTGCTTCAAAATCTGTTAATCCGTTTCATTCTCTGTCGAGCATAGCAGGACAGACTCTAATATTTGCAGATACCAATAGTCTACTAACTGTACTTACTGAGACATCATTAAAATTTCAGGTAAACATTTTATTTAAAACATTAGAAATATATAATAAAAAAAATCAGTGCAAAAATTGCTCTTAACAAGAAGTACCATAAACGTAACAATGCTGAACTTGAGAACCCATTGGGTTGTTTTCTCCAAGCTCAGTACTGCCCACAGCAAGTCTTCTTGCAGTGTAATTCTCAGTAAACAAAATGAGCTTTCCGAGGAACTGTTCATCTGAAGAATATATTACATACAGCTCTAGATCCCAAAAAAGATTGCTGAGCCGGGCTTCAAAGCCAAGGAAGAAAACAAACAAGCACTAAATCACTTGTGTGTGTGTCATCCATGCATCTATCACACCTTCTCAAACAACAAAACTCAATAACTTAGAACTATAAAACTCTACATGAAGGACTGCCAGTGGGGGAGAAATAACACTATAATGGGATGCAGATTGTGTTTGTTGAAGTAAATGTATTGACAGTAATGTAGTAAATTTTCTGAACACACAAGTCTGAAGTGGACCACTGGCCTCTAGTATTTGGAGGAGCAGTAACTCAATTGAATCCCTCTGTCAATTAGGCTGGAATGTAGCTGAGGGATTTTTGGCACATCAAAGTACAAATCGGCGGCCTGGCACTGAACTGAACTGAACTGCACTGTACTGCACTGCCTGCTTCTAAAGCAGCAGGAGGCTCCCAGAGGGTTGAACTGAACCCAGTCACATCACATGATGTTCCTCTGATCTCCGGCTAGATGTCCAGATCATCTGGCCTTGCTCGACTGCTCGCCCGGCTGCTGGGCCGGTGGTCCAGCTGCTTGAGGAGGGCCATGTCTTTGCCTGGTGTCACTTTCTCCGGGTAATGGAAGTCCTGAGCATGGCAGCAGTGGTACGCAGGTACCTTGCGACCCAGCTGGTTCTGTTCGGTGCTGAAATTAGTCCAGTTCTGGGCATTTGCCTGTTTGCTGTAGCTGTCACAGGAGTTGTTCTTCTCCGCACTGCTCAAGTTGTACTCCAGATTAGACATGGGGGCTGAGCAGTCGTTGTAATAGACATAACCATTGGGAGGCATCTCGGGCACGCAGGGCTTCAAATGCCCATTCTGGTGAAGCTGACTAGCAGCAGCCTGTTCCTTGGCCTGGTCTTTCATCCTCTTAAATATCACATAAAAGAACTCAACGATGTTCAGACCCAGGGAGACGAGTGAAACCACCAGCATGAAGATGATGAAGATGGTCTTCTCCGTGGGGCGGGAGAGGAAGCAGTCAATTTTGTGGGGACACGGGACCCCTTCGCAAGTGTATATGGCTGCCAGGTGGAACCCATACAGGTACCACTGTATCAGTAAGAAAGCCACCTCAAAAACAGACTTGAGAATGATGCTGACGATGTATGTGTAGAGAAGGCCTCCTCGCATTTTAATCTTCCCGTGTTCCTCGAGACCATACCTGAACTTCCTCTGTTGTATTTTCTGAAGCAGAGCATCCACGTCGCCGCCTTGATTCCGAATCACTTTTAGGTTCTCCTCTTTCTTGAGCAGCTTCTCCTCCTTGTGAATGAGGTAGAGGACGTGGCTGAGGTAGAGGAGCGTTGGCATGGAAACGAAGATGATCTGCAGGACCCAGAAGCGCACGTGCGAGATAGGGAAGGAGCGGTCGTAGCAGACATTCTCACAGCCAGGCTGCTGAGTGTTGCACTTGAAGGCCGACTGTTCGTCACCCCATGCAGATTCCACTGCCGTTCCCAACACCAGTATCCGGAAGATAAAGAGCACCGAAAGCCAGACCTTGCCTCCCGCTGTGGAGTATGCCTGGACCTTGTCAAGAAGTTTCCCTAAAGCACTCCAGTCGCCCATGATGAAGACGGTTACTCTGTACACACAGGAAGATGACTAGATTAAGAGCTTCGAATAGGGAATACGGTGTACTGTTTCAACTTTGTAAGCCCCCAAATATCCAACATCTTTCTACCACATTTACGTCTCTTATGAAACAAAATGACCTCCATCTTTCAGGTGTAGGCCCATGTCTTGAAATACCACTCTGGCAAATCATTTTTAAAGCTGGACATGCTTAGACTATACATCAGCCAACTTCTAAAGTCAGCACGGGAACAGCTGGAGCCTCAAATGTGCCATCCAGATGTGTGAACCAGCCCAACGTTTACCCAGCAAACTACACAAAATACTTAAAAAAATAACGTGGAAAATGTTGTCTGTAAACAGTGCCGAGGCGAAATGGAGGACAAGTTAAACATTTTCAATCATTTCCACATATATTTGCACAATGAACATTTTCATTTTGTATCACAGTATTTCGTAGTATCAGTTATTTGAGCCTGTGACGTTAAATCATAGCAAAAGTTCAGGGTAGTTTCTTATAAACGTTCTCCTTGCCACTTACCTGGTGTTTTGTCAGTGGTCGCGCCGGAAAACTATAAACAGTACATTGGACACAAACGGTATTAAAAATAAAAATAAAAAAAAGTCTTCAATAAACTTTCATAGTCTCCATTTCTATCTTTCCAATGTAGTCTTCATCCTCTATATAACTTTTTTCGTTGGATTCGCCGGGAAAGTTTGAGGTCATCTGATTCCTCATCCAGCCTGCATGACTCCGTGCCTTGATTCATCCCATTTTTTTTTTCCCTCCTTAGAAGATGTTAAGGAATGCGTGCATCGCATGAGCATTATACCGCCACCTGGTGTTAAATATTGCAAATGCAGGCTGTGAAATAAAACTTATAGAAGGTGAATTTGAAGGGGACTGAGAAAAATTCAATCTGATAAAAACTCACCCACGTAAAACTTAATTAAGAAATTAATAGTAACAATTTTAAAAACGTATTGATCATACCTCAGTAGTATGTTACTAGCCCTGCAAAGCATGCTACAGGCTGAAGGCCTAGAAAAAATGTATTATTTGTAATTATATTAATTTATATATAATATAACTGTATTATTTGTAATTATTTATTTTTAGATCAATTATCCTAAGAGTTAAGCTTTTGATGATCGATAAATAAATACATAAATTCATTCTAGGTGTTCCGGCACCCCTCTAGTAAGTTCACACAGTTGTTAATGATCGATCTGGCCTGTGTGAAATTCACAGCGTGACACATGAAAGTCCTTGACCTCAGCCAGCCTCATACCAGAGTGTGAAAACACAGAAACACACAGAGAGCCCAGCGGTCAAAGTTAGAGAGGGAAAGATATTTATTCCAAACCTTTTAATTAAACACATAATTTAGTTGCACTTGAAAAGATAGCGATTTCTGGGTAAATGGGAGACAAAGGAACATGCAATGGCTTAGTCTCACTAAAATTTTTTTGTGTGTTTGTTTGCATATATACAACATCTGGTTGACTCACAGAGATATGGCAATGACAAAACTATTCCATGAACAGTAAGAACGTGGCCCTGGTAGTTAGTCACTGACACACTCATTTGACCTTTATGTTCTCCAGCAAAACTTCACTTCCTGGGTGTCATGGAGGAGCGTAGTGGGAGCATTCCTTCTACCCAGGTGTTGGGCTTCGATAACATTTTCTCCCAGACTTCCACCTCCTGATTCACCGAGTCCATCCACTCCACTTTTTTGCCATAGCTCTCCCCTGTTTCAGGAAAACATTCAGCGATAGATCATGAGAAAACTGGAGATGTTGTGAGCAAAGATAATAAGTGCTGTGCACAGGAGATTAAACTGGCGGCGTGTACAATCTCACGTCCTCAGAGAGCAGTTTCCTAAATCAGACATAAAATATGTCTGATTGAACAAGAAATTAATATGTAGAGCACTTTTAATACTAAAATGGAGACTGTGCACTACAGATTAACCTGGTGATGTGTACAACCTCAGAGAGCAATTCTGAAACTAAGATAGAGTCTGCATTTGAAGGAAACAGACTACAAAACAAAACTCAAGGAAAAAACATCAATTGATGCTATGAAATTAGTCACCTAACTTGGCACTTCCTCGTCGTTCGACCCACGACCCTCTTTCTGTTAGCCACAAAACACAATTCACTGGCCAAGATATCAAATCTTGTAAATGTGGCTGTACATGAGAGTGAGTTCTGATAAAAGGGTCATAATAACTCAACAGTCAATCAACTTGGAGCCCTTCCCTCCTGAAGTGGAGCTCTTGTCTTTCCGGTGGATGGCAAATGATCAAGGTCAGTAGACCATTTCCAACTTGTTGCTTGTTGCTCTTAACTGATGAAACCTTGGGCCTCATTCAATGACTCATTCAATGTTTTTTAATTAGATTTGCATTCACCAAATTTTTACATTTTTAAATGTTATCTTAACAATAAAAGTTTTTTAAATGTTACCTTAAGAAAAAAAATAAGAAAGACATTTTTAAGAAGTTGAATGAGGCCCCGTCCTCCTCTATGCTACTGCCTGGAATTGTGAGATATTTCACACAGCCTGATTTGGGACTGCTCAAAGTCAAGCCATAGTTCTCCTCAGAGCGACTTAGGGTCAAGTGCCTCTTTCCAGGACACAATGGTGGCCGCTGGGATTTGAAACCACAATTCCTGGGCTACTAGCATGCTAGCCAGGTTCCTTAACCACCACACCACAGGCTTACCTGTGCCCATGCCAAGTCGCAGTCCCCCTAGGAACTGATTGGAGAGTTTGTGGTGGTCCCACACGGTCAGCTCGCAACAGGCCTCTTTGACCTCACCCTCCCTGAAGCCGTCAAACACCATGGCATGGTTGTACACAGGGCTCTGTGTCTTCTTCACCACACGCGTCTTCTGCCGACTCTTCTTACTCGTGTCTGGTAACATGTAACTGGTGGAAGAGAAATCAGAGTCGAATGACTCCTTCAACCATGTCAGATTTACTAATTTTATTTCTGCAACAAAAAATACTGACAAAACACTAACAGAGAACACACAAATAATACTACAAACTGATTTCACTTCTAAGCCAAGAAAAGAAGCTACTTCAGGAGGTCAGGTGTGAAGGTCAGGACTTCTACTAAGTCTAAAATAAAGTCTCCCTTACCACTTCACAAAAGAATCCACATTATGAGACTTAAGCTGACAGAGATCTTTTGCTTCTTTCAGCCACACATGAACCTCTCCCATGGCCTGCTTGGAATCACCTGAAACCACATAGGGTGTTCCAAGAACATGGCGTTACATAATCAAGACTGATGGAGCACAATATTGCAAAAGAGTTTACAGTCATCTGAGAGTACCTGTTGATACTTGAGGTACATATTTCAGTGCGAGAAGCAACATTCCTCGATAGTCCTGAGATTCCTGCCCCTCACCTCCCTTTGGGTAAAGACAGGGGGAACATAAAATATATACTTTAAAAGAGTGTAACAATTTAATTGAAATTAATTTCCTTTATACTACTTGGATGTTATGTTATGTTATTATTATATTATATATGATATGTGTGGCATTCAAGAGCTGAATGCTGAACTATGAGCTCAAACGGATCTAATTGGCTGGTATGAGACCATAACAAGTAAAGGCAGGGTTGGCTCTGTTTACCTTGGGCTGTAGATTGTACCAGGTGAGTGTCTCATGGCCCCAGTCCCAGGTCTTCAGACTGAGCTCCACCTGACCAAGAAAAACGTTTCTGCCCCTGGAGTCATTGTGCCAGACAGACAGGTGTAACGTCTTGTCCAGTAGATCTTTTTTATTAATTTTGTACTGTAAGGAGATAAACAGCAAGTAAGCAAGAGTGAAGATGTATGTCCCCTACAGAAAACTCCAAGCTGTAAGGTATTATGGCTTCTCAGACTGTACCATTGTCACTGTGTCAACAACGGGTGAGCAAGAAAAACAAAACTAAGAACAAAGTAGGTCAGTTTATGTAAACAAAACACTGCCTGAGAGGGCTTGGTGTAAGTACACACCCTGAGTGATTCCACATAAACTGGGTTGATTGTTTGCTTTTTAATAGAGGTCTTCCTTTTTGTGCGACGAAACTTATCAGGGAGGAGGTATGTCTTCACATATCTGGCAAGGGACAAAAAGAAGCACCCATGTTTCTGATCAAGACGTTACATTTAGTGAACTCACCTGAATCATTGAATTCAACTAGAAGAACAGCAGTTAACAGAGAAAATTCTAGAAAACTTGGAAACAATGACAGTTTTCAGGCTTCACGATACCTAATATTAATTCAACAACCTTTAATACTTCAACAATACTATTAACAATACTTTTGATCTAGCGCACTGGACATTTATACAGCATTACTGTGCTGCATTACAGTGGATTTGACTCCTACTGAAGTTTGCATTATTCATAAATAATATTACACAAAGCCTTTTCACCAACATCATCTTCTCAATGATGAGTGTCCAACAACATTGCTGAAAAAATTGTTCCTTGTGTCATCATTTGAGGCTTAAAGGGTTGTTGTCGTTGTGAGAAACTCACGGGTCTGTGCGCTGTTTTCGAGCGTTGCCATAGGCCAGATCCTGACATTGTTCCACCATGATGATAAGTTCCTCAGCCGGACTGTACATCATTGCAAACTCCACCGCACCTTGGACCAACACATTCCCATAATCCCCTGCATCGCTGTAAATACTCAGCAAACTGCCTGTATGCTGGAGACAAGCATTTACAGACTGTTAAGATACCTAAACACCTTGACTATAATACATATATATATATATATATATATATATATATATATTTTCCATGCAATTATTGACACCTCAAATTATTGCAACATTAAACAAAACACTTTTTTTTGCATAGGGCTATCTTATCTATCTATCCGAGTTAAAATTCTTAAAATTCCACTTACAGACATGTGTCTTTGCATAGTGGTATTGCATTTAGCAGATGCTTCTATTGAAAGAGCATGGTAAATTAAGGCAAGGCAGGTTACCTATGTTAAAGGTTAGTATGTTAAAGTTGTATTCACCCCTGCAGATAAAGCATGCGACAGGTGGCTCTTCCTGGCCGAGAGTTCAGATCCGTAGCTGGACACAGAGCTCTGGTCATCGCCTGAGTCCAGTCCCTCATCCTGAACCATAATGTCATCCACACCACAAACAACATGTACAGTGCAGAGGCCAAACACACAACACATACCGTACGATGGTCAAGAGCGTGCAGAGAACAAACCATGCTATCTGTTTATGCTAAACATACAGTACTGTATACTACAATGCATGCTATCTACTCTTGCTAAACACAAAGCCTTATAACAAAATAGCTCATGCTTTGTATAAACAACGAGCACATGCACAAAGCGTGTAACATCCAGTGTTATGTGTGGAACACACACAACCTATGCTATACATAACACGTGGTTTAGAAAGAAACACTAAACAAACAATGTGGATCATTCACAACATCAGTAAATGCATATCTACATTACCTGCAAAACTAATGAAACACCTAGAAAATACATAAAAATTGATTCATCTTAAATGGACCATGGATATGAAAGAGGGAACCAAATAAAAATGTCAATCTTTGGGGAAAATATAAAGTATACTTGGTAGAAACATATGTAAATCATCTGTGAGATCTCAAACAAAGGGACACACAAACCTCCCATTCTCCAGCGGATGCAACAATTCCTTTGACTGCATCCGACTTCTGTCCTCCTAAAAACAGAAACAAATCCCCTGTCTAAGTCTAGTACATACACAGAGATGAGTGAGCGCATGCAAAGGAGTATGCAGGGCAGAAATGAGTATGGCTGACCCATATAAGCACATAAAAAATGTCAGTATCCTACAAAAATAAGTGCACAGCACACTACGTTTTTGGCCCACAAACCCTTTAGAACACATTTGCCCCCAACAGTGACTCAGGATTAAGAGGATTGGTTTGGACCCCAAGGGCCAGGCTGGATCAGGGAGGCCTTGACACTCATGCCACACAAATGGAGATACTTAGTGAACACAAACCCTGGAGTCCCCTCTCTTCAGAGGGAGCGCTGAGCACAATTTGGGCTTTCAGATCACAGTGTTTGGGGAGAGAGTGTTTAAAAAGCTGAGAGTGTCCCAAGGCAAGCATTCAAATCCAGCTCAGGGGCCTTTCTCAAGCACAGCATTAATCAAAGCAGCTCCTTGCGTCTCGCTCTCTCCCTCTTTGCCTGCTCCCCCCCTTTTTAGGAAGTCTTGGGAGAGAAAACGGACAGAGCGCATGACAAACGAGAGAGGCTTTTAAACAGGGTGTGTCAATGCCAAGTAGGGTGGTGCAGCTGCTAGAATGACACAGCTTCAGGCCACGAAACACACAAGAAATATAACACTCATGCACACACACACAGCAAGTAGTGACAGGTTGAGGGGCCGTCAACTGTATGTAATCTCAGTCAACCATCTGATAAAATATTTACTGAAAAGAATCACAAGAAATCTTAAGAGACAAACAAGAGACACAAACAGCAAAGGTCATGATACATGAGCCAACTTTTTGAGCAATGTTCCTGGGCAACCACATGACCACTTCCATGAGCTCTGATTGGATGACTATGAAAATGTGCCGATTATGATGATTAAGGTTCTTTTGGGAAAACAAATGTGCCCAATGTCAGTGTAGATGTGCCAGAATTTTAGTACTCTGGAACACTGCTCAAAACTTGGCCTTGTGTATGATCAGGCAGCTTAAGAATGTGATTGCAAGAGGAAATAGGTTGCTGTGTAACAATCAGATTAGGTTCTAGATCAAATGAATACAAATAGTGTAAACGTCTGTTCACATACCGTTAGTTCCTCCAGACTGCTGAGAGTGAGAAGGCATGACGACTATGGCCGGTATTTTGTAATTTCCATTTCCCCGTTGTACGTTGGGCACAGGTTGGTCTTCTTCAGGCCTAGGAGGACGCACATCAACACTTGAGGAAACATGTTCAGGAGTCACACTCTCCTCCCCAGACACAAGCACCCCACTGACAGCAGTAGAATCAGATGCAAAGGGGTTTCCCTGGCGCGGTTCAAAGCGGATGCGTGCTGACTCGACTGTCTTGTGCAGATCGGCAGCGTCCCTCTTGCGCATCCCCTGTCTGCCAGCACCACTGCGAATCGGACTAAAAATCTCCGCCTCTGTAGGTTCCCCACCACTAAGCTCTACAGCACCCCTAACATCACGGTTTGTGTCAGACGACTGTGTCTTTTTATCTGAGCCAGGGCCCTCTGAGGAGGTGTCTTCCACTGCCATGTCCTGATTGACCTCTTGAGACTTCACAGTGAAGGGCCATGTGTCTCCTTGACTGTAATGAAGGGTTTCTGCGGCGCCACTGATTTCGCCCACAGTCACGTCCTCTGAGAGTGCGTGAGTGTCCGACCCTCCAGTCATGTGATCATCGCTGGGCTGCAATGGCAGGGCTGCGAAGGCACTCCAGGGCTTCATCACAAACGGAGCCTTCCTTGCTCCCTCCTCCTCTGTTACTTCAGGCCGGTCTGACTCAGTGGACAGTTTCATTTGGGCATAGAGGCCATCATCCATCTCTCCTGTGGTGGGACCCAATGTCGTTAAAGACGAGGAATGCTTTTCTGCAGGCCTTATCTCGAGGAGAGATTCATCAAGTTGCATTTGCTGTCTGCTCTGCAGGACTTCTGTTTGTGCAGCTGGCAATTTCATTTTAGTAGGCCTCTGATTTGTTCCCAATTCATCTCCCCTGGTAGAAACCTCAAAATGCTTCTCTCTGACACAGTTGTTTTCAGTCTGCTTGGCACTTTGCCCGTCTTCTAATTGAGAGCCACTTAAATCACTAGACATTGTTTCATCCTCCGCATGAGAAACTAGGAAGGAATGAGCGCTTGGTTTGGGAATTTTATACTCCATCTCCGGAGACTTTCCAAAACCGACTAATTTGTCGTCTGGTTTTTCACGGCCAGCATACTGAACAGACTCACTGAGGTCCACAGGAGGATCTTGTCTCTCTGCTGGAGGAACTTTATTTAGCAGTGCTGGCTCTACGGCTCGGTCTTTATTGCCAAGAGCTCTACTTTCACCACCTGTTTCATTTTTTGTTTCTGTGCTTTTGAAGCCCACTTGGCCAAATGTGTATACACGTGCATTCAAATCCTCTCTCGATGGGCTGGCCTCCTGCTCCAAGCGATCCACATCTCTTCCAATGGACAACACCTGGATGTTTTCAGGATCCCCACTGCCTGCGTAGCTGAAGTCCATCCGAGGCGGTTTCTTCAGGCCAATCAATTCTGGGCCAGTCATCTCAAACACACTTTTCTCATGAACCTCTGCAGACTCACTGCCAGAACAGGAAGCAACTTCTGGAGATTGAGATCTAGGGGAAGTAGCTTCATACCTTATCGTTTCCGTTTGCTCAGTGGTCGAGGTTGAGGATGTGGAGACCGAGCTTGTGGTTTCAGGCACCACAGGGCGTTTTGCTGTGTCAGAATCGCTGCTTCTCTCTTGAAATGTTCTCCTGCGAGGCACAGGCCTCGCGCTTTGGTGTGAAATGTTTACATCGTCCGAGACATTCTGATTGAAATGCAGGAGCACTGGTTCAGAGGGTGTGAGAGGGACTGACTGAGATTCTTCAGAATCTGATGACGAACAGCTAGTATGAGCCTCGGACCCCTCGTACTCACCCTGGCCAGTGCCTGGGAGTGATGCATCCTCCTTCAAATCAGACCCTGTCACCATGTTGGGTTCGACAGATATCTTCACCCAGCTGTCTTCCAAAGATGCTCCTTTGCGCAAAGCAGGAGGCAGAGACACCCTCCGGCTCGACTCTGCCGGTTTCACAGCTTCCTGTGAGGTGGCGTTTGACTTAAAAGGCATGAAAGCAAAGCTCCCTTTTCCAGCCTGAGGCACATCACTGGCTGCTGGTGAATGATTGCCAGGGGCACTGGTAGCACTAGGGGGGCGCTGTGTGTTAGAGTTAGAGGCTTTTAGATTAGAGGATTTTCCAGCCCACTGCTTTCCCCCTTCATGTTGGTATCCTTGTGATGTTTGTTCACCAATGTCAGAGGAAGGTTCTGCAAGACAGGATGGGTACTGTCATTTTCTGATTGACAGCCACTATCCTAATCAAAAACTGAAAGCATCTATGCTAAATCTATGCAAAAACATAAGCCTCTATAGACCTCCTGACCTGGCACGTGTTTGCACTGCATTTCATCTACATGTTAGCAATGTCATATCTAATGTGACTGTACAAAATATTCAGATCAAAGCCAGGAAACAATATATGTAAAATGGCATAAGATATGATGAAATAGCTTATCAGACCCACCCTCATTGAAACTGAAATCTTCATCAGTGCATTTCTGATATGTCTAAAAGGTTAGGAAGACATTATTAATAATGAAATTGATTAAACAGCATAATTGTGTTTTTGCTATATAAAGGAGAAATGCATTTTTCAACCAACCTCTTCAGCAAATGCCGGAAAACGTCTGGAGGTGGACAACTGACTAAAATGAAACATAAATCTGTTTCAAGCACAGATTATTCAAAACCCTGAAAACAAGCCTGACCTTCATGTCTCTGAAAATACAAACCTTATTTGCAGATATAAATTCGGGTAACAGTTATCTCTGCACACATGTTTAACAAAAGCTCACCACACCACAGAGTGGTGTGCAGAGTTGCTGGACTGAGGTTGGTTATCATTATGAGGTTAGTAATTTGTCTCTTTAGGACAAACATAACTACTTTACTTTGACTCTGCCCGGTCCTCTGTTGCACTGTAGCTCATAAAGGGGTTGATCTTGGGTGCTACAAAATAAAACACATCAGAGTTACATTACACATTTGTCCTTGAGCACCCTAAGTTGCTCTAGGGCAGTCTGGCCCTGAACTAATTGATAGTTTACAAATGTAAGTTGCTTTGGATAAAAGCGTCTGCTCAATGCATAAATGTAAATGTACATGTAATACATCTATAGCATGATGGCATATATTATAACTATGGCATAATCACATGCATGGAGCACATATATGACACAGAATAAGTGCTCCAGGTCAACATTAAATTTATTTCAAGACCGTAGGTGTCTGTGCAGGTCACTGATAACACCAAAAGACAAAGAGGAAAAGCCTAGGGTGCCAAATTTCAGGGGGGCATAGCAATGCATGTTTTTATTTTGTTTCTCTAGCTTTTCACTTGTATTTCCAGAACAGAGGGGGCAAAACTCAAACCTGGCCTAGGGCGACAAAAAGACTCGAGTCAGCCCTGGTGAGACTGTAGCAACTGAAGTGTGTGCTCTACTACCTGGGATCCTTTTCTTCCTCATTGAGGACTTCACCACAGCTGTGATGTCACATGGCTGGCCATAGCGTTTCGCCTTAAGATCCTCGAACCACTCCCCTGTCATGACCCGCAACTGCTGTGGGTTCGAGGCGTTGGCCTTCAGCCTCCTGAAACAGCACAGTGAAAATGTCTTTATACAGCAGCATCCTGCCCACCCATAAATAGCTGTGTGCATGGGGCATTAGGCGGCTGTATGCTCTTCGCCTTTTCAATCATGACTAAGCCTGAGAACCCAATATACTGCCTAACCCCCTGTCCTGAACCCTTAAAACTTCAGGACATCAGGACAGTTAAGACATTAAAGCTTCATGTCTTGGGGGGGGGGAGATTTTTTACAGAGGCATTCAGTGACAAGAGGTGATCATGCCAGCATTAATAACATTCGCCTTTGTTAAGTGAAACGAGCTAAAACCTAGTATCGTCATACGTATCATCATACCTTACACGTCCAGTGTCATTCTTTTTCAAATCTTCATCTCGCTGCAAAACCTTAAGGATCTTTGCTTCCTCCTCTGCGGACAGAAAGCTCAAATCCAGGAGGTCGAGAAACTCGGTGCTCGGCTTCATGGCAGGCTGTTGTTCGTTCCACCTGTTTCTCGCACCAGACTCACAGTTTCCTTCTCGCTACAGCACAGATCCACCTCTATTAGCCGGTTATGTGTCCATTGTGAGCACAGAACACAGCATTCATGTTAAAAGACAAAGCCAAATGAGCCTTGCACTCACGTCGAGACCGCCGACGACTCCGAGCAACAGGTTGGTCTTGTTTTGGTTTTTTTTTCCTGCGCAATATTTTGATATTCTGATTACCTCGATGTACGGAACTCAGCAAATGGAGAGGTGTAAAACTTCACTTGCGACGGCGTGAAATTCAAGACCAACGAATTCATGCAGCTTCCTCTGTAGTCAGATTTAGAATGCACTAATCCCAACACTGAAAAGCATCCAATGCTCAATCATGTCATTGTTAATGATTGACAGAACCTGCTGCGCCCTTGGCAAACGCCCCGTGTAAAACAAAAAAAGTTTAATATTTACTCACACCAAACCGAACCCAGCCCAAGTGTATTATTAAGCAGGCCGAATCACTGAATGTTCTTAATGTGGGCTAATTGTTTTTATACTTTTTCGCCTCTTTCTATCTCCAGATAGTTCAACATAGTGTAGATATGAGCCGCAAGACACACCTAACGTTAAATCCTGTGTGGGCATGTATGATCGTAAAAAATGAAGGAAGTCTAGTTTTGCCAGAAATGCATCTGTGGGTTATTTTTGCAGTACCCTGATCATGCACAGCCTAATCTTGCATTTGGTGTAGCCTTCAAATTTATATAGCATTTATAGAGAATGTGGCACGCAGCTGTGCGTATGGCGAACGTAGGAACCTGTGAAAACTGCACGCTGTGAAAAACAACCCTACAGACTACAAACAGTGGCAGGGCTGTAGGGTATTAAATTCACATTCGCCACCTTCTCCAAATACAATTGTTGAGAGGGTGTGGGCCAAAGGACCGCGCGCCTTTACCCATTGTGTCATGGTGTTTAGTTCAATTCACTTCATCCAGTTTGTGTTTGAGGTTATATGTTCTGCGTGACATCACCAATTACCACGCACCACTGTGATGTAGATAGGGCAGCTGGTGCTGTGAGAATATAAATGAATGAATAATGATTTTGTAGATTACAGATGAAGTGTGATCTTTTGAAAATGTTTTGGGTCATACATATGAGGATGCATTTAAGACAGTGTAAAAAAACAGATGGCAAGGGGTGGCAAATGACATCGATCCTCCCAATGTACAGTGTCTCATTTCTTTTTGTTTTGTTTTTTTGTTGTTGTTGTTGTCGTTGTGTTTTTTTTTTTTTTTTTTTTTTTTTTTACTCGAAGTAGCCATACAATGTAACACCAGTAGATGGCATTCCATTCCGGTGAAATTGTAGCATATTGCTTCAGGATTATCTGTCATGCGGTTTCTTCTACACGGACAGGCCTACATCTTTTCCATACAGACAGATCTCAAACGTTTTAACTTCATTTTTACACGATTTTACAAACATCTCCAATGTCCACAGTTGAAAATATATCCAATGTTTATTCAATGTGCATGAAAAAATGACAAATACTTTCTCCTTTATTTCGGACAGACATAACCGTAAAAGTCACGGAAATACCAAAGCACTGAACTGACAGACATGATCTTTCAATGCCAGCCCAACGGCAACGGGCTCCAGTCCCACCGGAGTGATGACGTCAGTAACCAACCCGAGAAGTGACCATAGAAATGCAGTTTCTAGAATCCGGATCCCTGGGTTTAGCTGTTACCTACAGTGGGTTTCTACATTTGGTCTATCTGTTTCACTTGTATCTGTGCATTGTACGCACACTGGTGCTGACGCTCTGATGTTTTGGTCAGCCCCCAAATTCAGCGCAGGAGAGATCTTCCCGGACGCGCGTCAGGATTTTCATCTTCAGATGTAAATTATTTATAACCCACCGGACAGGCATACTCGAGCTTCTGTCTGGCATGCAATCGAGCGACCACCGAGCTTGGTAGCAGAGTTTGTGAGAACAGTGCACGGCGCGGAACGCGGAGCAGCGCGGAAAAAAAACACGGCGTTTACATGGGTTGAGACGGCGTTTACGAGCAGTTTTACCAACAGGACAATTATGCCTGATCTCAAAACGTAACCTCGTTCAAAGGCATCTTTAGCTGTCTGTTGTGACAGCGCGGTGGATGTGAAGATGGCGACGGGAACGGGTTGGCAGCAGCAGTATAGTTCAGCCTCTGGCAACCCCCCTTCAACCGCTGGATTAGGAAATAATCCTTCTTCGTCGACGAATTTGTTTTACGAAACTGGTCTCACCATGGAGTACACGCAAGACCTGCATCTGAAAATGAGCAAAAAGATAGCACAACTGACAAAGGTTAGTAGCTGGAGTCTGCGACTGTTGGGAGATGCTGCTTTGTTCGTGCAAGGTGTCGCACCAGTTTTACGATACCTGCTTTCTTGGCTTCTTTATTCATGTCCCACTGCAAAAAAACATTAGACCCACGAGTAGGTGTACACAATTCGTTGCATTTTTTCAGTCATCATAACATTTCCAACTGGCAGTTTTGTTTTAGAATAGATTTAGGACATTAATTAGACACTAGAGTATCTACTTTCTCTGCGATGCTTGGACAGGGTATCAAATACTGACCCTGCAGCCATCACGTCACCCGTCACAACACATTACTTGTTTACCAAACGTCACCATAAGTTTATAAACGTATGTTTACGTTAAGCATAATTGTTTGCTTTGGCTTAAGTCACTGGTCATCTAGCCACATGAGACCGCCTAACCAAGTAATAAGTGCGTAAATCTTACGCTGCCCAAATATCCCACTCCATTAACACATTTTTTAAATTATGCCCGTACCTTTCAGTTGGACATTAGAGTAACAGCCGCGGGAGCTGAAGGGTACATGGTGAAATTGTTTTGCTATCAGAATATCAGAACAAAACTGCATTCTGTGATAACGACTACTGAAGATCACTGTGACAGTTGGGGGTGTCATCAGTTTAATCGTCTTATATAACGGAGATCCAAGTTTATCAGTCCGAATCCGCTAATGAGCGCGTCAGTAAATAAAAAGGTTAATTCCCCACAAGGGAATAGATACATGCACAGACACATATCCTCTTTCTCTCTGTCTTCAAAAACAAAACGTCAGATATGCATGATGAAGGTTTCCAAGTGTGTAAGATTGATTTGGCTGGGAACTTAAAACTAGACTGATTTAGATTTTCCCACTTGATAATTACGATACTTAATTACGATACTAATTATTACAGTCATGAGTGATTTTAGGCTGGGCAAACAGTAGTGTGTTGTTTGAGGTGTGTCTGTACTCAAGAAATTGGGTCATTTGAGCCAACCATTGTGCCTGTTGATTCCTCTAGGTCATTTATGCTCTCAACACCAAAAACGACGAGCATGAGGATGCGATCCAGTCCCTTAAGGAGGCCCACGAGGATGAGGTGCAGCACATCCTCTCCGAGACACGTGAGAAGATCCTGCAATACAAGAGCAAGATTGGCGACGAGACCGACCTCAGACGGCGTCTGCAGTCCTTAGAGGAGTCGGTGGAGCTGCATGAGCACATGAAGCGGCAAGCGCTGGCAGAGTTCGAGATGTACCGTCAGCGTATGGAGGACACGCAGCTGTGCACGGAGGCGCAGCACACGCAGCGTGTGGTCAGCATGTCACGTGAGGTGGAGGAGATGCGCCACGACTTTGAGGAGAAGCTGCGCGCCTTTGGTCAGGTGCAGGCCCAGTTCGAACAGGAGAAACGCCGCGCCATCGAGGAGCTCAAAGCCACGCACCGCCAGGAGGTCCAGGAACTCTTGCAGAACCAGCAGAACCAGACCGCCTCTTCCACCCTGGACCAGGAGAAGCTGGCCGAGCTCCACCGGGCCGAGGTGGAGGCGCTTATGGAGCGGGCAGAGGAGCTGACCCAGGAGAAGATCCGTCTGGTGGAGGAGTATGAGGCCAAGCTCACCAAAGCCCAGGCTTTCTATGAGCGCGAGCTGGAGGCCATGCGGCGCACACAGCAGCTCACCACCGAGAACCTCCTGGCCTGGAAGCGGACTGAGGTGGAGCTCCGCAAGGAGTTCCAGGTGCAGGAGGCCGCACTGCAAAGGACTCTGGCAAAGCTGCGTGCAGAGCTGCAGAGGGCTCAGGAGGAGGCACGGGAAAACAGAGACAAGACAAACAGACTGCAGGCCAACCTCAACAGTGCTGAGTGCACAATAAAGGTGAAACTACAAAATTACATCTGATTCAATGATACTGTGTTTTAGTATGGGGCTGCATACTGGCTTGGTAATATAGAGCAAATTCACAGTGTTATGCTACTAGTATTCCCTACTCATCAGGACAGAATGTAGGGTCTACTCCCTGTCCCCAGATGTCCTCGTATTACCCTGGATGTACTGTACTCCCATTAATCCCACACACAGACACTTCACAGAAGAAACACCAAGTCTTGGATGAAATCCTATTGACATTCCAGTGAATGGCAATGTAAAATTGGTGCTACTGGCATAAGAGAGTAACATCACACACACTGTGAACACCTCACAGGAGAAACCAGAGGTCGACATAAATGTTGACGTAATGTGCAACGTAAAAGATTTTTGTTCTCCTACAAAGTGCAATGTAATGTAATGAGGTGGTATCACATGAGACAAAGTAACTGAAACTGTGTGTGTGTACCAGGAGTTGCACAAGCAGCTGGAGGAGGCTATCCAGGACGGAGAGATCTGGGTGATGCAGCTGAAGGACACCGAGTACGAGCTGGAGTCCAGCCGGGACCGTGTGCAGCAGCAGGCCACAGAGATCCTCCATAAAGCCAGTGAGTCGCCTCAAAAAAAACCCAGCCCCCCCACACACTCACACACACTCACATTCACTCACACACACTCACACATACTCGCACACACTCACACACACGCACACACACTCACACACACTCACATTCACTCACACACACTCACATTCACTCACACACACTCACACATACTCGCACACACACTCACACACACTCACACACACACACACACACTCTCACACACACTCACATTCACTCACACACACTCACACTCACATTCACTCACACACACTCACGCATACTCACGCATACTCACACATACTCACATTCACTCACATTCACTCACACTCACTCACACACACTCGCGCATACTCGCACACACACGCACACACACTCACACACACTCACTCTCATCCATGTCTATACTGGGACTTATTCCCCAACTGTTCTCATTTCTACAAAGAAATTTCTTATGCGCTTTTCAAGCAGATTTGTATTCACCAATACAGGATTTGATACAAGGCCTTAAGAAAGGTGAGCTGATGAATGAGGCCATTGTACTTAAGCCCCAGTTAAGCGATACTGAATAAGATCTAAAGAAAATAGATAATGAAGAATAAGTCTGTGCAAAAAAAAAAAGGCAAAGTTTATTTATCATTATTTTTTTCTTGCTTGTGGCTTTTGGAAGTCATTCATGTTTTATTGATCCCTCTCAGCCAGCCTGCTTATTTCCTCTATTATTACTTCCTTGATGATGTTTAGGGTGATGTTCACATCATGTGTCCTTGTGGGCATTGTTATAATCGAGTATAATGAGGAAGAGTCAACTTCGAAGGATGACTCATTACTGTTCTATAAGCCCACTGAGAAACCATGTCTCTCGCCCCCCACAGGTCAGATCGGGTCTCTGCAGGCTACGCAGATGAGCCAGGAGGCAACGATGCGCGACCTTGAGTCGGAGCAGAACCGTCTGCGCGAGCGCATCGTGGAGCTGGAGCAGGAGAGGGAGCAGCTGCAGGCTCACAGCAAGAGCCTGGATGAGCAGCAGCGCCAGCAGATCCAAGCTCTGGAGAAAGTAGGCCGCCCGCTCCTCCTCCACCACACGCACACACACACACACACACACACTAACACACGCTGTGGTGCGGTGCGGCTACATCCTCCCCCCTCTCCGCCCCAGACTCTCGTGTGGAGCTCATCCAGCCAGTAAACCCTCCATCCCCTGTCCTTGCAGCCCTCAATCCCACCTAGCTTACCCTCATTACCAACCAACACACAAATCCTGTCCAAAGCCCCATCTGATAGAAATCTGTCCACCTGTGAAATTCGGTTGGAACTTTTTGTGACAGTGTATGGAAATGAGCAAAACCTATGTCATTACAATATGTCATGGAAATTAGCACACCCATATTAACATTAGAATGCATTTTTACCATCCTATTGATACAGTAAACACACAAGATAGATATACACACTCATATCTTTGAGGTAAGTTTACTGCAGTGTAGCCTGTGGATAGTTTTAGGTTTGATCAGAAATATTTGATTTATGTACGTAACTCCCTTTGTGCTGATGTGCAAATATAGTAGGCCTATTTGTGAGCTAGTATCCCGTAAAAATGATTTTCTTTTGGCACACTTGGCTGGAATTTCTTTTTCTATGAATTTGTGATGAGTCCGGTTGGAATGGGATATCTGAAGTGCATGTTCATGCTTACATCCTTAATGCAGCAGGCCTAAGCCAGTCCGATATGTCTCACAGAATAACTCACTCTCACATTGCAATATACCTACAGTATTTATCTGTTACTCCTCTTTTCTTTTCATCACCCTTTTTTCTCCTATCTCCCTTTCCTTCTCTCATCTCTTCCTCTACTTCTCTCCACCTGTCCCTCTCTCCTCTTCACCTCTCCTCTCTCTCCATCTTCTCTCCTCCTCTCCTGTTCTCTCTGTCTCTCCTCCTCTCCTTCTGGTCCAGACCCTGATGGAGGAAAAACAGAAGTACGAATCGGAGCTGTCGCAGGTGAAGGCCAAGTACGAGGAGGAGGTGGAGCGCCTGAAGGAGACGCAGGCCCAGGCGCTGGACGAGCTGACGGAGAAGCACATCGCCATGCAGGAGAGCGCACGCAACGCTGCAGAAAGAGAGAAAAACCAGAGGATCGCTGTCAGTACACACAGCCATCACACCAATTGATTGATTGGTTAATTGATTGATTGTGTCATACCCACTTGGCTCACATTGGACACAACATTAAGGGGAGGCCAGACGATTTAAAGGGTTAACATTTATTAAAGGAACTATTTACATAAGGCAGTAAAGGGAAAGTACAAGTAATTATAAATAATGTTATAATAGTATTAGTGGTAATTATAAATAATATTAATAATCTATGCTGGGAAATTTGGTCTCTGCTTTTAACCCAATCGTGAATCAGTGAAACACACACAGCACACAGTGAAGAGAAATACACACTAACCCGGAGCAGTTGGCTGCCTGCTATAGCGGTGCCCGGAGAGCAGTGAGGGGTTAGGGGCCTTCCTCAAGGCCACTTCAGCCAAGGTCCACTGGTCGGGGATTGCAAACCTTCAGTTACAAGCCCAAAGCCCTAACCAGTAGGCCTTGGTTGCCATAAAATCAAAGTGTAATGCAGTGCGAATAGGGAACAGATAAGTGGGGGAGAAGACAATTCTGCACCCAGCCTTTAAGCTCCAGGCCAAAACAGTGAGTGATCTCCCTAATGGATTGATTGATTGATTGATTGGTTGGTTGGTTGGTTGGTTGGTTGCCTGACTTATCATTATGAACAATCATCCAGCCATAAATCCACCAGTTGACTCAGATTGCAAAAGTCTGATGTGGCTACATTAATGAATCAGTGGAGCAGATTAGCACTGATAGACAACCTTAGCTGATGCCCCACAGAGGAAGATTGTGACTTTCACATCTTAAGTGTTCATTGAGGGTGCCTTAACTGAAAATTAAATTGTATATATAGAACTGTTTCCAGATGGATTTTCCAGATAGATGCACAGGATAAGCTAATTAACCCCAGAGATCCAGAGATTGTGCTCATTTGCTGAGCAGCGTTGAGCTGCTGAAATTTCCCTAAAGGATTTATGTGGAGTAAAGAGTTGGCTGAAATCTAGTGCTGTTACAAACTGTTAGAAGGCACACAGTGCTATTGCTCTGTCTGTGATGAACAAGTGCTTTTGTAGCAGTGATTAGCATTGCAGCCATGAGGTGCATTGTCATCAGGACGTGAATCATTCTCAGATGGCCTCCTCTTATGGCTTATGTTTACACACAGGAGTGGCCTTGGCTTGCCCCACACTTTGCCTTTTTGTCAGTGACATACAGTCACATTGTGTGCATTTGTTGGTTACCATATATTCCAGTTCTACAGAATACCCAGCTACACTGCAGCCAGAGTTGCCCATGGAAAATCAATGGAAAACCCAATCGAGACAGAGAGAGAGAGACAGAGAGAGAAAGAGAGAGAAAGAGAGAGAGAGACAGACAGAGAGAGAGAGAGAGCAGACATTAATCATTCCTGTGTAGACGTGTTGTTATGACTGAGTGTGTGGTGGTGCTGCAGTGCAGATTTTGATGTCTTGCGTTGTTGTAGCTTTTACATGATTGTTGATACAGTGCTGCTGTTGCTGACGCCATGCTGCTGTGGTCGTCGTCGTCAGCGTTGATGCAGTGTGGTCTGCTGCTGCCGCTGCTGTGGTCGTTGTGGTTGTCATTGATGCAGTGTGGTTTGTTTTCTTCAGGACATGGGACAGCAGTATGAGATCCGCCGTCTGTCGCTGGAGGAGCAGAGGAACCACCTGCAGCAGCAGCTGGAGAATCTCCGCGAGGAACTCAGTGCCAAACTTGGCATCGCCAACCAGGAGGCAAGAGACCCCCCCCCCCACACACACACACACACACACACACACACACACACAGCTCTCAGTCAGGCCCAAAACACAAACACTTAAAGCTGCCCTGTGGTGTTTTCATAAAGTACTTTTGGCTCCCAAAAGCAGTGAAAGCAGCTTTGTGTTCACTTGGATTGTGTTAAAGGAGAAATCTGCTGTGAATCTATCCGTTCCCCTTTTGTTCAAGGTCACTGAGTGCTGTCAGAAGGGAAACAAAATGAGGAGATTTGATACAACATAGACCAAATAGTGAACTGTCAGCTAACACTGCTGAATGGAGCACAGAAATTCACTTTCAGTTTCATTTTGCCTATGCCCCATTCAGTTAATGATAGCAGACAGTTTGCTATTATTGTCAAATTTTCTCAGTCTTTGTCCTACAGACAGCACTCAGTGTCCTCAAACAACAGGGCTATAGACTGAATCACACAGGATTTCTCCTTTAAAGTTTTTCACAGACTCTGTCATGCTGAGACTGGCAGATATGATGTGCAAAATAATGACACCTCTGTGCTATCAAATCTCTCTCTCCAGTGGCTTATGCTGCACTAAATTGGTTTGCTGCTGTGCCAAGCAGACTTGCTGTTGCTGGTGCTGTTGCGTGCTGAACTCAGAGGCCGGCACATTATTTCAATTTGACAGCCAGGGTCCTAACTCAGAGCCCCCACTGACCTTTCAGTAATGCACAGCTCTCACACATTACTGATAGCTACTCAAGTCCTCAACTCCGAGCTTGTCTGTAATGGTATTTACAGGAAGGACCTTTTCACATAAAAATGATATATATATTTCATAAAATTATGTTTATTTTAGATAGAATATATGGAGACATATATGATTCTTACATTGTTCTTTTCAAACAAATAAGAATCATGTTTTCAACAGGACTTTTCTGCAAGGGTTAAGACTCTGAAAACCTTCTTTTTCTGAACGCTGTGCTAATGTCTGTATATAATGTGCATACAGTTATTGGCTACTGCAGTATATCTGTGTCACTGGATGTTCTGTTCATTTCACCAAAAAGGCTCTAACATGTAGAACTGTGAAGGGAGAGAGAAGATATTTTTTGCAACACTAATGCTCAGCCTCTTGCTGGTTGGCAGAATTAGTCAGCTCTGTGAGATGTAATGGCTTTTTATCTGTGTGTAAGAGTTATTTGCAAAGTGACTGGGGGCTTCAAACAGAGAGCTGATGCTCTGTATTAAGCAGTATAGAAATGATAAATGTGTTTAAATGTTTCTACTTAATTCCTTCTGATTATTTTCACTGCACTTTTTTTTCTCTTAACATTTCGCTACTTATCAGAATCTGACATTTAACACAAACCACAAAAGACTTAAATTGGCAAACCCAAGCTGGCCCACCATTGGCTGAGGAGTCAAGAGCAGATTTCCACACCTAGAGCACGTGTTGTATTTTTGCATCTGTATCGATCTTTGGATCTCTGCTCAGAGGTGTGCAGATTAATGAATGATTAATCCCCCCGCTCGTCTCCGGGCCTGTCAGGTGTCCCACCTGCAGGAGCTGGTGAAGGACGGCGA
Source organism: Tenualosa thibaudeaui (assembly GCA_027481765.1). Lineage (NCBI taxonomy): Eukaryota > Metazoa > Chordata > Actinopteri > Clupeiformes > Clupeidae > Tenualosa > Tenualosa thibaudeaui. The sequence continues at coordinate 4,125,381 of JAIFZK010000068.1, forward strand.
ACTCAATCTGCAGTCCGCGCAGGGTCACATCTGCTGCCTGAAGGAGACACAGGAGAAACTCCTCATGGAGCTGGACGCCACCAGAGCACGCGTCAGGGAAACCAGCAACATGCTCACAGACCTCCAGGTATGAAAGAGTGGCTCAGCGTAAATTCATACATTTCTTGTTAATCCCATTGTAGATTATTTTTTATTTCTTATTTTTTGGGGGTTTATGGGACAATTAATGCACAAAATGACTTGTCTGTGCATGCTTTGACTGCCGATAAAAACATCAATGAATGAGGTTGTTTGAAGTGCATGCGGCTGGGGAAATGGATTAGCCACCCTGGCAGAGTAATTAAGAGAGAAACGAGTCCACACGCAGCTTCTGATGCGACCCAAGCGCCTGCTATTGTTCCCCATCTCTGGGTCTTGGTGCTCTAAAATGGAAACAGGCTCTCTCAGAGGACTCCATTTTGTCATGGGCATCATGGTCTTCACTGGGCTCTCTCTCTCTCTCTTTCTCTCTCTCTCTCTCTCTCTCTCTCTTTCTCTCTCTCTTTTTGTGCTCTGGCTGTGACTCATTTGGCTTTTCTGTGTGCTTTTCTTCCACACCTAATGCACACACACACATGCATGCATGCATACACACACACACACACACACATGCATGCATGCATACACACACACACACATACATGCATGGTCAAATACACATGCTTACACACACACACACACAAATGTATGGACAAATGCACATGCTTACAAACACACAAACCTACATACACATGCAAATCCACAAACACAAATCACACACAACCTATACATACATCTCTGTTCATGCACATGATTACACACACACAAACGTGTGTACACACAGGAGGAGATTGAAACACAAAAGCAACAGCATGAAGCCAAAGTCATCTCCATCAAGACAGAAGAGAAGCAGAAAATGGACAAAATGGTCGAAGACCTCGACATGAAGTGGACAGCTGCTCTGAGGTGTGCCTCTTCCTCACCTCTTCCTCTTCCTCTCCTCTCTTCCCTTTGCTCTCCTCTCCTAAGATCTTAAATAGCACATCTCTGTATGTTCTTTCTCTCTCTCTCTCTCTCTCACACACTCTCCCTCTCTTTTTCTTTCTTTCACTCTCCTGCCACTGCACAATCCATGACAAATCCCATAAAGAGTCGTCCAGGGAGATTAGCATATGCTAATTAGCAGCACAGTGGCTTGATATTGAATTTGCCGAGGCGGTGTAATTACTGCCACTTCTTGGTGCTAAACTTTAGAGCACCGGGACTCGCTGGCTTGCCACCTGCCACGACACATTCTGACATTCACACACTCCTGCACACACACACACACACGCAGAGTTCCTTTGAGCTCCCACTGTCTTCACACACACTCCTTCTGCTGTTTGTACATCTTCACACTCTTTCATGTTGGGCCTTTTACTGTCTCACACTCTTTCATGTTGGGCTTATGCTCTCTCTTTCTTTCTCCTCCCTCTCTTTCTTTCTCCTCTTTCCCTCTCTTTCTTTCTCCTCTCTCTCTCTCTCTCTCTCTCTCCTTGTCAGTCTCAAGCACTTTTTGGTGCTCTCACTCTCACACACCCTCACACTCTTGTTGTTTTGGGTTTTTCTTTTCTTTCGTCTAACGTACTGTTTTGAAGCAGTCTTCTTTTCTTCTGCAGCTCCTTCTTACTGTTAAACCCCACTGTCACTCTCCCTCACTCCCATGTACTTCTGAAGGATGAGTGACTGTCATCCCTCCACATTCACTCCTATAATAATACACTCTAGCTATGGTCTCTTACCACACTCTCTCCCACACACTCTCCCTCTTCGTCTGATTCTCTCTCTCTCGCTCGTTCTCTTTCCCTCTCTCTCTCTCCCTCTTTGCCTGCTTCTCTCTCTCTCCCCCTTTCTCTTTTCCTGTGATTCTCTCTCTCTCTCTCTCTCTCTCCCCCTGTCTCCCTAGGCTTGTGTGTTGTTATGTCACTGTTCTCTCTGTTGGGGTCCTCAGTTTTTTCTGACCTTCTTTTTCCCCTCTTCTTTTTCTCTCAGTCTCAACCGCTCTGTAATTGAGTCTCTGTATCCTGCAATACAGCTCTGTTTTCTCAATGTCTCTGTCTGTCTGTCTTCTTTTTGGCATTACATTACATTTCCATTTATGCATTTAGCAGACGCTTTTATCCAAAACAACTTACATTTGTCAACTATCAATTAGTGCAGGGCCAGTCTTCTCTAGAGCAACGTAAGAGTTAAGTGCCTTGCTTGAGGGCACAGTGGTGGCAACAGAGATACAAACACACAATTTCCAGGCTACTAGCATGCTAGCCAGGTCCCTTAACTGCTATGCTACCACCGCCCAGTCATCCTTTACTTTTTTCTCCTTTCTCTTCCTCTCTCTTTCTCCCTTTCTCTCTCCCTCTCTCTCCTTCTCTCAACTCCTCTTAGTTATACAGAAAGTTGGTGTATCATTTTAAGAAAAAAGAACTAGTTCTATATTTGATAGTGTTTTGTGTGGGTCCCTCTCTCTCCCTCCTTCTCCCTTCTCCCTCCTCTCTCTCCCTCCTTCTCCTCCTCCCTCTCTCTTCCTCCTCACCCTTCCTCTTCATTTCTCTCACCTCTTTGTCCTTCCTTCCTCTCTCTCCTTCCCTTCATCCTTTCTTCATTCTCTTTCTGTGTGTGTGTGTGTGTATGTGTGTGTGCGTGTGTGTCTGTGTCTCTCTGTGTGTGTGTGTGTGTGTGTGTCAGGGCTGAGCTGGAGTCGCTGCGTGAGGAGCTGGGTGATGAGCATGACGCTGATAAGCAGGCCAGCCTGACTCAGCTCTCCCAGCAGAAGGACCTGGAGATGATGGCTGCCCGTGAGACTTGGCAGAGGAAGGTTGAGGACCTGCTGGAACAGGTAGCCCTTTGCAAACACACACACACACACACACACACACACACACACACACACACACACACACACACACACACACACACACACACTATTGGAACAAGTAATTCACTGCACACACAAACATATTGCTGGAGATGGTAACTCATATACACACACACTCAGCAGTACTACAATTAATTTAATGGCATCACTCATATGATATAAACACAACACAAACATGAAGATACAGATTCTCTCTCCCTCTCCCTCTCCCACACACACACACATACTTGCACACACACACTAACCATGACTTCCTAATGTATTTGTGAAGCCTTTGATTGGCTGAAACAGGCTTAGAGCCCAATCCTGCCTAGCAGCTCTGAGGCCTGTGAGCAGAGTCTGACGAATAGCTGCTTCCTTTCTGCCCTTCCACTAGTTCCTGGCCGGCAGTATCGACCAGCGACAACACTATTTCCCTGCAAACATTCCTCATTTATCTCTGTCAGCGCTGGACCCAGTGTTCGATATGCAGGGTTTGTGTATTGGCCCCCGTTCAACACAAGCACACATGTCAGATGTTCTCTTTCGAATCTCAGATTTTTTTGTTTGTGTGTTTACTGGGAATGGTGGAGGGGGGTTTGTGGGGAGTGGGGGTGCTCCAGGGTGTCTTTAGAGAAGCAGTCCAAACACACACACACACACACACAGACTGATCTGTCTGATACATCATCTGTCAATCTAAAGGGGGGTATTCTGATGACATCCCCGTCCCCCTCCCCCACAGACACACTTATTGACATCTATCTGTCTATTTCCCTCTGCCTCACTGTCAATCCTAAAACACGACTCTTCCCCGTCTCTCCAAGCGAGTGTTGAAAGTGTGAGAGTGGGTGTGTATTTCAGAGGGGGGGGCTGTGCTGTGTTGCCAGACCCTTCACGGGCTACATGCCAAGAGCTTTGGTACTCCATGTAAAGCGCTCTGGCTTCAGAATACACTGTCTGAAATGCTGGGGGGCATCATATTTCATATTATTATGATGAATGGTGCATGTTTAATCAAAACTTATTCAGAAGACATAATTTTGACATAGTCTTTGGATATGCACACTAAATAAAGAATACCTATTGCTCAGTTCCATATGAAATGTAGGAACCCCATTAAGTTATTGATGTTGACAGTTGACAGACAGACAAGAACAGAGTACAGAGTAAAAAAAACAGTGTAAAATGCCAAGTACAGTATAGACTGTCTCTTACTCCAACCCCGCTGCTATAATGCCCTGAGCTGAATACACTCCTCTGTCTCTCTCTCTCCTCTCTCTCTTTCTCTCACCTCTCTCCTCTCCTCTCTCTCTTTCTCTCTGTCTCTCTCTCCTCTCTCTCTTTCTCTCACCTCTCTCCTCTCCTCTCTCTTTCTCTAATCCGCTGAGACCAAGTTTCCCCGAGCCTCAAAGACTCCCCCAGTGTAGGTGATCTCATCCATTCTCCTTTTGCAGCACAGCTCAGTCGATGCATCCCATTTGAGGAATCCACTAGCAACACTAACGCATTCTCTCTCTTTCCCCACACCCTCTTTCTCTCTCTCTCTCCTCTCCCTCATTCATATGCTCTCTCTCTATCTCTCCCTGCTCCCTCTCTCTTTCTCTCTCTCCTCTCACTCACATACTCTCTCTTTCTCTCTGCTCCTTCTTTCTCTCTCTTCTCTTCTCTCACTCACTCACATAACCTCTCTCTTTCCTCTACTTGTCCCCTCCTCTCTCTCTCCTCTCCCTCACTTACATACTCTCTCTCTCTCTCTCCTCTCCCTCACTTACATACTCTCTCTCTCTCTCTCTCTCCTCTCCCTCACTTACATACTCTCTCTCTCTCTCCTCTCCCTCACTTACATACTCTCTCTCTCTCCCTCTCCCCCTTCTCCCCATCCCTATCCTCCCTTCATATATTTTTAGAGCACCTCTGATGGGGATTTGTTTTTCTCTTCCTTGAGTGTATTTGTGCTCTTTGCTGCAACAGTTCTCCCATGTTCACTGCCGTCTAATCTTGGCTTCAGCTTATTTCAGATTTGATGAGGATCAACCACACACACACACACACACACACACACTCACACACGCACAGTGTGCATTAGCCCAGCTTGTGTAGGTTGGACTATTGAGATTAAGTTCCTGTGGTTTTGTTTTTAGATAACCCTGTGGTGGAGCAGCATGTGAGACTTAGGTTCTTACTGTGCCGTGGAGTAATAAATCATTGGCAAAGCCTGACTGTCATAGACCACCTGCCATGCCCACGCTAAGGTGTGCTGGGCAGGTTTCCCTAAGGAGCGCTCGCTAATGTGCATTCACCTGGTGCTAAAGGCTACTCCAGCTGTTAGCCTCATGATTTATTGCTCAAAAAAAGACAAACAGTGTTACACAATCAAATGTTCTATTAAAAAAAATAAAAAAAATAAAAAATAAAACCACCACAGGTCTTTTGGCACCTGTGATGTTTGTCTTATTTTAAGCTGTTTTAAGATGTCAGTTTAGCCCTTGGCTTCCCTGAAGACACAGAAAAGTTGCCAATAAACAAATGCTATGAAGCACACTGGCTGCCTGAGCAGCTGAGATCCCCTCTGCTCACTGCCATGTGGGAAACTTAGACTCCTGTAAGTTTCCGTAAGATGCATGCAGCTTTGGCTGAGCTTTGTGAGCGTGTTTTACTATCGGCTGTTGCTGTTACTTATAAGAGAAAACAAAATCATAAACTTGTAAGGATTATGTAGTCTGATCAATGAACCTCTAGGGTCTCACTTTGCATGTTTGAACATTCTCAGTGTACCTGCTGTATTATTAGGGGTTGGAATTGATAGGGTTTTATTAATATCAATGCCATTGTCCATTCTGCTTATTGCAGAAATAGCAGCTTATTAGAATGAGGAAAGCCATGTAGTGCTGTGTTATCCATTTTAGTTGTTGTTGTAGTTGAAAGACCCGTTGACAATGGTCTGAAAAACATGTCAGTGGGATACGCATTGAATTGAAACATGCGATTCTTGATTCTCATCCCTACTTATTATTATCATTATTATTATTATTATTATTAGTAGTAGTAGTAGTATTAAATAATAAAATAAACAACAGTCTATATTCTTTTGATCCTGTGAGGGAAATCTCCTGGTGAGCAGTGAAGGGCAAGGGCACTTCAGCCATGGTCCACTGGTCAGGGATCGAACTGGCAACCCTTCGGTTACAAGGCCGAAGCTCTAACCAGCAGGTTTTCTTGCCCAGGACTGTATAAAGTGTCACTCAGAGATGAAGTATTGCTGATTCTTTGTCTTCTTTCTGCTCTCCCCATCTCTTTTCTCTCTCCCCTCTTTCTTTCTTCTGTGTTGTCTTTCCCTACCTCTATCAATCTGTCTCCATCCCTCTCTCTGTGTCTTTCTCCACTTCCACCTCTCTGCCCATCTCTCCCCGCTGTCCCTCAGATCTCGCTGCTGAAGCAGAGTCTGGAGCTCCAGCTGTCCCAGTCCAAGAGTGCCCTGCAGCAGCTCCAGTCTCAGTTTGGTCATGAGCGTGAGCACCTGGCCCAGGAGATGCAGGAGATGACCCTGGACCACCAGCACCGCGAGCGACGGCTTCAGGAGGCCCACTGCATCGCCGTGCAGACCATGGAGGACGCCCGCCAACGTGGCCTCAGGGTAGGTCGTAGCAACCAAAGCCACAGCCAAGCTCTGGGTATGTCATGGTACCTAATCCCATTGTATTAAATTGGTATTCTTTCACTGAGAATGTCAGGGGGTACCAATACATAATTTAAATAAGCAAACTCACTGAATCTCAGGCAACCTGAGAGTATATTATGCTAACCTTATAGTTTCAAAATGCATGGCCAACCTCAGCCAGAAGCCTGGACTGCCTTTGAATATGTTGAAGTCACATAATAGCCACAGATTATGTCACAACTACTCTGAAATCCTAAGGAGATGTACACAAAGCAGGGCTTGGCTAATTTAAGGCTTGGTTACTCAAAGCCAAAGCGTTTATTGTCATATGCACAATTACAAAACAGTTTTCATATATGCATATATTTTAATACATCCATAGATAAACATGGAAAGGCCTTTTACCAGTAGTCCACTTGGCTTGCACAAAAACACATTACTGTTCAGAGCAACTACCAACTCTGCATATAGCCTACATCAAGCTCATCCAAGACAGCATTGCGGTATGCTAGTTTGAGTTCATGCTAACCAGAGGTTACTGGCAGCCAGTAACCACTGGTTACTAGGCTGAACCATCATTTCTAATACATTTAAGCTTACCGACATCAGTTAGTGGTGTGATGACCTCAAGGGACAGAGAGCTTATTGCAATTGACCGGTCTTGTGGAATTAAAACACTAATCTTTGTGCATTAATGTCATTTGATCTAATGAATACTGATGCCTGTTAGCCACAGGGTGCTTAATGATATCCATGTATCATTTATCGTGTTGATAGTTCAGGGTACTGCAGTGCTGTCATACAAACATGGACAGAAAAAACTGTGCTTAATCTGGGCCTTACATTCTTTGTATACTTTGTACGCAATAACTAGGACACTTTTAAAACAAACATTGTGTATGCACATTAAAACCTGGAGGAAGTGGAGGAAGTAGTGAATCATAGTTGCTAATTTGCCTTATTCCCTAGCCGTGCCTGTTAGCATACAAATAAGTGCAGTCTCATGCAGTCATCGCCGACCTGCAGAGAGGCAGTGGCAGCTATTTTGGTTTCTCTGAGGCAGTTTGTGACTACAAGTGTGATGAATCAGATAATGTTCGTTTGAGTCGTGGTTTTGAGTTTAACATTTTCAGCCATTTCAGATGCCTTATCTCTTGCTTTAGTGCTTTTTCTTTGACTCTTATTTTATCACAACTGTCTTCTCGGTGCTTCAAGTGCCCCTTTGACACTGATCCATTTTAAATGTTAGCAGCCACGTTCCAGCTAGAAGGCTAAGACCCAGGAGGGTTGGTGTCTGTGGCTAGGCTAGCACAGCTATAGAGGGGATCATGGGAAGTGAGGTCCTCTCAGTGCATAGCATTGGGTACTGCTGCACAAAAAAACAACCAAGCAGGACTATGTGCTAGATTGTATCTGACTGTGCAATGAGTACGATGCAGACATGGCCTCAGTCTGATGCAGTTCAAGGATGAAGCCAGCCAGGAAGCCAAAATTGCATCTGATTTTGTGCAGAAGCTAAACTTAGGTGCAATCCCGTCAGCAATGGTCAACGTTCGCAAACTATTTTTTTCATTTCACTTGAGGCTTGTTGTTGTTTATTTTAAGGAGGCAGTTTCATTCATCCATTCAATTTGGAAGTGTTTGCAGAAAAACTTCACAATTTAAAAAATATTTAAAAAGCTCACAAGCTTGCCTGATTGAAATGTTCACCTTAGCTGAACTGGAACTCACCTCTTGTAGAGAAAAGGCACACCTCAATCTACACACAATGTCAATGTAAGTGTACACTTACAGATTTAAATGTAAATCATCATGAGTACTGCCAAATTGTGTTTTATATAAAAACTAGCCTAAATACAAAAAAACTATGAGCATAAAATGGTACAGAGTACATTTCACCTCCATCTTTCCATGTTTCTGAATATGTGTGTCCACCCAGAATGACTGTTACCATCACTGTCTTTTCATTACCTTTCTTCCAACCACCCCCACCCCACCCCCAGCCATATCTCCATACCTCCATCCCACAATGACCAGCACTAGGACTCATTCTCCTTTCCCCATCTGGAAGCGACTTGACCCCACTCCACCCCACCTCAGCACGACGCACACAGTGCAGTGATCCCTGCATCAGCTGGGGCCGAAGGGCCCAATGCTTCCCTAATGGTAAATGGGATAAATCTGTAGCTCAGGCTCATCTTTCTGGAGCTTGATGAGTTATTGTTGTGGTTTCTGTGGCAAATGTGGCATTTAAACGTCTAAATCTGCCCAAGCCGGCTGCTATTCCTGAAGTTATGTTTTTTGGAGGTTATGATCTTAGCCATGGCTCAGAATGTGTAAGTTATTGGGGAGGCTAGACAGTAGTGGCAGTATGGGTAATGGTGTTTTTTGTTTTCAGTGTCAGAAAACCATGTTGTGAATTTTAGACCACTATGCTGTATTAAACAATCCTTCTGTATCTTAAATGTGTTGTTATTTAAAAAAAATAATGGAAAATTATAATTTGTAGTTGTCTTTCAGAGTGAACTCAACAAAGCCTTCAGCAATTAAAACATTTATTAGCTGAAATCTGCCGGTTCTTGGGTAAAGGGGACAATTTCTAGGAAGAGTCAGAGAATAGGGATGTCATTTGAGAAGTATAATTCAGGTCAATTTATGTTACTCATGAAGCAAACATTTAGGCTGATTGGTTGTTTCCATTTGTTAGCTCCAACTCAACTGCCAGTCATGAATAAATCATATTTAGACTTATTTATTTTGTCTTTTCCATTGCATGTCATCCCTCGACAGATTCAGTTGACTTCCATTTTTATGATAAAACTGGATTAACAATAGCTATTGTCTCAAGTCCCAGCCAGAGATAATACATTGGCCCACACAGTAACATAATTGAGGCAGATATCTACACTAGTCTTCTATTTGGGATTCCAAAACATTGTTATGACAGAAATGGCCCACAGCTGTCAGTCATGCTCAGTCATACAGTAGAGATTGGCTCCCATCTGTGGTTTAATTTGCCTCTGCCATCTAGGTTAGCCATGGCACATTTAGCAGCCGCCCTGAGAAATGCTATTAATGCAGAGGCTAACATGATTGCCCCTACTCTCTCTCTTTCTTTCTCTCTCTCTTTCTCTCTCTGTCTACCTGTCTCTCTTCCCTAAGTCTTTCTCTCTCCACTCTCTCTTTCTCTCTGTGTCTCTCTCTCTCTCTCTTTTTCTCTCTCTCTCTCCACCTGTCTCTCTCCCCTCAATCTTCTCTCTCTCTCTCTCTCTCTCTCTCTCTGTCTCTGTCTCTGTCTCTCTCTCTCTCTCTCTCTCTCTCTCTGCCATGCCAGTCTGGCCTACCCTTCCATTGTTAAGCTTCTTCCTCTATCCTCAGGATTACTGATAAATAAATAAACAAAGTGGTGCTCTTTCATCCCAGTGGCTCTGTGTTAAGAGTGTAAGTGTGTCTGATGGCACAGCAGGCTTTTTCCAAGCACCGCTGTGGTTCAGCAGGCAAGCAGTGTGTGTGTGTGTGTGCGTGTGTGTGTTTGTGTGTTGAGGGGATGCCATTGACAGGGTACAGGGGAGATGTCAGAGTTAATTTTTCATATGGTGGCTCTGCATAGGCTGTCAGGTCTGAATAGAGGGAAATGAAAGAAAAGGAGAGAGAGGTGGCAGAGATGTATGTGAAAGTGGCAGGCTCCAGCTGGGCTGTATTATCTGAAGGGGCTCAGATCCCCAAGGTGCGGCTGGGAGCCCAGCCTGCTGTGCCACGCTGTTGCACAGCAGCCTAGATGAGCGCCTTCTAAGAAATCCATTTCAGAGTGATTGTGTCATTGACTGTGTGTGGGTGTGAGTGGGTATGTGTGTCTGCGACTGCTTGTGACTGCTTTTTATGAGTATGTGTGTGTGTGCACACATGCTTATGTGTATGTGTGTGTATGTGTGTGTGGTGTGTGTGTCGTTATCTGGAGAACCAGTTTTCTGTTCATCTTGCTTGCATTAGCGGGGGTGCAGGAATCCATGGTCCTCAGGGTCCGTATCTTTTGTTCTCTGCTCACACTCAATGCAATCTATATGAGCTGGAAGTGAGGGAAAGGGGTTGTTATGTGTGTGTGTGTGTGTGTGTGATTGTGTGTGTGAGTGTTTGTACCTCTGTGAAGGTTTTTGTATGTGTGTGTCTTTTCTCCAGAGAAAGTGTGTGTGTGTGTGTGTTTGTGTATGTGTGAGTATGATTTACTGTGCTCTATGCATTTGCAAGTTGTGTTTATCTGTACACCTTGTGTGTTGTGTTTGTGTATTCCATGTGTTTGTGTCTGTGTGTGCCTATGTGTGTGTGTGTGTGCATGTCTCTGTGTGTGTGTGTGTGTGTGTGCGCGTGTGTGTTTGTGCTTGTTTGCGTTTATTGCGTGAACATGTTTGTGTGCGTGCGTGTTTGTGCTTGTTTGTGCTTGTTTGCGTGTGTGTGTGTGTGTGTGTGTAGGAGCTGGAGGAGCGTATGAAACAGGAGCAGCGTGAGGAGCTACAGGCCTTGAGGGAGGCACACAGGCAAACACTCGAGATCCTGAGGCAGCAGTCGGAGCAGGAGCTACAGACACTGCGCTTCGAGCTGGAGGACGAGGGAAAGGCCATGCTTGGTGCGTGCATATGTGTGTGTGTGCATGTGTTTGTGTGTGCATGTGTCCACGCACGTGTGTGTGTGTGTGCATTTGTGTATGCCTGTGTGTGCGTGTGTGTGTGTGCGTGCGTGAGTGTGTGTGTGTATCTGTGTGTGGACAGACACTACTGCTCCCTGCCTGTCTGTTTCATCTCACTGGTTTGGCACTCACACAACCCTGTCTGTGTCCTCTCTCACTCCAACCTCAACTTTTAGTCTTGTCTCACTGCATAATCCCACTTCAGTCCTGTCTCACCCCAGTCTTAGTCCCATATCAGCCCTGTCTTAGTCTTTTATCACCCCAGTCTTAGTCCCATATCACCTTGTCTTAATCCATATCAGCCCTGTCTTAGTCTTTTATCACCCCAGTCTTAGTCCCATATCACCTTGTCTTAATCTCATCCCTGTTTTACCTGTAATCCCATATCAGCCCTTAGTCCTGTTTTATTCTTGCCTTAGTCCCATATGACTCTATCTTAGTCCCATGTCACCCCTATTTCAGTCCCTTCTCATCCCTATCTTAGTCCCATATCACCCCTGTTTTAGTCTCATGCCTGTCTTGATCACATTTTCTAATCTGGTTTTAGTCTTAATTCCTTATGAGACCTTCTCTTCATCTCTCCTCATCTAAATCTCTCTCCACCCAGATCTTCTCCATCTGTTTCTCAATCCTTCCTAGTTACTAACCTTCCCCTCATCTCTCCTCATCTAAATCTCTCCTGTCTCTTTTGTCTCCTACTATCTCAACACTTTTGTTGTTTTAATGTTGTCTTGCATTAAATTGTTCCTTTTGATCATGTTAAAGGGGAAATCTGATGTGAATCAGTCCATAGCTCTGTTGTTCAGTGTCATTTTCCTATTGACACTGAACAACAGAGCTGCCGGTTCACTCATTTTCCTACTGACAGCACTCAGGGGCAGGACTATGGATTGATTCACACTGGATTTCTCCTTTAATGTAGTATTTACTGATATCATTTTAAGTTGCCTCGGACAAAAGCATCTGCTAAAAACTACAAAATGTGTCCTGGTTTTGCAAATTTGTAGTGTGTGTTTCCAGTTGAGCTGGTAGCAGTCTCATGATTAAGGATTATTGTCCACTATGTTGTACAGCATCCCTTCGCTCTGAGCTGAATCACCTCCACGCCACGGCCATTGAGCACCTCAGACAGGTGCACCAGCAGGAGAACAAGGCTGCCAAGCTTGAGCTGGAGAACACTCTAGAGCGCAGCAAGAACATGGTGAGAACTAAATCTCTTTCATTGCATTGACTTATTTTTGAGTATAGGGCAGCTCCATGGCAAGTGCTCTTTATGTTACATCTGTAAATGCAGATAAAATGCCATGGCATTGTAGGACGTGAACGATAATGTGAAATGTTAGGTACAGTTTTTTCATGTAAGTTCTACAGCAAGAAATAGCAAATGCTCCAATTTCATGTAATCATTTATATCATAAAAACACTGTGGCATTTTATTGGCATTGATGGAGGTGATAAAAAATAAGCTTTCCATGGAATTGCTCTCTGTATTTTTAAAGTGTTTTTTGCCTTTAGTCAGATAGGACAGTGGGTCAGTGTAGGCACCTGGCCTATCCTATGGTACGCCAGTGGGTCAGTGTAGGCACCTGGCCTATCCTATGGTATGCCAGTGGGTCAGTGTAGGCACCTGGCCTATCCTATGGTACGCCAGTGGGTCAGTGTAGGCACCTGGCCTATCCTATGGTACGCCAGTGGGTCAGTGTAGGCACCTGGCCTATCCTATGGTACGCCAGTGGGTCAGTGTAGGCACCTGGCCTATCCTATGGTACGCCAGTGGGTCAGTGTAGGCACCTGGCCTATCCTATGGTACGCCAGTGGGTCAGTGTAGGCACCTGGCCTATCCTATGGTACGCCTGCCCTATGTAGTGCCCCTCATTACATGCACTGTTTTCATTTCACTCTGTTTTATTCAGGCTGCATCACTAGCAGCAGCAGCAGACCAGTGGCTGCTGGCTAAGACTATATATTATGGAGCTGACTGGAGACTGCTGTTAAAAGCGGGGGTTTTAATGTGCTCAGAGCTTATCTAACATAGATCCTCTTGGCCAAATTAATAGTCTTTCCATTCCAAACTCTCCTGGGCTCTCTCCTACATAGAGGCCTAGACCACAGCCAGGGTCTATTAAACAGTTTTCTGACTGGCTGACAGGGTGTCCATTATGCCCCAATAACAGGACAGCTATGACAAACATCCGGTAGAAAAGTTTAATCACCGTTCCATATAAATCCTTTTTAGAACTATAATAACCAAATAAACTAGATCAGCATGGTGCTGCAAATACAAATACAAATTAGCCTTTTTTTGTAAATCACTGCTGAAAGAAATAATTAAATAAATATAAAGATAAATGTGTCAACCAGGTGATAGGCGGGATTACGGCCTGTGAGGTGTCCCCATATAGGGGAATAATGGACTTGGCCAGGGCGGGGACACCTTCTCCCTCATGTCGTTCTTTGTCCATGCCTCGGCCATTATTCCCCTATATCGGGACACCGTGGCCGTTGCCCCTAACGTGAGATGAGCATATCTGTCTGACAATTAAATGGTGTGTATGCACACGCTGTGTGTGTGTGTGTGCGTGTGTGTATATGTGCATGTCTGCGCGTGTGTATTTGTATGTGTCTCTGTGTGTCTGTGTATATTTGTATGGATGTCTGCATGTTTGTGTGTGTGTGTTTTGTTGTTTGTGTGTGAATATGTGTGTGTGTGTGTGTGGGCAGTCAGTGGCAGTGAGCAGAATTCTCTAATATGCACATCAGAGAGTTCCTCCTCAAGCAGCGTATTTGTTTGTTGTGGAGCATCTGAAATAAAGGAAGGCTCATGGGTGTTGTGTATCATAATTGTGGTCTTTTATTCATGAGAGGCACCCATCAGGATGGAGCATAATAAGAAGAAGAACAATAAAACAAACCAACTTTTATATCCAGTGCCTCTTACACTCAAACGGCCGGGGTCCCTGCCAGACTAGGAAAAGAATCATGAAGCAGATCTGAAAATGAAGCGAAACTGATATGGTGAACCCAGGCAGTTTCATTAAGACGCAACATGGTTTCATCATAGATTATCCATAGCAGGATGGGAAATGAAAAAGGCTCCATTGATAAGACCTGGGATAAAATCAGGACTGTTTCTCTTCCCATATTCAGATTAGAACTCTGTCTGTCTCTCTCCCTCTCTCTTTCTTTTCCTCTCTCTCTCTCTTTCTCTTTTCCTTTCACACTCTCTCTCCCTCCCTCTCTCTCCCTCTTCTCCTCTCATACTCTCTCACTCTCTCTCTCTCTCTCGCTCTCACTTTTCTTTTTCTCTCCTTCCCTTTCATGTTTCATGTATATTCGTCTCTGCTTAATAACCCAGCACAATGGCGGGTCTGCTAATATGACCCAGTTAAATATTTTGTAAGCCTGAGGGAGTAGAAAGGAGATCTGCCATTACTTTTGGTAAGCAGATTCTAGAACAGTCTAATTAAATTAATGTGTACTGATGACTGGCTGCCTCCACTCATTGTATACACCCATGCTTTTTGGGCACGCAGTCATCCGTTTTTGAAAGGCTTTTGTGTGTGTGTGTTTGTGTGTGTGTGTGTGACCAACCAAAACAGCCTGACAGATGAGCTGTATTGATTGTGATGGTAGTGTGTGTGTTGGGGGAGGGTAGGGGGACAGGGGGGCAGAGCACGGCTTGACTGATGAGACTAGTTTGTTATGTTAGTGCGTTTGTGTGTGTGTGTGTGATGTTTTCTTGTTTATTCTGCACCTGACGTTTGGCTGGACTCTGGTCAGGAACAGGAGCTGTTTGGCCAGATCTCAGACCTGCAGAAGGAAGTGACGTGTCGGAAGAAGCGCATCGTGGACCTGGACCGCGAGATCCACTCGCTCAACGAGACCATCAGCTCCCTCACCAAGGAGCTGGAACTCAAGGGCAAAGAGGTGCTTCGCATCCGCAGCGAGGCCAACGTGCAGATCAGGTGAGATGCCCGATTTACGGCCCACGTAAGGCCCAGGTCTGGTTCAGCTGGATTTCAAAGCCATTAGACTCCTTGCTTACTCTTGTGTATTCTCACAACAGCAAGCTGTTTGCCCTGAAGCCTCAAAACCCATTTGGACTGCAGTGAGACCATCATAATCACGATTAAACAACAAACTTATAGAATGAACGTAAGGTCCAGGTTTGGCCCTGCTGCGGTTCAGATGGACTTCAAAGCCATTAGGGCACCCGGTTACTTTCATTTATGCTCGTAATGAGTATCCAACAGCAAGCTGTTCGCCCTGAAGCCTTAAAACTCATTTGCTCTGACTTTGAATTGCCATTCAAACAGTGTTGTTCCACAGGAAGTGTCCAGTAAAGACAGGAGACCAAAGAGAGAGCTAAGCAGTGAGTCGTTACATTGAAAAGTAATGTGTGGAACTAAAAGAAACACTATTACACTAGCACTAATTATTATTAATAATAATAAAAATAAAAATGTAAAAATATGAACTACGCGATGTATCAGCCTTGCACGTCGTTCTCATCAGTCAAGGTTGTTTTTGTTGGCTCATGAAATTTTCACTGGATACAAGTCGGCTGCTCCTTTTATTTATATATTTTTTTGATGTAGAGGTACTCTCAGAAATAGTAAAAAAACACTTTCATTTCTAAATGAGAAATAACTGACATTTATTTTTTATGAAGAGAAAATCAGATTTATGCGAAAGAGCCTTAGAGGCTAAGAGGGTTAAGAAGATTGAATGCAGTGGTGAGATGGACGTCCAGAGCAGGGTAAAAAGCCAATACCGCAGGGAGAGAAGCGTCCTCTGGACAGTATGACTCAGTTGTGTTTGTGAAAGATCCTTGTAAGGACTCCGCTCCACATCGAAATATCCAGAGACCGAGGAGGAGCGCTTCTGACGGAAATAAACATATTCAGATTATTTTTAATAAATGGAACAGTGCTCACAGAGACTCCAGCAAGCTTTTATGAGGAGAAGAGGAGGCACTTTGGATTACACAAGAAAATCTTGCAAGGTTATTATAATCTTGTCCTTTAATAAAGACCAGCAGCTACATCCAAATAAATAAAACAGCTGTCACATTAAAAGAGGGTATGTTTAGATATTTTGTTATTTAGGCAATAACAAATGGTAGTGCTGTTGTCCAGAAGATAATGCTTACACATTTTCTAAGCATGCTGATAAGTGCAAATAATGATGTCACAGACACAATCCTGAATATTACTGCTGTGCCCATGAAATGATACTGGATAAACAAGTGTTGCTATTGAGATGGTGACTGATGTTATGCGTAGAAAGGAGATGATGATAAGTGATCATGTTGTTATAGAGTTAACCTGACTACAAATGATACTGTTGTTATGGAGACGATAACAGATGATGATGTCCTAATGGAGACAATAATTAATTCTAATGTTGTGGTTATTATTGTGTGTGCATTTGTGTGTGTGTGTTTAGAGCTCACGAGCAGGACCTGACAAAGAGGCACGAGAGAGATATGGGAGAGATGAGTGCCAGCCATGGTCGAGAGAAGCAAATCATGCTATCTGACTTCAACAAGGCCCAGGAGGTGCTCAAGGACAAGATCTCAGCACTGCAGATCCTGTGAGTCCTTACACCCACACTGTCTCACTTATTAGAAAGGCACTTTGGCACTCCATTTTGCAAACAGAGACATTACACTGACGTTATACTGACTGTAAACCCATTAACTTCAGCATGAGGAGAACTCATCTGAGCATCATAGTCAGTAAAGTGCTGCTATGTTTAATTAATGGTAATAAATGGACCAGTGTAAAGTGCAGCACTAAACACCAGCACTAAGGCACAGATCCAGCAGAGGCTTGTCTATTAGTTCAGACAGTGGTCTCAAAGGAAGCTCCATGCCTTGCTTTTGTTTGGTCATACAATCCTGGTGAGTTTTCATTATACACAACTTCAAGGACAAATACGGAGTCCATCAGCCCATATCCCTGCTCTTTGAAGCTGCTGAGTGCTGTCGGTAGGTATAAGAACAACAGCATTTGGTACAACGTAGACTGAATTTGCAAACTAGCAGCTAATGCTAATTAATGAAGGTACAGGAAGACGAAACTTCTTTGCCCTGATCAGGTAACGTTGGCTGGCGTCGTTTTGCTATTCGGTTTACGTTGTAACAGGGCTATGGGTTGATTTACTTCAAAGCTCTCAGGCACCGCGGTTGAATTCAGACATGTGCCAAGCCAATTCAGATTTGAACTCCCATATTTTAATACTTTTTGCTGACATCAGGCAAAGAACTTCCTTCAGTAGTTCTTCAGCTTTTTCACTCAGTCCCCAGTTTTTCATATCCCACCTGGTCTTCACAGCCTCAGCACAATTATGACAACATTAGAACATGACTACACACTAAATCCACGTCATCACATTTGAGTTTTATTGTTTATTTAGACCTATTAATGACTACAGGTACTTCTGTCAGGCTGTTCTGTTTTGACAGCAGAATTTTAGTTGACAGTAAAGAAAGGCATGTTTGTATGTTTTTTTTTTTTGCCTGACATGTCCCCACAAGTTGGGCCTAGCCACTTTGAGAACCAAGGCTGTAAGCCCTGTGTGTGTGTGTGTGTATGTGTGTGTGTGTTTGTGTGTATGTGTGTGTGTGTGTGTGTGTGTGTGTGTATGTGCGTGAGAGGCACTGGAGGAGAGGTGCAGAGTAGATAACTAAAGGGGACTTGCTTAGTTAGCATGTCTGTATTTTATTTGTCTGCTTTGTTGGAGTATTTAAGCAGCGTTTTGCAGCTTCTCCTCCCAGGACTCCATGCAGTGTCAGCAGTTTCCTTTTGTCTGTTCTAGGAATGTTCTCCCTTAGGATGCTCTTTTTGATGGAGAAACCCACTGACAACAAGAACTGTGGCCATAATTTTCTTGCTTATTTTGTCTGTAATTGTGTCTATTTTCTAATTCTTTGTTTTAATTTATGTTTCCTTGGTCCTTCTACATTTGACTATGTGCCCATGCCAATACTGAAAGCATTACCACCTTGTAATGCTCAGTAAGTTTCCCTGATATGCCAGGTTCTACTGAAAGTGTGTTACCCAGGATGTACTAAATGCATTTTTGCGTGTGTGTGTTTGTGTGTGTGTGTACATGCATGCTTGTGTGTGTGTGTGTGTGTGTGTGTGTGTGTGTGTGTGTGTGTGTGTGTGTGTGTGTGTGTGTGTGTGTGCGTGTGTGTGTGCCCATGCCAATGTGTAGTCTGACCACAAGTGGCTTGATGAGGATTTGTGTTTCCCAGGCTTGAAGGCACAGAGGACAAATTCCGTAACCGAGAGAGCCGTGCAGAGGACCTGCAGGTGATCGCTGAGCTCAGACAGATGGTGGCAGAGAGGGAGGCCCTGGTGAAGAAACTGGTAGTAGGTATTCAAACTGAACACAGTTTATCCATCAAACAAGAACCTAGTCTAGACCAGGGACTTTATTTCATACAGGCTTAAGTCTTAATGTCCAGAAATGCAGCCGATTATTGTTGTTTCTGATTTCGATAGGACACATACTATTTCTTTTGGGATTATTTTGTTGTTCAAGTCCTGGAGGATCTGGCCTAAATCTAGCCTAAATAAGGCAGGTTTTCTAAAGCTAGTTTTAAACCATTAATTAAAGACATTTATTTACACTTTCCCAAAGCACAACACTTCCAGAAAAGCTTGAGTAGATCTGAGTTGTTGAAGTATATTTCCTTGGCCCACTTTGGCAATCTCTCTTTTGTTCCTCTTTTTGCTGAAGTACGTCAACAGTCCATCAGCTGAAGGTCAATATGATTTAATTTGGAAAATCATAATTAATGCTGTGTCTGTATGTCCTTTGCAGCAGATATATATCTGTTATTGTCTTTGCTGGTGTCTTTATCAGTGTTTATTTCATGTTGTTTATGTATTTATTTATTTTAGATTTATTTATGGGCTTTTGTTGTCTTAATTAATAGGACACTAGGGAGGACACAGGACAACAGTGTGAGAGAAACAAGGTGGAATGGAGAAGTGACTTCAGGCCAGACTCAAAACTGCTTCCTATGGCCAATAGCCTGATGCACCATAGTGCTACCTATTTGTAGTGCTATTTGATATAGCCAGTTGAACCACAGCACCCCCTATATGTGGTGTTATTTGATTTGGTGTTGTGTTGTGTTGTGTCTTCATGTACAGGATGACAAGAAGTTTTACCAGCTGGAGCTGGTGAACAGAGAAACAGGCTTTAATAAAGTGTTCAACGCCAGTCCCAATGTGGGCGTAATCAACCCTCTCATTAAGGTAAGGCCACACAGCCTCTCTCTCCCTCTCTCTCTCTCTCTCTCTCTCTCTCTCTCTCTCTTTCTCTCTCTCTCTGCCTCCCTCCCTCTCACTGCCCTCACTCACTGTAAATCAGTATTGTTCACAACCTCATTGGTCCCATTTAAACACTTTAAACTGATGTCACACAGGGCCAGTGCACAATGTCTTACACACACACATGGGCAAGCACTCATGCACACACACACAGCCATACACACCCTCTCTTGTTCTCTTTATCACAGAAACACACATACACACACTCACTGACACACAGGGAGGCACACACACACACATACAGACAGATTTGGTGTCACCAAGACCTATTTCTGCTGGGCTTCTGTGTGTTATCCTTGTAAGGCTGTTTAATGTGACTTTCCTTTAGTGATAACTAACTCTCCACCCTACTGCATAACTGGAAAGGTGCCCTTTTGAACTGCCCTGCATCCAACCCTAGTACAGTGGAATGGGACCTTATTGCATGACCTTTCTTTACCTTCGCTCCTAGGGTTCATCTAACTCTTGCTTTCCTTTGGTTTGTTGTTGCATTGTAAGCTGTGTGTTTGTGTATATGTATGTATATATGTATGTGTGTGTGTATGTGTGTATGTCTTTGTTTGTTATTATTTTTCCATTTGATGGGTCATGTGATTCTGCTTTGCTTTCCAAGCCATTATCTGTTACTAACTATTTCAGTTACTTTGCCTCTAGCAACTGCTCATTTGATTGAGTTCTTTTAGACTGAAAGATTAAGATAGAATGAGAATAATCATAATCAAGCTGCCAGATCTAATTAGCCAGTTCATACTCACAGTAGTCTAGCCCAAACCTTTTTGTCTGTGTCCTTTTTCGATGTAGCAAAAAGGTAAAAAGTCCGCAAACAGGTTCGTCAGCTCTCCAAACCTAAGTGTTGCAGAAACAGAGGGGGGTTCGGGCGTGGGCCCGACCTCGGGTTCGAGTTTGGGGGGTAGGCTAGAGTCAGTCGCCCCCTCCTCGCCCCCCGTGCGGCAGCCGCAGCTCCAAACAAACAAAGCACTCCCCCCAGGGACCCCCCTGACCGGCCCCGGCCCCGCCCTCAACCCCAACGTCACTCGGAGGTGAGCCCCACCTCGTCGTCCTTCTCGTCGTCGTCGTCGTCGTTAACCCTTTGTTGTCCGCACACTTCCACCACCATGGCAAGAGACATGCCTAAACCACTGGAACCCCTGTCTGCCATTGGTCTGGTCACTCTCTCTCTTTTGTGTCACACGTTCTTGTTTCTGTACACATTTATTTCTGTGCCTCAGCAACCATCCAACCAAAACAAATAACAAATATCCTGTGTCCCTCTGGGCTTTTTGTTTTCGCTCTGATTTCTTCTTTTTTTTGATAGTTTCATTTTCAAAAATGAAGAACTAATGGGTTAATCAGTGGTGTTTGTCCACAGTGAAGTGTGGGTGTGCCTGTCACTTTCCAATGCATCGTGTCGCTGAATTGAAATTGAAACACAAATACTTTTGTCTCCCATTTTGTTTCCTTAGTGATATGCATGTATGATCTTGCATATTTCTATTTTGATCATGTCATGCTTGTGAGTTAGGCCTTCACCACATACTCCACATAGAGCACACACTCCTATATCAACGACTTTGGCCCTCTGAGAATAAGATGATCTGATCTCAATCTATCGATGTTTTTTATATTCCATTAATGGCATTGGAATGCAAACTAAGGCATGGTTTGGAACAGTCGGTTTGTTCTGGTGAAGCGCATGTTTTTGTAAATGCCACTGGTCTTGAACACTCATCTGATGGTGTGAGTTGAGTTGTGTGTTCTGTAGTGAATGCCTGTATAGTCCAGCCATTTTTCTCTTTGCCTAGTGAATCACTTCCTCCGTCAGTCTTTCAGCTGTTCTGATCATTTTATTGTCTCCATTTATATGTTGAACGCTTCATATTCATCTCTTTATATGAAAATATAAAGTACGACCGAAGAGCGAAACTCTTCCTAACATATACTGATCTTCACACTCCTCAAATGTGCATGGCAAGCACTATAAAGCCATACACTGTATTTTTTCCTTAAAGAACTGTAAATCATATGGATTAAGCACAGCTTGTAGGGGCAGAGTGATTCAGGTGTATTTGATACAAATATGTAATACAAGGCAGTGCAGATGTAATCATATCAGTGTATATTCTGAAGCAGTGTGTGCTGTATTCTGTTATAAAAAGAACAGTATGCTGCCATCATATTTCTGTAGTGATTATGTTATGTTTTGTTTGTGTATATGATTCTTTTATATGGTGGGTGTAAGTTGTTCTTACTGTTTCCCCCCTGTTGTGCGTAGCCATCGTGAGCCAGAGGACCCCCCCGTGGCCCCCAAAGAGTCGGAACAGCCTGAACTCTTCTCCCAGTACTTCTCTTTCTGACCCTCCATAACGGCCGTCAAACTCAAACGCATGTGACGACAAACAAACAAACAAGCCGACCGACCATCAACAAACACAAAGACACACATGCACATCCACACCATTGCTCAGTGTGCCATTCACTGTGATTTTATTTTGTTGGTTTTGTTTTTTTGGTTTTGATTGGTTGAGATTTTATGCAAAATCAAGAGCAAGTAATGCACATCCCCCCTTTTTGTAATACAATGAACTGTTTTGTCATAATCATGAACTGTTTTGTCATAATCATGCATATTTCTGTTGATGTCTGGAATACAAGGTGTCCTTATAAATAAATGTTAATTGGACTGCATTTGAATAGATTTAATGGACCATTACTGTTTAATGTAAACAAGGTCTTGCCAGTTTTTGAACAAATTGCACTATATATAAATATATATTTATAATAATCCTCTGTCTGTTATGAGTAATAAAAATCTGGTCAGACTTTGGTTTGCACAGTGCTTCTTCAAACTTTTCATTAAAGGGGAAATCGGTGTGAATCAGTCCGTATGAAAAAGAACCAGAAAATTACTGATACAACGTAGACCAAATAGCAAACTGATAACCAATGTTAACTTGAATGTGAACTGTGCCCCATTCAGTTAGTGTTAGCTATTGATTTGCTAATTGGAGTATGTTGCATCAAACTTTGTTGTTCTTTTTCCTACAACACTCAATGACCTTGAACAACAGGGCTATGGATTGAATCACACCGGATTTCTCCTCTAAACTAGATGTGTCATGTAAGTCGGTGGGGCTGATTAAACACCAGTGTGTCTGTCTGCTCTCCTCACGTCACTTCAGTTAGATTACATAAGACCCCAACTATGCATGACTGCATCTACAGGTGACGCTGAAACTCAAATTCAGTTGCAACCCCAACCTTCCCACAGTGGCAGCCAAAAACAATGTGTGGTGTTGGGGCTTCACATTTGGATGCACATACTGTGAATACCCATTGTGTTATTCTTGTCATTTCTGTGGTTGTAATATGTTTCCATGCTGTAAAACCAAGAGGATGACTTGGCCCCTGACTGAATGTTTGCTGATGAAGGTTGTATGATGTCATGATGGCTTTTTTTCTTTTAATGGAAATTTTCTCGTTTCTAATTCCCATTGCTTGCTCCCTTTTCAGGGGCACAGAAGCGCTCCGCGTAATGTATTTCAGATACCGTGAATTTTCTGTGATCTGTCTCCCAGTGAAGCAAATTTCATGGTAAATTATCAGTGCTTTCTATCCCTGATGGGGAAAAAAAAACAAAAAACACTCAACTTGAAATTCTCAGCTGCTCCTCCACCCACCCCTGCTCTCACATGCACACACAGTCGTCGCATGTTTATCCCCCGATCCAAACGATGCCTGGTTTCGATGTTTTCAGTTCTCCTGTTTGCCTGCAGGCGCATTTGTGACGGTGATGTGGCAGCGTCAAATAAGCAGCACAATGATGTATATGAGGAGCAGACAGATGAGGATGAGCGAGAAGTTGATGAAGAGCTCCTGGAGGTTGCGCTTTGTCTGTGGGTTGATCTCTATATTGGACGCTCTGCGGATTGCGGAGCGCGTCATGTGTTGCACTCTCTCCATTCTCCCTCTGTCTGGCGTGCGCTGCTGGTGGCCGCGGCTGACTCAAGGGCTCCTACTAGTGGTGATGGGAGGCCAGTAGAAGAACGACAAGTCAACTCCGTGGAGGGGAAGTTATTTTGGTGGTGATGTATCAGCTGGCTTGGATCTTTAGAAATGGAAAAAAAAAAACATTAATTCAATGGGAAGACATCACTTGCATGTGAGAATCATTCAAGTAAACAAAAATACAGTAGTCCTATATTTAGTCATTTCTTCACAATAATACATTTTTGTAAGGGTGTTTAATTGTGTATCTTGTTTATTTTGCTCATACATCATTTAACAATTACACAGCAGTGTCACTAGACCTTGGGTATTTTAAGTGTAAATCACTGCAGTGAGTTTGACACTCCACCGTTCAAGTTCAAAGACAGCCTGCTGAGCTCATCAGCATATAGTACATTTAAAAATAGGAATGAATGAGTGAGCATTCAATGGACCAGTGACCTCAAAAGGAAAATACTGAACCCCTAAATATTTAAATGCTCAGCAACTGCAAAACCTGGCCCAAAAAGAAAAACAAATACATATATATATATATGTGTGTGTGTGTGTGTATGTGTGTGTTCTATTTTATGCAATAAAATACACACATTCATATATATTATTACATAAAATAGAACACACCTAAGGCCTTCTGTTAAAAGCTTTTATCAAGCATTCTATTAAAATTAGATGCACTTTTGCGGCTCTCCTCTCATCATCTATTTCTGGAAGATTCTTTCATGTTATCAGGATTCTGTGGGGCCACTTGTGTTTGCCCATGTTGCTGTTCAGGAGCCATAGATAGCGCCTGAGCACTCAGTGAGGTGGGAGCACTTGATAACGCTGCTCTCTGGGCCTCTGGCAGTTGCTAAATCTGCTGGTCCCCTGTGTGAGAACAGGGGCTGACATGCGCATCGTCACGGCGACTGTCCATAATGTCTCCACAGAGTGAAATGCACCTATGTGCTTCAAATAGTTCTGTAGTGTAGTTTCAGCTTCAAGTTTGGGTTTATACAATATTTCAATTCAGTATTCTTCACATTTAAAATGTAATTCAAATTCAAAACTACACTCCTCTAAACAATATATTGGTGTGTAATGTAAAATGACATGTAAAGGTCATTAAATAAATGCACAAACAGAATAATGAGAGTTGATGGCGACCTAATTTTGAGATTCCACACGTTAACCTCAAACATATTTCTATTATTAATATATATGTCACTGTCTTTTTACATCTGCAGCCAGAATCATGGCAGAATTATGAACAATTTATTCTCCAAGAACTGTACAATTACGCTACGGGTTTTTGAGTTTGTTCATTTTATGTAAGCCTGCTGTGGGCTTCTCGACTGCTCATCTCACCAGGACAGAAACTTTGGGTTCATTTCTAGGTTGGGTTGTTGGTGGTGGTGTGTGTTTGTGTTTGTGTGTGTGTGTGTGAGTGTCAGCCCTTGTTATTGTAATATGGTGCTCAGCGAAAACTGAAGTTGCATGAAAAAGTTGACACAGAATCATTATACACCCGCTCTCACACAACCACAGACTTTACAAGCTCCTGCATTTCACAAACAGGTTACACACTCCAGCACACAGCATTATGAGGAGGAGAAACTTTGCGAAGCCCATTTATAATGTATAAGGGGGGGATAAAAACACAGGGGATAAAAGCCATTCTCATTAGTGGCACTACCAGTAAACAAGGCCTGTGCAAAAAAACTGTGTTTGAATGTAAGCAAATGAGGGACAGTTAACAGCAAAAAATTCAAATGTGTGTTCCTTTAGGAGAGGACGTAGGGCAAAGGTTGACTCTACTATTTTGCATTGACTGGCATTAGGTCCATCTGTGTTAAAAGCAGAGGTGAAGACAACTCCCAAGAGAAGCTATATCTTTTAACCAGTGATAATAGCATAATAGGACTCCATAAAATGGTATCTGTTAAAGCATAAAGGTTGCTTAAGGAGATAATTATTATTTTTAATAAATTGTTATTATTTCATATTATGTGTTAATCAAATCAATTCCCCTCCATAAATCTCTCTCTCTCTCTCTCTTTTTCTCTCTCACTCACTCTATGTGCCACCCAACTGTGAGGAAATATAATATATTGACTTTCAAACCATTTCATTCAAAGCATCTCATTGAGATCCCAGAGTTCTTACCTTGAGGTTGTGGGATAGCTGTGGGGCGATTCCTGTGAACCAACCAACACGGGTGACTCTGAGGAAAGGTTAGGAGTGATGCTGACTGGCCGTCTCACTTCAGTACAGGCTTCAAAGTTTATAGGTACAATAGCAGGGGGAGGGGAGAACCAGTACTGGCTTATGAGAAGGGGTGTGTGTGTGTGTGTGTGTGTGTGTGTGTGTGTGTGTGTGTGTGAATGTGTGTGTGTATCCTGTCTTGTCAACTTCAGTGTCTGATTTATATTTGCAAATGTGTATATGCAAACGTGTGTGTTTGTGGTGTGTGTGTGTATGTATGTCTTTTTCCCATCCTGTGTTGTGAGGGTGGCAGAGACACTGTCACCAGTGTGTTGTGACAGTGCGTGGTAGGACATGACGTCCTTCTGAGCCCTTATCCTTTATCAGCCACATGTTTATTATGATGACACTCCACTCTAGGTGAGGCCATGATGGCTAATAACAGCCTCGTCCTCATCACCGGCCCGAAATAGAACCACTGCAGGACAGCAGGAAAACACTTCCTTCGTATAACAAGAAGCATAATACCGATAAGTGTCAGTGTCCCATCATCAGTGTATGTCTGTCCTACTAAGGCCTTCTCTCTGCAGTAGGCTTTGTGGAGAGACACTGGAGCTATGAGAAATCTTGTCCTTAAACCCGACTTGTGCTGTTTTCAAGTAGATTTTGTGCACACCAATGTTTTTCTTATTAGTATGTGATCATAGGTATACATTTAAAACTACACACACTCAGGGATCTGTGTGGCCAAAGTAATTGATGGTTTTCATAAATTCTGCAGTTGTAAAATATTACTATATTAAATATTAAATATATTAATATTTAAACAGGCTCTTAAAAGAAAGATCGGGGGTAAATCAACCCATAGCCAACCCAAGTGCTGTTAGTAGGAAGAAGAATGAGAAAATTTGGTACAATTTGCAAATTTGCAACCTGGCAGCTAATGGCTGAGGAAAGGAAAATGCCAAGAAAATTAAACTGAAACTGCCCTTATCAGTTAGCATTAGCTGAACCCCTCAGTTAGCATTTGTTGAATCCCTCAGTTAGCGTTAGCTGAACCCGTCAGTTAACATTTGTTGAATCCCTCAGTTAGCGTTAGCTGTTGTTTTGCTATTCAGTCCATGTTGTACCAAATTTTCTTGTTCTTTTTCCTTCCAACAGCACTTGGCTTGAAAAACTTGAAAAAAGGGCTAGGGTTGGAAGTACTCCAGATTCTCACTTTAAAGCGATGCATGCTGGACATTTGCTTTGGGATATGAACCATGGTGCACCATATCAAGTCCTCGGTGGATTGCTGAATTGTCAGTGACATAAGCCTGTAGTCATCTGAGCAAACCTGTTACTATCAATACGTGTTTTAAATGACTCTTAAAACAATATATTTGTATAGTGCAAGCAAGTGGCCAGAGACTCCAAACAGATCGTCTCAAAGGCACAGAAGCGGTGGTTTCAAGGGGCAAGTATTAATCCTTAATCATCTGTTACTTAATCCGGTTTCCTTTCAAGAGGGCTCACATCAGGCATGAGTGTGAGCTAGGAGTTATATTTTCCCCCTCATCTTTGTACAGAGATTTTGAGTTTGATCTTACAGTACATGGTGTGTCATACTCAGTAAAGTCTTTTAAGCAAGTTGCACATACAAGTCACTGTGGGTTTCTGTACTATTTTTACTGCATCACCCTCAGTGCCAAATAAATAAATCAGGCATTGTCCTCCAATCCTAGTGCATTATGGGAGATGTAGTTGTCTTTAACACGTACACGACTACCTAGTGAGTCAGTCCAGGCCCACTGATGGCTCCAGTTAGTTAAGACAGAATGCCTGATGTAGGCGTAATCCCAGAGGACGCCACAGTAAGACTCCACGCCTCTCCACAGCAGGACAGGGGGGTGGGATGAGCATTGGGGTGACCACCAGAGGAGCCTGGAGC
Source organism: Tenualosa thibaudeaui (assembly GCA_027481765.1). Lineage (NCBI taxonomy): Eukaryota > Metazoa > Chordata > Actinopteri > Clupeiformes > Clupeidae > Tenualosa > Tenualosa thibaudeaui. Next base: position 4,153,101 of record JAIFZK010000068.1, read on the forward strand.
CCTAGGGACAAGCCCGACTGACTGAGGACTCAACACAGCTGGGAATCAGAGCTCAAGTTCACTGGGAATGTCAGGGGGAGGCCATCCTCCATGGAAGAGTTGGAACAAATACAACATATCAGTCTACCATCCCAACTGCATTAATGATAATAATGATAATAATGATAGTAATTCATCCTTTTTTCTTTAAACTCTTGTACTTCCAGAGGGCCACGTGCACACCCACACTGTGTTCTAGAATGCCACACGTCTCTGCATGAGCCCACAAGACATGACTGTGGGTGTGATATAATCTAGCCAATTAAAACACTGCTGCTGCATAACTCTGGCACACTGTAACAGGAAATAAAATCAGTCACCTTCACAACCAATCACATATAAAGGTTTGTGTGATAAAAATGAGACATGACACAACTTAATGAGAGTTACACAACTTAATGGAGCCTGATAAAGTGAAAAGTTTAACACTTTGTATATATATTTGACTACACTACTGAGTGTGCTATATCTCTATGTGTATCTGTAGGCATGCCTACTATTCAATACTGTAGTGTGTGTACATGATGTTACCGTGATGTTGATCTTATGTATGTAAGTGTGTGTGTGTGTGTGAGAGAGAGAGGGTATGCATGTGTGTATGTGTACTGCTTTCTTTGAGGATGATGGTGATCTATTTTGTGTGTGTGTGTGTGTGTATTGCTTTTTCTGAGATTGATGGTGATGTGTTGTGTGTGTATGTGTGTGTGTACTGGTTTCTCTGAAGATGATGGTGATCTATTTTGTGTGTGTGTGTGTGTGTGTGTGTGTGTGTGTGTGTGTTTGCCTTAGCTGCTGGTGGCAGGCAGTCTGGGCCCCTGCTGTTTGGCAGCTATGCGCGGGCACAAGTGTGCCATGCCTCTGGCTAAGCCCCAGTAGCGATGGCAGGCGGCGGCAGCGTTTCGTAATGAGCACAGACGAGAGGAGCAGGAGGTGATGGACTAATGACACGCGTCAGCACACACAGCCATGCTAAGCCCCGCAAGGGCACAAGCTTTTTCCCCTCACACACACACACACACACACACACACACACACACTCTCCACTCTCTCTGTCCCCAGTCTCTCTATCCCTCTGTCTTCTCTGTCCTGCTCTCTTCTCACAGTCGTCTAACCATCTCTGCTGACCTTCTTTCTTTTTGTGCCTCTGGCACCTCACCTTCTATCTCCCTCTTTCTTTCACCTTTCTGTCTCTCTCTCCTCACACACTTCTCTCTGCATTTTAGTTGTGTCTATCTCTCGTCAGTCTTCCTCCTCTAATCTCCCCACCTCTCCCTGTTGTTTCCCTCTCTGTAAGCCCCCACCACCCTCCAACCCTCATACACACTGCTTCTCTCTCTCCCTCTCTCTCTCTCATTCTTCTTTCTTCCTTCTTCACCTCTGTGGTCTCCACTGTCTTGTTCTGGCTGCTTTGCAGTGCCATGTCTTGCCTGCATTGCTCTAGGATCAAGGTGACTTTAGGAAACAGTCACACTGACTCCAAGTCTGCCCTCTGTTTGACTGTCACACAATATTCTTATTCTGGGGCTGCTTCCCTGCTTCATTTCCTTCACATATTCATTTAAATAGTTAAATAGTAACAGCTGTTTACAAGTAAATACTGGTAGTAATATTTATAATATTTAATATATTTAATAATATAGAACTGCTATTGAGTATATAATAGTTATATAAGTTCCTGTATACAAAAGTATATGGTTGTTTATGGTTCAATTGTAACAATCTGTCCCTACATTTGAATTATAAAAATGTTATAGTGGAAATACTCATTTCACCCCAGAGTCTCCCCCTACTGGTTAGAATAGCTCAGTGCAGCTGTTGCTGTTCCTGTCAACACCTGTGGGTCATAATGGTTATAAATGAAGTGAGGGCTGAGGTGTGGCTGTTCCACAGGGTAGGGAGTGGGGCCGGTCTGGCGGATGACCCCCTATGGCACACTACACTATTTACCCATGGGATGTCTAAGGCATCCTGGATGGTGGGGTTGGTATGTGTGTGTGTGTGTGTGTGTGAGTGAGAGACAGAGAGTCAGAGAGAGAGTCAGAAGTGTGTCTGTCCGCACATCTTGGTTTGTGTGTGTGCTTTCAGGAGTGGGATGTCATTTAATGTGGAATTGGCTGTAATTTTGTTATGTAAGAGATGACATGGGCTCCACTCCAGGCTGGACAAACATGTCTGGACACCACAAAGAGACCAAGGCAAGTTTATTTATATAGCGCATTTCATACATAGCGGCAGTTCAATGTGCTTTACAAGAAGACCACAGCCAAGAGCCACTGCAATGAGCCAACTCACTGCATTATATCTTCACAAGTCTGGACATCACCTGAGAGGATGATGAACACCCAAAACTCACAACCACCACATCTCCATTTCTCATCACTTGGGTAGGGAGGTGCCCAGTGTCCAGCGTCCAGCGTGATGGATGGCTACCCAAGACTGACCACTACGGAGGTTATTAACGAGGGCTCCGTGAACATCAGTCGGTGACAACCGAGAAGATTAAGGCCTCTCAGCCATGCTGAGCCTGGAGAAGGCGGAGTACCTCTCACAGCTCCGCAAATTAGAGGCTACTTCACAGGATTAAGAGCAGCCTGTCACAGAGGAGGCCTCTCACTATTTATGAGCACATTCTCTGCATTCTCTGTCAGGAGGATAAGGGCATATTAACACTTCACAAAACACAAGCCAGCTCTCTACATTTACATGCTGGTGAAGTGGAGTCAGTAGATGCAGTGCAGTTTTGTGATGAGTGATATATTAGACACTCCAAGCACAAGGAATACTACAGTGACCTTATCTGACTTTAGCTAAAACAAAATACATAAAAAATTGCAACCAGAAAATGGCAGATGTTTGAAGTCGTTAAAGCCCCTAGGCTCCAGATGAACAGAGGATTCTCCCGCATGCCGTTGTCAAGTCCAAAGCAACAACCGAGGGCTCTGTTCTAAAAACATCCCAAAATAGTTTCCATGTAGTCTCTGAAATCCCCGGCACTCTAAATAAAACCAGCTCAGCAATCCTGCCATTGCTGTGGTTCTTAGCCCCTCCTGCATTATCAAAGAGTTCTTCAGAAGACTCTCTTGTTCTCGTCCTGTCTCTCCCTCCTTCATTCTCTCTCTTTTTCTGTCTGTGTGTCCTGCACTCCCCACTTTCCAAACACCTCCTCTCTAAATCTTTTTCTTACCAGTGGGAGCCTTGCCTTGTTGCTGCTCCTAATTCTGCGGGCTATGGAGAGAGGCTCATCTTCACAGCCCAGGCTAAAACCTGTGTAAATTATCTCACATCATAACCAACCCAACCCAGCGGCTTTGCTGGATTTGCATCAGGATGGCGAGCCTATACCCAACCCAACCCAACCCAACCCAGCCCAACCCAGAGGCTTTGATGGATCTGCATCAGGATGGCGAGCCCATACCCAACCCAACCCAACCCAACCCAGCCCAGCTCAGAGGCTTTGATGGATCTGTGCTGCTTGGTCTCACCAGTGGCATAGTGTCCCATGAAAGCTTCTTGTCCTTATTTGGGGCGCCCGCTGGTATGTGGGACAAAGGCATGCCAGTCTGCGCTTAAGCTTGGTGAGCCTCATAAAAGAGACAGCTTTTCACCAGCGCCAAGGGGGGGAGATGGCGGAGTGGCACAGGGTGTTTTCCAAATCCCCCCTCACACACACACACACACACCCCAGGATGACCCAACTTTCCTTCTGTGCCCATTACATTCATGAGTGCCACATTGGGTAGTTAGAGGGGTGGCTGTGTCCTATGGACACACCCAGGGTCTTAACAAACTGTGCAGTGTGTATTCACACAGGCGTACACTGAATGATGCTAGAAAATTCCCATCATTCCATACTGTGTATGGTCATGAGAAGGACAGATATAAACCGTCCTCTCATCCCAGCTAGCTGTATAAGCTGCAGAGTGTGCAGGCTAAGAGCACTCTGAAAAAATATAAAATAAACTAAAACAAAAAAAAAAGACCTCAAATCACAAATCACACAGGCAAGCCTTTCCAAGGATTTTTCTATGCTGTCTCAGTAAGTATCTTATTTTCAGCCAAAACGTATTCACACTTCTTTTATCTGAAATTGTGTACAACCAACCTAGCTTCCATTTCCCAAAAGCATAGTTGCTAGTTGCTAGGCAATGTGCAACTGCATTGCAACCAACAAAGGGTTGCTTACTTGGTGAGCAGCTGTGCTTTTGGGAAATGGACCCCTGGTCCTTATCTGACCCAAATCTGTGTGATCTGAGACAGGCCAAGGCCAGAACCGGACCTGATCCAAAGATCACCTGGGCCCAAATTCCAACTTCGGCAGGTTGCCATTGTTGCTAAACACCCAAAACAGCACAACACCACACCTTCTGAGATTCCTTTAACACCCCCCTGCCGCACTTGTATGTGTGTGTGTGTGTGTTATGCAGCGCAGTATATTTAGCTTAGCTGTAATATTACTTGGCCCTGGTCAGTGGAAAATAGCACATATCTACTGGTTATCAGAACGCTCTAGAACATCACTTGGTTGCATCCGATTAGTACATAAACAAGTGTACACAGCCCATTGACACTTCAGCAGAGGCCATCTGCTACGGGAGTGCTATGTACACACATAAACTCTCTCATACGCACACACTCACACGTACACACATCCGTGCATTCACACACACACTTACCTCAGACACCTGGCACCCTGTGCCATGGCAGAGTTGTGTACACACACACACACACTTCAGAATCCCAGCACCCATATGGCATGGGATAAGAGGAATAGCCTCCTTTATCGCCTCTGTATACAGTGTTTTTTCATCTGTTTGGAAGTGGAGTTGAGTTTAGCTCATCTTACTCCTGGACATTTTAAAGGCCAAGTGCGAGACATAACACATAAATGACAGGGTGTTGTGAGATCCAGATTATTATGAAAGAAATACATGCTTAATGGACTGCAATACATTTTTCATTTAGTCAGTTATTCACTCAGTGGGGGTATGATGTCAATTATCATTAATTCAGTAATATATTGTCCTTAATACTGTTTTATACTGCATCATATAATACTGATATATATATATAGGTATATATACTATATAGCTATATATACTATAGATTAACATATTATTAATTTCACATCTGTTCTGTTCTTTTCTCTCCATCCACATGCAAGTACAGGAGTCTGAAAGTAGTTGTACTCTGCCTCCTAAGCCACTCACAGAACCATCATTAAAACACAGACAGCAAAGACATCAAGAGTCATCAAGACATCAAGAGTCTACTCTACTGCTATATCCAGAGTCAACACAAAGAGTTGCATCAACACAGACAAGACTGTCTAGGCCACAGGGAAACACAGACACTGCACCTTCATAGCGATACTGGATGAGAAAGCAAAATGGTGTTATATCCAGCAGGGGCGCTGCTAGAAATGTTGGGCCCTTTGACAGAAAATAATTATGGGCCTCCCAAACATTGATTATAATATTAGAATTGTTCTCTGGGGCTCCCTAGAACCTTTATAATCACCTCAACTCCAATTGCAATACACACTAGTCTATGCATTAAAGATATTTACAACATCAGTTAAAGAAAGGTCTATTTTCTGATGTTGAAACCAGGTCTGTGCTATCCTAATGATAACCAAAGCCCTTATTTGGCAAAATAATTTTACACACAGTAATTTGCTGCTAGACAGCATCCTTACATAGAACAAGCAAAACATCACACCCCCTCAGCATCAGCTGGTCTTAAAAGAGCCCTATGCACAAACTAACCAGTCTGTCAGAGAAAGCACTCTGCTGTCTCATAAATGGGAGGAATCCTCAGACAGTAAAAGCCAGAATGCATTTTAAGGAACATTACCTTAAATGTGCCATATTTGTGCCTGTGTTACCATGCTAAATTATTCAGTGAAGGCATACCTCAGGAAAAGCATCTTTGAACTCCTGAAGAGCTTTCAGTAGATTACTTAACCCCTACTGAACTCCACTCACTTCCTCAGGATCACAGTGTCTGCACTGCCACCAAGAGGACAGTCTCTTGGTCAAGAGCTCTACCAGTGAGCAGACACAAGTGCTGCTGCATCTAACCCAGTGTTAGTCATAATACATGCACAAATAAATAAATACTACATACAAGTCGCAAGTTAGCTTAAAGTTAAAAGGTTTTAATCATTGGATGTATATACATATACACAGTGACACTGCAACTGCTTCATGAGAGCTCAGGGAGAATCACACACATGAAAAAGATTCACCACCCCACGTAACAAGGACAAATGACCAACACCTGTACATCTAAAAACAATTTCAAAATATTTTCTAAACTTTGCAAGAAAGCAATAGCAAATAAGCAATAAGGTTCTATAAGCAAGTGGCAGACTAGTTTACTCTTGTGAATGGATTTTCGTTATACTGAATCAAAGCATGTAAAATCACTCTACTAAGAGAATTCTACAATGAAACGTACTAGCGATTTCCTTTAAAATGAGACTAATGATGCTAAAGTGATTTTGAATGATTTTGAATTTTAACAAGCTGTAATGACTATCGTCATCATCTTATACCAGAGCTTGAGAGGAGATGAATGATTCTGTTTGTTACAGTATAGGCCATTGATCAACCCCTCTAAAGGAATACCAGGCAAGAATTTTAGGTTAATTTACTGGCTTCATAGTCACTTTTTTTGCCAATCAAGACTATCCAGACTCTGCGTGAAGTGAAGTGAACCACATCATGGGACACATGATTTAGAAAGCATTTTCAAAGCGCTCTAACCCTAATACTACAGACCAGTAGTCTGGGCCTAGTGCAAAGACAGGAACCAATAGGAAAAGGCTTGATGGCTAAATAATCTGTTATTACAGGATGTAAAACATGAAAACCTGCCAGTTACATCTGTTTTTATGTATTTACAGTTGAGCATTTATTTCCAGTATATCAGTATTCTAAGAGTGGACCCAGTCCCTCGTCATAGAGCGTAGATGTGATTACAGTAAAATATAGAGAATAGGTTCACAGGTGAACTAGCCTTGTTCCCACACATAATGAGCTGCATTGAACCTCCATCATGTCAGAGGGGAAAGGCCGTTTTGATTGGCTCAGACAAATGAAATGAAGTGGATAGGAAAATTGATAAAACTGATAAAACTGAAGTAATGATGATTGGCCCTAAACAGCTGACCAACACTCTACCCCATCACCAAAACTTACTCAGTGGCCTGTCACTGTCATGTAATGCAAAAGTTAAAAACCTCGGGGTAATTATTGACCAGGACCTCTCTCTAAATAGTCATGTAAAACACATTTCAAAAACATCTTTTTTCTACCTACAAAATATTGCTAAGGTTAGAAAGTTAAATACACGCATTTATTACTTCCAGCCTCGATTATTGCAATGCTCTGTTCTCTGGGTGTAGCAATACTTGCATCAAAAACCTACAACTAATACAAAATGCTGCGGCCCGAACACTGACCAGGACTAAAAAATATGAACATATCTCTCCTATTCTTGTTTCCCTACATTGGCTCCCTATTAAAAGTCGAATTGATTTTAAAATACTCCTCCTAACCTACAAAGCCCTTAAGGGCGATGCACCAACATATATTAAAGACTTACTTGTCCCTTACCACCCTCCTAGAACCCTAAGATTCCAAAATGCTGGTCTCCTTGTAATCCCAAGAATATCAAAATCTACGATAGGAGGAAAAGCCTTCTGTTACTGTGCACCCCTCCTGTGGAATAGTCTCCCCCCCCCCCCCCACATTCGACAAGCGGACACTCTCAATACCTTTAAGTCTAGACTTAAAACCTTCCTCTTTACTGTTTCCCATAGTTAGGGATGGTGCATGGCAAATCATCACTTCTCATGGGTCTTTTGGAAGGGACTGCCTCTGCTGTTGCCCCCACACAACCTTCATGTGTCATGCCGTACAGCTCTCTCTCTCTCTCTTTCAGCTCTCTCTCTATTTGTGTATATGTGTGTGTGTATGTATATATGTATATATATGTGTATGTGTATGTATGTATATTTATACACATATAGGTATGCCCAAATTACTGCTTTCTGCTTTTTGCTTCTGATGTGTGAGCCTGGCCTAATTCACTATTTTCCTCTGTCCACAATTATCTTTGCTGAGTGTCATCCCTGCCTCATTCCGGCGGACTCCTCTCACCCTCCCCTCCTGAGTGGACTACAACCAACACTACGGGAGGCACATGTCACGACCGAATCCCCATCACAGAGGACCTTCCTGGATGCCGATGCTGGGCCCAACTCCCCTTCCTGAGGCTTTGTGATTGACCCCCCCTCACAATGGCGCTGTCAAATGGACCCTTACTGTTACCACCATGACCCATCTCATTCCTTTGAGTTTGTCACTATGCCTGGCCTCTGCTACATTGTCCAGCCATAATTCCTGATAACCACCTATAGACTGACTACCATGTATTGTAAAAGTGGGATAATACTCTATTATGAACTATTATGAACCTTAGCTAAAACCATAGGCAACTTATAGTCATGGTTACTACTGATTGTAATTTTTCCTCTTCCTAGATTAACTGAACATAAGGGAGTTTTTCCTTGCCCCTGTTGCTCTTGGGTGCTCCTTCTGTGAAGCGCCATGAGACAATACTATTGTAAAAGGCACTGTATAAATTAAACTGAATTGAATTGAATTGAAATAGGACATACATTGCTATACAGCAGACCAGTATGTATGAGATTCAGACTATAGATATAACAATAGATAGAACAATATTCTATGTATAAAGCACAGACATATTTACATTGAAAAGTAAAGAGGGGAAGATGAATATTCTGCCATTTATGGCACAATTCTTAAAGACCAAAAATGAACCAGTAATACATAACATCCTTTTTTTCAAATGTAAAGACATTTAGAAATTTTATATTTAAAGGTACCAGCAGCCCTTCACCAATGCTACCACTCATGTGCCAAGTAGAAAAATAAACATAATGCTCTACTTTAAGAAGAAGAAAAAAAAAATCTTGTCTAAAGGTTGTGAATGTAGTCCAGGACATCCTTACCAATGTTTTCTTTTTTAAAGGACTTCGAAAATAGACCATTAAAACTAAGTTTTCCAAAATGTATCACAAAGCGTCCGTCAGTGTTGGGCTGTCTGTGGCCCAGATTTTAGTGGTACTGGCACAGCTCGGCCAATATCTTCAGAATTCTGCCAGCTTGTTTGTGGCCGATTAAACATGCAGAATCAACGACAGAGCCATGGGCAGTGGCAGTGCTCTGGTGGTACTCTGCTCAGTTCTCTGAAGTCAAAGTGTTCTCTAAAGGCGCACTTAGAAAAGGAAAGTTCTGAAAAACATGCCCAGATTACGTTACGTTAAACAACCCCAGCAATCCACAAAAAGTGCAACAGTCAGAGGCAGAGGGACACAGAGGTTCCAAAACAGATAGAGTCCTACAGTGTTGGATCCATTTGGTGCAAATGTGGCAATCTGTTCGTTATTGTGCCAGACATTGTATTGATCCTTTGCAAAAGTCATGCTCCAAGAAATCTTATTCTCTCGGAGTCTACTCAGACACATCCAGCCTTTCCTATCAATTCTTTTGTATGTTACACCAACACACACTCCAGCCAATGATTCTGTCCATTTAATCTCCCAGTAGCACTTTCCAGATAATGCCTCGTTACACAGCACCTGCTGACTGTACTCACATCTGTCTGTGTGACTTGGATACATTAGAGGCTCAGTAACATGTTTCACTGTTTTGTTATCATTAGAAATCCAGAGGTTTTGGTGAGCAGTGTTGGGATCCAGTGTAAATTCACAAATATCTGCAGACAGAATGAGAGATCAAAAGTGATTAAAGATAAATATTAGCTTGGGTAAATGCAGACCCACATAAATCAAAGATGGGAATGACAAGTGACTGACCTCCCATTTCAAAGTGTGAAACCAGCATGTTACCATGCATGGGTTTCAAAGCGTGATACTAGTACAGTATGTTACAAACCGAGTTAAAGTTAAAGGGATAGTCCGGAGTCAGTCAGCTCATAGCCCTGTTGATCGAGATTGCTAGGTTCTGTTGGTAGGAATAAGAATGAGACAATCTGGTATAACATAGACTAAATTTGCAAACTGCCAGCTAACACAAACTGAATGGGTAACAGGAAAATGAAACTGAAACAAAGTTTTCTGTCCCTCATAAGTCAGAGCTGGGTGCCGTTTTGCTATTTGTATATATTGCACCAAACTGTCTAGTTCTTATGCCTACTGACAGGACTTGATGTTGTTCAACTCTGAACAACATGGATATGGCTATAGATTGATTGACTCTGGACTATTGTTTTAAATAGAAACATTAAACTCCTACCAAAACTCTTCAGAAGTGCAGGAAACACATTATGCAACAATGGTTTAAAAGAAACTATGCTTACATACTGTGGTTTAACCACATACAGTAATGGGCTGCAATGGCTTTATAGCTAATTTCAAATTTGCTAGCACTGCTTCTGGGTTTACCCCAGCTAAATAAATATGTAAATGTTTTATAGAAGGATACCTTGATAAACCTAAAGGTTTCCATCACTTAATATTTTTCTTTTTAAAGATTTAAACACTTCCTTGGTGTGATGAGGATTTTAAACTAAGTTACATCACTACTGCTACAAGATCAACAGACACCCTCTACACCTTCAAGAAACTCTTGAAGACCCAGCTCTTATCTCCTGGAGCCTGAATATCTCCTGGCTTGAATTCTGAGAATGCACTTAACCTCTTATACTTAATCTCTCTTTTTTACTGCACTTTTATTACACTTTTGCACTTTCAACTTAAAATACTGAAATTTTCTTTTTTAGCAATATGCACTCTTTGTTAGTTTCGTTCATTGTGTTGTAGCTTGAATGTTTTCCTCTTTTGTATGTCGCTTTGGATAAAAGCGCCTGCTAAATCATAAATGTAAATTTAAATTTACACTCATCACTGTAAGGGGAAAAGACACATAGAAATGTGTTATGTATCACACTCTTCTTACAACACGGAACAAACAAGATAGATGCACATCTAGGACTGGTTTATCTAATTGCGAATAAAAGGGTGTATGTAACAAGGATAACAACCATCCCAGTCCCATCATTGTAAATGGGGCTTGTGATTTGTTGTGATTTATACCTGTCATGTAAAAAAGTTTCAAATTTAGCTTTTGAGGTAATAAAAGGAAACTAGGTAAGATTTTATGCTGTTTGCCTAGTTTCCCTTTAAAAGCTAGATACACTAGATAAGCTAGATGTGCTTGTCACCTTACTCCAGGTTATCACCTCATTAGCTTGGGTTTCCTTCAACCAAACTTCAGATGGGCGATCAGCAAACAGAGGGCTCTGGCATGAATAATAATCAGCTCATGAGGATGGAAATGTATGCCAATTGAAGGATTGCAGATGCTTTACACAAAGTGAAACGACTGGTGCACCAGGCTACTTTGTAGTTACTTTGATGGTCAAAGGATTACAGGGTGAAAGAAGTCTCTCTGTTCTCCCTAAGGCCTCTTCGCAAATTTACAGCACTTGCAAGATCCGTCACCTTACCACAGAAAGAAACCATAAGTAACTTCTTTTTTTGTCCATAAACTCAAAATCTGTTTACACTTGTTTCAAATTGTCAGTGGTTTTCACCCCTACAATCGGCTCATATTGCCCAAACATATTGTCATTCAATTTACACTGCATTCTGTACTGAACATTCAGACCTAGCCTCAACATGGATCAGAAGATGGTGGGCAACTCTTACAAAACTGTCTTTTCAATAAACTTTCAGTACACTTACAAAATTTTGGTACTTTGGTACTCAAGACTTTCACACTACTACCGAAATGTACTGAAATTCTGAGTTTTATTAGTGGCCTAAAATTGCTTTTGATTATATTGGGAGCATGGTGTCTGTCAAGCTTTGGTCAACATAATCAAAGTCTCAAGGGTGTATTTGATTCGTTGTCGAAATATTTTTTTTGTCATGGTGAATTTGAGTTTGGCCAAACCATCAGTTTAACATTAGTTATTGGATCGCCATTCGGTCTATGTTCTAAAAAATTTTCTGGTTCTTTTCCCTACACACAGCACTCGCTGACCCCAAACAACAGCGCTAATGATTGATTCAAACCAGATTTCTCCTTTAATTGAGAAGGTATGAGAACATTAATCAAAACTATAAAAATAATCATAAGTGGCAGCCCCACACACATTATACCAACCTTAGTGCTTTCAATTTGCAGTTCTGACTCCCCAATCCAAATGAAAATCACAAAAGTCATTATCACTTAGGTCCAAATCTTTCAGATGATTGCTGTATGACTTGAGAACAGGGTCAAGACTTTTGCAAGATATTTCTCCAAGGGCACAGCTAGCAAGTCTAGACATAATACAGAGCACATAGGGGTAATGTAAATAAAATTGCAGTGGAGACAAATACTATACATTCCTTTCCTTTTTCCATTGCCAACTTATGAATTACCAGATACCAGAACATACTAATTTCTACATGTTAACTCTTGTGAGATGACAGCAATAGATGTCATTACTTACAATAGACTAGTAGACTAAATGCCAGACAAGATTACCATTCACTTTTGGCAAATGCATTATTCATTAATAATAAAGAAAACCTACGCCATCTCTCAATTTTCTAACACACTGTTTACTAACTTTAATACTTCCAGCCTGCATAGTGGAGAAACCAGTCCTTTAGAAAGAAGCTCCACTCCTGAATCAAAAAGATAATTTCTGCTGAGCTCCAGTACTGTCAGCTGTGAATTTCTTGTCTGTAGAGCAGAGGCGACAGTTGAGCAGGAGGCATCTGTGAGTTTACATGTGAGTCTGTGGTGAAAAAGATTGAAAAATGATAACATGATAACACAAAAAATGTTTTACTTGTCAGCGTTTGCATATCCACAACAATCTTTTTTCTTTTTAATCATTATGGCATTCATTTGGCTAGTACCATTTAATTAGTAAAAAGGAAAAATTATGAATGAAATTTAAAATGTATCTTTTTAATATGCGTTAAGGGTACTTGTCTGAACTGAATGTCAACACTCCTTCCATTTACCTCCCTAACAGACTCATTTTAGAGACAGACAAAAGGCAGTGACCTGTTTCTCACACATACAGATCTGGTATGTATCTCAGAGACAGGATTAACAGACATGTATCAAAATGCCTCTGCAGACATTGAGACAGACAGCCTACAACCAAACCGACCAATAATTGCAGGAAAAAGAGAGTGGGATGAATCACATTTTAAAGCAAAACACATGTTAAGCCTGACTCCTGATGTTAGGGTAAAAGCCAGTTTTTGATTGGCTCCCCATCTTAGGCGAATGATAAGAAGTGGAGATAGGCCTAGCGGCCAGACTGAGAGGCATAGCAGAGGTATGTGTGAGAAGTAAGAACCAGACTGAAGTAGCAACAAATAATTCTACAGTACACTGAAACAATATTTTTGACAAGAATTTTGAATACTTCAAAGTACTTTAAGAGTGTACATACTGTGCTTTTTTGCACCATTTCACCACAGGTACCAGTCTTTTATAGCCCTCTTCTGATGTGCTATGCATCCTGGGACCAAACTCTTCAAGAGGTTCCTCAGACATCAAGAGAATGGATGCCAACGCTGAGCAGTGGGCTGGGGAGAGTTTTGTCCTGCCAGACATCCCGTATTTCTTAATTTTTTTCGTACAAGGTGGTACATTTCTAGTAGGCAGTAAAAGAGATTGATGCATCTTTCAGGGGGCAGATCCTCCTTGTACTTCTCACTGATAGTCTTACATGCCTCCTTGATACTGTTTGCACTTGGAACATTTTTTAACAATAGACCAAGTAAGAGCTGCTGACTGCAGTCTACTGACAATCCCAGAAGGAAGCGGAGGAACAGGTCCAAATGTCCATTGGCACTTTCCAAAGCTCCATCGACAGCCTTGTTCAAAACTTCATGCAGAGGTACCCTTGGAGGTAAGACATTAAACTTGATGCTGACTAAAGATTTAAAATCACTCATGTCCTTTATTGCATATGCATGAAACACATATAGAGCAGCAAGGAATTCTTGAATGATGGGATAAACAAAGCAGTACATTTTTTTCGTAAAAAACATGGCATCTTTCTGAGCCATTTTTGGCAGTATACCAGAGTATTCTAATGCTTCATTGACATCAATCCCATGGTTGTCCAGGTCGTTTTTTTCCAAACATAAAGTTATTCTTATCTAGTTGTTCCAGTGCCAATTTGGCCAACTTCAAAACAATTTCTTTGTCATTGGCCCAAAGTCTTAATTTGTTGTCTTCACACGTATGATATAGCTTCATATTTTTGATTTTCAACTGCACATGAAGGAAGTGGATCAGCATTTCTGTCAGGGTTGTTGGGAATCCTGTGCTGTTAATTTGCCACCTTCCAGTCCTATGTAAATTCAGGTATACCGTGGCTGAAATCTAACAGAATAGTGGCATGTGGCACATGATGAAGAGGCTCTTTGTTGATTTTATGTGTTTAATGACTTGAGTGGCTAGGGTTATATCTAAGTTCTTCCTGAAGTACTCCTCCTTCTGGAGATCACTAAATCCTTGTGCCTCCAGCACCAGATGGATGTATTTACATGGAATCTGTCTAGTTGCTGCAGGTCTGGAAGTTATCAATATATTTGCAGATGGCAGAGTTTCTTCTTTTATTAGACTTTTATTAGACGTTATCAGTGTTTCCACCGTTGTAGTGCCCCCTTGACCTGGCCTGGTGTTTTCAGAACACAAGTTCAACTGACTTTCATCCAGACCATCAAATATGAACAGAACTTTACAATGTTGAAAATCAAACTGATCCTTCAGATCCTCAAGCTCAGAGTTAAATTTCAGTAGAAGTTCATGTAGCGAGTACTGTTCATCTTTAATCGAATTTAATTTCCGAAAAAGTCAGTAAGAACATAAAGTTAAAATGCTGATTTGATTTTCCCTCTGAATGAACTTCTGTATGCAAACCAATGCCCCCCACACCTTCTATAAGCACCGGTCTAACGTATCCGTCATTGAAGAGTTCATTCCAGTCAAATGAGGCATCTTGACATCTCTGTGAATCTGAATTGTGGCTCTGTCTCCATAACGTCATGGTCAGTATTGACTCCTTCACATTCTCCCTTTACAACCTGAAGCATTGTGTACATCTTGTTGAGCTTGCTCTTCTTTCCCTCGACAGTACCTTCAGTCCTGGTACTGGTTCTCGACTTGGTCAGTGCCACTGTTTAGAGAGAGAGAGAGAGAGAGAGAGAGAAGGCATTAAGGACTGTATTTCAAAATAGTTCAGATCAACAACCAACAAAGGCATGAAAGGTAAATTTCCAGACAATTTGGTCAATTTGGAGGTCTATACACAATGCATGTAGGGGGTCTGGGTTTCAATAGCTCTGCATTAAATAATGTGCTGTGTGCCTGTGATTGAGGAATAGATAGTTCACTATTTTTTAATCAATTCTGATTGTTTTAGATTGGAATAATATAATATATCAGACATATTCAATATTTATCATGTTTTACACATGAATCTGAAAGTGACCTAAATCTTGGGCCTATTAGCTATTCTATTGTTGCAATATTATTGCAATAAGAGTTACACCATCCAAAGCATAATCTCTTGCTGGCCTTGATTGACGTAATACCAGCATAGCAGCAGTGCATTGTGGTACTTGCAGTATTAACGGTGTATGCGAAATACCGGTGGGCCAGTTCTGATAGACATTAGATATTATCTGAGGGGGCAAATAGAAATACATTGTGGATTTGAGTTTAACAGGTGTGATCTATATCTAAGTCCCCAATCTTCAAAAACTACCAGTTTATTTCCATTAATATCCTTAAATTCCTGTAAATTCCCATACATTACTGGTAATTCCCATGAAAAAAAACTACTTTGAAAATTCACAGAACTTTAAGTGTAATAAACATATTAAAATAAAGATAAACCCACTTTCCTGTTAAAAAGAAGGTTGTTTTCTTAGCCAATTTTCTTTTTATCTCAGGTAGAAATTCTGGATGTGGGTCTTATCATTCCATTGTTTGATTGCCATTTTGAATAATCCATGTGTCCACAAGGTCGTTTTGGCCTATTTTGCGCAGAATGTCTTTTGCAGTCTTCAGTGAATTTTGCTTGCCGTTATAACGTACCATTAGTTGGACAGTTTCTGTTACATCTGCTGGAGTCAATATGCCATTTGGAATTGGTTGATAAACCAATGATAAACCAGTCAGCTAAAAATTTGAACCACTTCAGCTGTTTCACCTCCAGATGATCCAGAACATTCAACAGAACATCACATTCGTTATTCATGGTTAAATCCTGAAAAATAATATATTATTTTCATCTGCAAAACTAATAAACTTTATGCCTACTATTTCTCAGATTGCATCTGTTCATCTTGCATTGAATTCTTACAGATGTTTTGTATATTTAAATTTTTTGTTGCTGTTACATAGCCCCAGCCTTTACAAGAAATTTCAAAAACATGTCAAAAACATGTAGGCATTTGGCCAAATTCTATGTTCATAAATAGAAATTAATGTTTTGGGTAGGTCTATGCTCCATTACCAGTTGCACTTGAATGCAAAAATTACTTTTTGTATACATACAGTCCTATGTTAACTATGTAAACAATCCTTATTCTAATTCTAAAGTTTAACTTAAACTTATATTTAATATCTTCTGTCTTACATGATAGCCTCATAAACTAAGTTTAAAGTTCAAACTAAAATATACCTACCTAGAGTGCAGAACAGGCACCTTATGAGGCTGGCTTTTAACAAATGCTTGCTCTTCAGGAATCTATTTTGATCAAAGACAACAGCAGTATGCAGTGTTAGCTACAGGCTAGTTCTCAATTGAAACAAGAGGTACCTTTTACACACAAGGAATACAGGCGAACGACAGTGTTTGATAACGCGATAAACAGCCTCTCTCTTTAAAATTAAGTTCCCTAACACGTCCAACGTAAGGCTTTCTCTGGAAACAATCTGGTTTACCTGCTTTTCCCACTCTTCTTTGACATTCTTCTTCTACCGAAATTTCTATGTTATAACCTAAATTAATCTACTCAATACCTGTACTGTATGGAAATGTCAGTCAAAGGCTCTTCGTCCTATCGTAGATTTTGATATTGTCGGGATTACAAAAAGACCGGCATTTTGGGAGTTTGGGGTTCTAGGAGGGTAGTAAGGGACAAGTAAGTCTTTAATATATATGTTGGAGCATGGCCATTGGGGGCTTTGTTGGTTAGAAGGAGTATTTTAAAATCGCTTCGAGTTTTAATAGGGAGCCAATGTAAGGAAGCAAGGATAGGAAAGATATATTCCTTTTTTTAGTCCTAGTAAGTGTTGGGCCGCGGCATTTTGTATTACCTTTAGGTTTTTTATACATACATTACAACACCCAGAGCACAGAGCATTGTAATAATCAAGCCTGGAGGTAATAAATAAGCATGTATTAACTTTTCTGCATCCTCAAAGGATAGGAACTTTCTAACCTTAGCAATGTTTCGTAGGTGGAAAAAAAGATGTGTTACATGACTATTTACAGAGAGGTCCTGGTCAGTAATTACCCCGAGGTCTTTAACTTTTGTGTTACATGACAGTGAAAGGCCATTGACTAAGTTTTGGTGAGGAGGTAGAGTATTGTTCAGCTGTTTAGTGCTGATCATCATAACTTAAGAGATTCATAACTTTAAGAGATTAAACAGGAAATTATTAGTCATCCAGATTTTAATGTCTTGGAGGCGGGCATCAAGTTTAGTTATTGGCATGTAGTCATTAGGCTTCATGGAAAGGTAAAGCTGGGTATTGTCAGCATAGGAGTGGAAAGTAATGCCATGTTTCCTTATAACAGATCCTAAAGGTAACATGTAAAGGGAGAATCACAGGGGGTCCTAGCACTGATCCTTGTGATACACCAAACTTAACTTTGGTGTGGGATTCACTACTACTTCTGGTTCACTACAGTTGTGGGATCACTTTTGGCCCTCCCACCGAGGACATAGCCTTTCCTGTGTTTGGTGATTGGTTGCTGATGGGTCACCCAAACATTAACCAAAGGAAACCTAAGCTTTTTGAGAGATCCCTGACACAGTGCTGTAGCGAAATGTGATATTGAGCAGAATCACTAGGTGGTGCTAGCCTGACTAGAAGGCTTGAGTAATTTTCACTGTTAAGCAAGGACCCAGTTAAATCAGCATTAGGGGAAGTGGACTGCTGAACTTGATGTATCCCAAACTGGATCTAGATCATGGCCCTCTTTCTTTTATGGCTTCCATAGTTTTAATTAATTTTAGCATATTCAGTGAGTACTGTAGTATAATACAAATGTTACACAAGCTGATGTGAGAAAACAGCAATAATGATAATGACAATAACTCCTTGTAAGCATACAGATGTGCCATTCAGAGTGTTTCCTTATCAGTTTCTACATATGTAACAAGGGTATCAGAAGGATGAGAGAGTTGGGAAAGATGTGTTTGTGAACATATTCCATTGTATCTTATTGGTGTCAGGACTAAAAGGACCTGCCACACTAAGAGCACCTGGTTATGAGAGACTGACCATCGTTTCCCCTCCCTATGGCCATACTTCAGCCCTTTAGCCTATGTGGGCCTTTGGGGTGACAAAGCAATTCCATTAAATTTTAACTCCTGAACAAACACAAACACATTCATACTGAATCATATGTCTACAGTCATAAAGATAAAAACTTCCTTGGTCGCTCAGTCGTAGAGTCCACAGTTCACTTTTTCCTGTTAGTCCAACAAACCTGTTGGATTGTTTTATACGCCAAAATAAGAGCTCTAGGACTGTTGGATGCTACAAACTACGAACTACAAATCGTTTTGGTTGAGGGTATAATACTGTGGTTGGTTTGTGCACTCTCTAAGGAACATCCAATATGTGAAAGTGCAGTGTAGGCTTATTGTGGGAAAGGTGTAAGATGAAATGACATGGACAGAACTGGGAGAAATGTGTCATCGCTATGGCTGAAGTTTCACATTGTGCTATTTGCCCTCTTCAGCCTTCATTCGCAACACTTGTTGGGTCACACAACACCTCAAAAGATTTGGGTATGTCTTATGTAAATTGTGTTTTTTGTATAAATCTTTGTTACACAGTTCAGTTCTATCTAGGTAAGATATATTTTAACTTGTCTGACAATACTATACATTTTAGACGGACAGTGATAGCTGCAAAGATGTGGATGAAACACACTGCTCTGGTAAGTGATGATATATGGTGTTTATATACATAAATCATAAATATACGCCAATGGTATATATATATATATATATATATACCATTGGCATATATTTCTGATTTATGAAATATATATATATATATGTATGTATAGATAGATAGATGGATAGATATAGATATAGGTAGATATATGGTGTTATATGGTGTTTATATACATAAATCATAAATATATAAACACCATATACATATCTGTTATTATTTCATTCTTGGTAACAAGAGCTCTAAAGAACATGTTTTCTCTAAACTTGAGCCATTTTGTTGCGATTATTATTCATTTATTTTTTTGGTTGTAGGATGTCAGCCATCGGCTCCCTTTCCTTTAGCTATTGGAACCCACAACATCACTTTGTCCTGGGAGCCTCTTGACCAATCAGATGTGGTCTACATACCACAGTGGACAGGCCCCAGCCTATCAGCAGTCTGGATATACAAAGAGGTTTGCATTAAACATTTCTCTTGATATGCTATGCATTCATGTGACTTGCATGCAATACTAGAGGGAAGACATCTTCTGCTTACAGTAGGGTCACACAAAGTACTCTAGTCATTCTTCATCTTTCTATAAGAATGTTTAAGAATGTTTAAAATGTTTGCTTCTATAAGAATGTTCTTCATGTTTCTATAAGAATGTTTACAAGGAACCACTTGTTTTATTTGTGCCCATGGAACCCCATAGAACACTACAGCACCACCCTATACAGTGGACACTCTGCAGCCCTACTCATGGTACAAATTCCGCATTTGGGTGGTGGTTTGCCAACAGCTCATCTCCTCTCCTGAGAGCCCTTTGTATCAGACTGAGGCATATGGAGGTACTCGATTGTGGTTTGGCCTTACTTTTTTTTATTATGTTCAAAACCATTATGTCAGGAAAGATGTTTTATGCGTTCTTTATCTATTAGTGACATTTGATATTTATTTATGATTGTTTATTTATGGTTCTGTTATATTAATATGTTGAAGTTACAGACAATATTTAAAATTAAACCCATAGTATTCTGTTAACATTGCTTTTTTTTTGGTCACTTTGGACAAAAACGTCTGACCATAATCATCTGACCATAATCATAAACATAAAATCAACGAACTCTGAACTCTTGGCCATTATCATGTCCACCAAAGCTGAACTCCTGACAGTGTGAATTCTTAATTATTGTGAAAAATATCTCATTATGACTTCTCTTCTCTATGTCATCTCTTGTTACAGCCTTTCAATAGAATCTTGGACTAGTCATTGCCTGTACAATGCATTTGTGATATTACTGACAATATGGTAAACCAAACTCCTCTTGTACTGGCCAGCCCCTTCCAGCCCCCCAGTGATTGAGAGCATTGAGAGTGTGTCCAGTGAGAGTGTGGAGCTGAGCTGGTCGGCTCCTGTCCATCCTGGAGGGCCCATAGTGGGCTACAATCTGAACCTCACCAGCCACCAGGCCACCATCAGCGTGACCACGGGGGGAGATGTCTTCTCAACCACCGTCTTCCCTACCACTCAAAACACAACATACAGGTACAGACTTGGCCTTTAGCCAAAAAAACGGAGACGTACTAATTATGGTTGCACAACATACCAGTTCCTTCAAGAAGATGTATGTATGTATGTATGTATGTATGTATGTATGTATGTATGTATGTATGTATGTATGTATGTATTTATTTATTTATTTATTTATTTATTTATTTATTTATTTAAAGAATGTATTCACTTGTAATTGATAATGTTGGCTTATTGACTGAAATGTGTTTGTGTGTATTTGCTGTAGGGTGTCCATAGCTGCTGTCAATAAGGCTGGCCAGGGACCAGCAGCACAGACCTCAATCACAACACCAGAGAAAGAGGGTGAGCTCAGACAACCAGAACAGCACCACCTGTCTGTTCACCTGTGCAATAAGGCAGTCGGGTAGTCAGTACTGAGGGCAGAATACACAGATGTTTTGTGTGTGTGTGTGTGTGTGTGTGTGTGTGTGTGTGTGTGTGTGTGTGTGTGTGTGTGTTGCAGGGGAGACTGGCTCTCGCTGGGTCATAGTATCCAGACTGCAGTCTCTCAGGAAGAAGACGGCTGATGAGTCCTACCTCCCTGCAGACTGCCTCTCTGATGGACGCATAAAGTCTAACATCACAGGTATCTGCTTTAGTCTCTGGCTCACTCTTATTCTATCCTTGGTGACTTTATCTCTCTTTATCTTCTGTTCATCAGTGGTCTGTCTTTGTCTGTTTGTTTCAACGGGTTCCAGTGTAGTCTGGAGAACCAATGGGGAAATAGAGAAAGAAATAGAGAGAAATAGAAGAAAAAAAGACTTTATAGAGTGCTGTATGCACTGACATTATCCACTGACATGTCCAGTAATATGACTGTTAAACCATGTCACTATCTTAATTTATCTCAAAGTGTTCATGTAGTGTATGTTTATTATAAACACCTGTTACAGGTGTATCCATACACCAAAGCTCTGGGCAGGTGTATTTCTCTGAGGGAGTGCACATCTGGACAAAAGGTGCAAGTGATCTTAGTGACCCCTCCGACCTGCAGCTCCTGTATTCCTCCAGCCAAGAGGTCAAAGGTCTGTCAGTGGACTGGCTCTATGAGAAACTCTATTTCATCTCTGGAGGGAAGGTAAAGTGCTTGGCTCTGTCCTCTCTTCACACACACTTTAAGGGATTAGAAAAGTAAGGCCCAAATAAAGAAGGCCTTGGTGGTTGTAAGTTAAAAACACACACCACCGTTACACTGCAATATCATCATTGTCTAGCACTGTAATTGTGTGAGCGCTTCATCCCAAGTCACTTTTTTCTATTACTGTATTGATCAACCACATTCATACAAGTGTGACTCATATTATAGTTGGAATGCCAATCTGGTTGCAGGTGTTTTGCTGCAGTTTGGAGAACTGTTCAGATCCAGTTCAGTTACAGTTTTCCAGTCCAGGTCCTCCAACCAGGATCAAGGCAGATCCATATAATGGGTAAGAGACTGTTGACACAACATCATCATCATCATCATCATCATCAGTGTCATTAATCAATACTGCACCACCACCATCAACATCATCAATAATACTGTACATCCTGACATTAATGTCTGTATACATATTCTGAGTATTAATAGTAATAATATTAATTACTGTGGAGCTATCTTCAAGTAAATCTGCTGACAACATGCTTTGTGGGTATCAATAATCTGTTGACTATACTGATGTTTCAAGCATATTAATTCCTTTCTTGTTTGCAGGTGGCTGTTTTTGCTGTTGCATGATGGGATATATCGTGCTGTGCTGCCAGAGGACTCAGGAGAGCGCAATCAGAACATCAGTCTGGTCTTAAGCAGCACCTCGTTGCATGACTTTGTGGTCAGCGTGCAATGCAAGAAGCTACTGTACTTCCAGGAGGAGATCAGTGCCCTATCCTCCGTGTCATTGGATGGTGCAGCGCCTGTGGTCCTCTACTTGAACGTGACTGTTGTTAACACCGTGCAGAGCCTGGCATACGAGAACAACCATGTTGTGCTCACCAACGGGCTTGACCTCTATCAGGAGGTGCGTAGTACTGATATCATCACCTTTAACCAGTACCTGATGGACTGTCACTTCGCTGACTTTACCTCCGGTGGGTTTGATCACCTTCACTATAGCAGCCCCTCATCACAGCCATACCCTGTGCCTCGCAGACCCAGGGACCTCACTGCCCTCTTTGGCTCCAGCAGGGCCCGTCTCAGGTGGAGAGAACCACAGCTAAGGATGGGAACAAGTGAGTCAGAAACTGTATCCTTGGCCATCATTTTGGAGATAACATCGTTACTTTCAGCATGTTGGGTGTCTCTCATGTTGGATTTGCTCGCAGAAATTCATTTTTCCATTTTATTACAGATGTAATCAAACAAAACACTTTGAGTCTCTTATTTTTGAAGTACTTGTTACATTCACAAATAAGATAAACCTTATTCTGTTTGTTATGGCTCAATCAGGCCCATCTGCATGGCAGGACTGGACCTACACTGTCTCTGTGTCTATGAGTGGTTCTGTGGTCAGAGCCTACAGTAATATCACCATTACACAGATGGAGGTGACCGATCTCAAGAGCTCCCAGCGATACACACTCTCAGTCAAGGCTGAGTCGCCTGGAGGCCAGTCCACCTCTGTTCTGTTTGAGGGAACCACACTGCAGAACGGTGAGTTGGTGGAACGTCAAAGACTCATGTTCCTGTGGGAATCTACAGGCTCTTTTAGTGCCTTAAAATGCTGCATCAAACCAGATGTGTCCTTTTATGGAATTTCTTTCATTGATGTTTTTCATTGGGGCATCTTTATTGATGTACATTTTTTTTCCCCCTTTCCCCTTTAATTTAATTTTCATTTTTGTAATTGTTGTACATTTTTGTTATTTCTCTTTTTGGCTCAGAGAGTACTATCCCATACATAGTTGCAGCAAACAACAACAGTCTTTGGAGACAAGATCTGGGTGACTATGACTTTTCTGAATCACTGGCTCACAGCATCGGAACAGTGAGAGGTAACATAGGCACACACACACACACACACACACACACACACAAACACATTCATGCACACATATACACATACACACACACACATTATAAAAATGCTAACTCATTTTCCTGGTGCTATGAAAACGTTAGTATTGAGTATTTCTGAAGAAGCTGTTCTTCTCTCTGGAGTGTCTGATATGCAGTACGAAGTAGGAAAGCATTAATAACCATCATTTAGAGACTCCTTTGGCACCTTGTCTCATAGACATGGACTGGTACAACAGCACGGTCTACTGGACAGACGGTCGTGGACACATCCGCTACATGTCGCTGAAGGATAGCACGTCTGGTGTGAATGCCTCTGCAGTACCAAGGGCTGTGAATGCGGGGGTGGTGGCGTTTGAGTGGCTGGGCAAACAGCTGTACTGGAGCTGTAACTTCACTCAGGTGGGTACAGAAGGGTACTGCTGGTAGGGACCAGGTGATTTATGCCTGTACACACAAAGTCTGGTGAAAAGTGTTGTGTCGAATTTAGGATGCTCAAAGAAGGTTGCAAAGAACTTGACAAGGCAACAAGGGGTTGAAGATAGTCCAGCTGGTTTTATTCATGCAATGGGTTGTAGTCATGAAGACAAGCCTTTTACCTTACTAAGGGCAAAGCTTATATACCCTGGCTAAAAGCCAATACCTGTTGTTTTAAGCTCAGAATAGACTAAAACTGTCATACAACCCTGTCCAGGTCATGTGCATCCTACACCATTCCTGCAGTCTATATTTGACTAGTTTCCTTTACCTTGCCAGACCGTTCTTCATTGGAAAGTTACTCTGTACACACATGTTTTTCAGAAATACATCACTTCCTCCCTTTTGAGTACACTTGAGTACACATCACAAAAGGCGTAGAAATCACAATTCACAATTGTTATAGCTTCCAGTGCAACAGCAGCAAATGAATGGTAAGTGAATGGCAGGCCTTTGCATGTCTGTGAAAAAGAGGGATCGTAAGGCTATTCTTTATTCTTCCTTTATATTGCAATACATCCAGCACCAGAGCTGGTAAAGTCCACCTGCAGTCTGGTCTTACTGTAGCCCAACATCTCTCTCACAGTAGCTTGCAGTGACCGCTGTTGTTGCAGAAACAGGAAATTAACAGCAGATGCCAAATAGTTACTTTTTCTCTGTGAGGGCTATTCGCATATGGGGGTGCAATCTCCAGTGTCTAACTTAAATCAAGCATCAGATATCTGAGCCTGGGGCGCATGTGCAGACAACAGAGGCTCAGCACGAGGAAATGAAAGATCCCTAAGAAAGATCTCTCTTTAGATCTGTCGAGGACGTCCCGCATCTGCAGAGCAGGAAGTGGTGGTGCGAAGTGGCCATAACATCACCAGTCTGGCGGTGGACCCCCTGCGGGCCTTCGTGTACTGGAGTACGCCTCAGTCAGTGCAGAGTGCCAGACTAAATGGTGAAAACCATCGCACCATACAGGAACTTAGCATGCTCTCAGGACGACAGGTAGAGCGACCGGGCCCACATACATGACATCACATCCAACACACGCTGTGACAGAGCTACTGTCAATGGCAACAAGAACACACATTTATTCTCTAAAACTTTAAGCAAAAATGAATTAGATCACAGTCAGTACAATAATCACAGTTATTACAATAACATTCATTGTGTTCATTCACACAAGATCCTGAATGAAATGTGTTATGATCTTTATATTTATATTGTCTAACTCATTTTCATTATATCGTAAATACAATGCAGTATCTACAGTAAAAAGCTAAGAATCCTTGCATGTTTGATGTATTCACATACATCAAATACTGTTGATAGTTATTTGTGACTGTTTTCTTTTTCCCTATCTCTCAGGTAGCAGCCATGACCTTTGACCTGATGGCAGGCTCTCTCTTCTGGCTGATACAGGATGGACTCATATTGCACTTGTGCAAGACAGATTTGCTCGAAAATAGGTTACAATTGTTTACATACAAGATTTACACTTTACAGAGATACAGAAATATCCTGCTTTATTATTACACTTGAGACCATCATCTCTTATCATGTGTGCGTGCCTGTGTGTGTGTGTCCATCTGCATATGTGTGTGTGTGTGTGTGTGTCTGTGTATGTTTTCATGTGTGTGTGAATGTATGTGTATGTGTGTGTTTGTCTGTATATGTGTGTGTGGGTGTGTGAATGCATGTGTGTGTATGTCTGCGTGTGTGTGCGTGTGCATGTGTGTGTTTCAGGTTATTTGTTCCCATCATCAAACAGAGGTGGAGTTCCTCTGTGGTGTCGGGTTCTAAGCTGGCCGTCTACAGCGGCTGTCTGCTGTGGCTGGACGTGGACCAGAGGCTGCGTCTCCAGGAGGAGAACCAGACTGAGAGCATAGTGATGTCTCCAGACCACAGACTCACAGCCTTCACCCTTTTACAGAGCACACTCAAACCCCTGCCAGGTTAGTATGCTCAAACTCCTACCAGGTTAGTAGGTAGTGGTAGTATGCACAAACCTCTGCCAGGTTAGTATGCTCAAACACCTGATTAGTATGCTCAAACCTCTGCCTGGTTAGTAGGCAGTAGGTAGTATGCTCAAATCCCTGCCAGCTTAGTACATTGAAACCCCAGGTTAGCATGCTCAAGCCCAAGTGGGCCGGGATGCTTAACTTTAATTTTATTTAACTGAGCCATATGGTGTGTATTTATGGATTTATTTAATTTTCTTTTTTTGATATTCATGACATAGATGGGCAAATCTTTCTTTCTCTCTCGGTGTGTGTGTGTGTGTGTGTGTGTTTTCAGATGGGTTTGTGCTCCCTCCTGTAGTGATACCTGAGGCGGTTCCAGAAAGTTCTGTCCAGGTGGTGGAGAACGGCACTGTATTCAGCGTGACATGGGAGCCCAGTAACCATGTGAACTACGGCACAGTGTTCTACTTTGTTGAATCTGCTGTTCTACAGGTGTCATTAGCAGGAGAGCAGGAGAAAAAGGTATCGCTTTGCCTATCTGCATCAGTCTCTGAAAGCCCAGATTGATGGCAGACAACAGACCAGCTACAGACAGACAGACAGACACATAGATAGATAGATAGATAGATAGATAGATAGATAGATAGATAGATAGATAGATAGATAGATAGATAGATAGATAGATAGATAGATAGATGGATAGATAGATAGATGGATAGATGCATAGATGCATAGATGGATGGATTCAGGATTCAGGCCAGAGGTGCAAAGTTTTATATGAATGGATCTTAAGTCATGTTGGATAACTGTCTGCTCCAATCATCTTATCTTTAGAACAGCATTGGAGGTTTCTATCCCCTATCAAATACACTAACAGAACCAGTTTTGGAGATGAGGCCCTTACCCCCAAACACCCCATTCAGAGTGACTATAACCCCTTACACTTACTGGGGTATAGGAGACACTATCTCCAAAGACCTCTGCTCACCTGGTACAGGTAAGAGCTATCTTCATAATGCTACAAGTATGTGTGTGATCTATGTGACAAGAAATTAAAAAATCTGGCCTAATTTTCCTACTTTTTGTCTCATGTTTGAACTTTAGTTATAATTTTAATCAACATTTCATTTGTCTTGTTCAGGGTCCTCCAGAGATGCAAATGCTGTCATAATTGTGTTTGGTGTGCTAGCAGGTGTTCTGGCGGTGATAATCACCGCAGTTTTCAGTGAGTAACAAGATAATTACTGAGCAGCAGGTAATTAGTGAGTAAAGACAAAGAGATTTCAGCTGATCGCGCTGTTCTCCCATGCGCTTAGTTCGGTTCCAGCGGTGGAGAACTGAGAAACAGAACCCCTTACCCAGGCCTCCGATGGAATCACAGAGTCCCGACGAGGAACTGGAGGAGATTAGGGGCTTGGTTGGCATGGCAAATGCCTGTTACGCTGTCAGGTATGTGGAAATGTATTTGTTG
This sequence comes from Tenualosa thibaudeaui, assembly GCA_027481765.1. Taxonomy (NCBI): domain Eukaryota; kingdom Metazoa; phylum Chordata; class Actinopteri; order Clupeiformes; family Clupeidae; genus Tenualosa; species Tenualosa thibaudeaui. Next base: position 4,180,870 of record JAIFZK010000068.1, read on the forward strand.
TGTTGTATTGTAATGTACTATGCCCTCATGCAGTTAAAACTAAGGCCTGGCTGTAGCTGTAAACATTAACATGTCAGATGCTTGTCTAGACAAGATTGTTCATCAAATAAGCATGAATCGTATAGACGTGCAATATAATGAAACTAGCTGGCAAGTGTGTGTGTCAACAGTAGATGTCACTGATGGCATGAGCAAACCAGACTATGACTCAACCTGTTTAATCATAAAATAGGACTTAATATTTAACGCCTTCCCTTCCTTTCCAAAGAACCCTTCCCATTCACAGGGAGATAGGAAAACTTCCTGTGTTTCCCAGAGAGCAGTTAAAACTGCAAAGGCTTCTGGGTAGTGGGGCTTTTGGAGAGGTCTATGAGGGTATTGCCACTGGAATCCCTTTATTCCTGAAGTCAGAGACAAATGTGGCAGTAAAGGTAAAATATTTCAGAACAAATTCACATGTATTGTAAGACGAAAAATCTTGTTTGTATGTTCATGTAACAAAAGAGGAACAATCCAGGGCTTAAAATATTTATTTGAGTAAGATAGTGTAAATTTCATTTAAATGATGTTTATTCCTGATGAGCAGACCCTGAGGAAGGGAGCCACAGATGATGAAAAAACTGACTTTTTGAAAGAGGCACATCTGATGAGGTAAGTGAGAATTTCTGTTGTTATGAATTCAAGTCAAATAATCAAATGCAACCTCATTACTTGTGTCTGTGTGCAACTGTGCTATGAGAATATGCGTGTATGTGTTTTATAAATACGTGTTTGTATGCATGTGTGTGTGCACCTTTGTTTTGGTTTGTGTGCGCATTTGTGATATTATTAATGGTCTCACACCAAACTTCCTATCATGCTGCTACACCCTAGTCAGTTCACCCATCCCAACATCCTGAGTCTGTTGGGGGTGTGCCTGCAGAATGAGCCTCACTTCCTAATCCTTGAGCTCATGGAGGGGGGCGACCTGCGCTCCTACCTCATGGGAGCACGTCCGGCACTGGTAAGCACTCCTAAAAAACACTCAGAATCTTATTTCAGTTTTAAAATTCATCTTCAAAACTCATTATCATTCACATGCATATGCATTCATAATAATTACCATCCGTGAGATTCCCCTTGAGTCATAACTTCACAGGGATTACATTCTAAGTGAACCTGGTCTTAATGAATTCAGTTGATGAATATGGCTATGCTGATGTATTTTACATGATTTGTGTAATTTATGGATGTCAGAGGCATGGAGCTCTTCTGAAATTCTGGGATCTGATGGATATCTGCTTAGATGTCGCTAAAGGATGTGCTTACTTAGAGAGAAAACACTTTGTGCACAGGTGTAGTATCAATTCATTAATAATAATCATAATAATTATTATGAATAAATCAATGTGACGTATTTACAAATAGCAACAAGTAATTAATAACCTAAAAGAGTATAATTGTAGCTTTCAAATTCTTTAACTGCTATGTTCACCTTCTGTCACTGTAATTGAAATACTATACTTCTTTACTCTGTTTAGGGATCTTGCTGCACGTAACTGTTTGGTGTCAGTCAAAAGCTACACAGACCCTGAGCGTGTTGTGAAGATCGGAGACTTTGGCTTGTCTCGGGACATCTATAAGAATGACTACTACAGGAAGAGTGGGGAAGGCCTACTGCCTGTGCGCTGGATGTCTCCAGAGAGTCTCACTGATGGCATCTTCAACAAATACTCAGATGTGTGGTGAGTGTGGACAGGTCTGGGATACATCATGGGCAAATCCTCACATGAATGTCTTGGTACTGACTATCACAGTAAAAAGAATTTTACTTGTTATTTTGTAATAGCACATAGGCCTAAAACAATTGTCCTTTAAAAACCACTATAATGCAGAAGAATATGTTAACGGTATATTTATTATCTTGATTGAAAAAGAGCTGAAAGAATATAATATCATTCTGGTCATTGAAACAGTATGAACAGGATGTAGATTTTAAAATTATATTGGTTCCTGCAGCACTGCATTTCTCACTCTCCAGTCCATTCTACTGTAAGCCTATTGCTACCTGCAGCATCACGTCTGTCACATTGATCATGTTTACCTCATGTGTTTCCTGTGCCAGGGCTTTTGGGGTGCTCCTGTGGGAAGTGGTCACGCTGGGCAAACAGCCCTACCCTGCCTTCACCAACCTGGAGGTGCTGCACCACATCAACTCAGGGGGGAGACTACAGGCCCCAGATGGCTGCCCCAAGAGCCTGTGAGTTCTCCTTATGGTTGGGATCTGCTGCATGGAAAGATGGCTCCAGTCTTGTTGCTTCCAAAAAAAGTCAAATGTTAATTGAGCAAATAACCATATTTTTTTGCACATATATTTTCAACTGTCCTATTTTGGATAACCTTGAGAATTTATTATATTGAGTACTGAAATCAAGAACAGCAATGAACAAGCTTGATTGTTTTTTGTTTGTTTTTCTGACAGATATACCTTAATGTTGGGATGCTGGGCAAAGAATCCAAGTGACAGGCCAAACTTTGGCTGTCTAGAGAAACAAATTAGCCAGCTGAGGCAGATGGGGGATCAGCTTGGAGAAGAGCAAGATAGATCAAGAGGAATAGTGAATTATGGTTTCAAGGAAGGTAAACATTAATCTTATTGCCTGATGGATCAGACCCACATCTATTTGCTAGCAGTAGGCCACGTCTAGTTTTCCTTGGCTATGAATCTTGCATAATGGAGCTATTGTTTATTATGAGTTATATTATTATATAAGTAAAGTAGACCAAATGGATGGGTGTTCAGCAGACGCCTTCATCCAAAGTGGCTGTTACATGTATGATGAAATCCTGGCTGTCAGGCAGTAACATTTTCTCTGCTATATTACACCCACGTCTTGTAGTATTTTACAGTGACAGGGTCTACTACTTGGGAGTGGTAGGAATCTATCAGCTAAATATCCAGCCTGTTAGTTAATAATCAGGAATAAAATGTTGCTGTTTATAGCTTGCCATTTAATTTCTTTCAAATAGCCAATAAGTGTAAGATTTATTTACATTTTAGGCTGGGTAGACTATTTCATCACTTTTGTGTAGGCTATTGGCTACTGCAATACACGCTATGTTTAATGATTAACTACCAAGGCCTGGTAGTCTATTAAAATGCCCATAAATTCTACTTCCAGTTAAATGCCCATAAATCCTACTTCCACCAAATATTGTGCTATCATAACATTTACATTTACATTTATGCATTTAGCAGACACTTTTATCCAAAGCGACTTACAATAGAGGATAACATTCAAGCTACAACACAATGAAAGAAACTAACAGAGTGCATATTGCCAACATAAAAACTGCACTATTTTAAGTTGAAAGTGCAACAGTGTAATAAAAAGTGCAGTATAAAAGAGAAATTAAGTATAAGATGTTAAGTGCATTCTCAAAATTTAAGCCAGAAGATATTCTTTGAAGAGCTGGGTCTTCAAGAGTTTCTTGAAGGTGGATAGGGTATCAGTTTATCTGGTAGCACTTCCACCAGCGTGGAACATGAGAAGAGTCAGGATTGACCTGCGCAAGGTGTTGGCCGTATATAACGTTCCTTAGAGGAGCAAAGTGGCCGACAGGTGAGGCTTTAGGAGAGTATTCAGGTAGATGGGAGCAGAGCCATCAATCACCCTGTAGGCCAACATTAGTGCCTTGAATTTGATGCGAGCAGCCAAAGGTAGCCAGTGGAGTTCAATGAACAGAGGTGTGACATGTGCCCTTTTTGGCTGGTTAAAAACCAGACGTGCAGCTGCATTCTGGATCATCTGTAGCGGTCTCACAGCACAGGCTGGAAGACCTGATAGGAGGGCATTGCAGTAGTCAAGACATCACATACATCACTCATAAAGTACAGGCTACTGTGCAACTATGATATACCAGTGCAGACTAGCTGATGGTTGTGTTTGTTTCAGATGAGGAGTGCAGTGGGGTGGATGAGGATGAGAACCCTGGAGAGGGCCTTACACATGTGCTCAGTGAGGAGGGACTCAACTACCTGATGTTCAGTGTTAATGACAGAGAGTGTGAGCCAGCACCAGTGTCTGATCATGAGTCAGTGGTCAGTGCCAGTAGCATGGAGGGCCAGACACCATCACAAGGGACTACAGGAAGTAGCAGTGAAGAGGTAATAAACTACCTGAAGCCCAGTGCCAAAGAGTACGTGCAAACCATGTACAAGCCACACTCACCTGAACTCAGTAATGATGAAGGGCTAACTGCCACAGAAAAAGCCTCTGAGCACTTATGTTCAGGGGCAAGAACTAAACAACAGGGACCTGACCAGTGCTACATAAACCCCAAGCTAGAGATGGGAATCCAAACACAACACATTTAAGGCGGAGGATGACGCTGTTTGACTTTGTAACAGATTATTGGGCTACATGTAGCATACAAAACATTACAGTAAAAATCATCTGACAAATAAAATGTTTAATTTTGTATGCTTATTGTATTTATTTGTTTGTGTTTGTATATAGGTTATTTCATGTTTTTTGAATCAGAGACAATAGTCTAGGTTTTTAAAATTTATTTATTTATTTTTTACAATGTTTCTTTCATTTTATTGACCTACCAGGAAGTATCAGTGGCTACAGTATTCACTTTTCGGGTAGAAACAGGCTCAAAACATTGGTAATAAAATGTTATCTGATAAAATGCCAGGTTAGGTCTGCAGGTACTGCCACTACGACCTAAATGCACTGATTTATAAAGAATAATTATACTCATACTCATTAGTGCCTAAATGTAATCAGCTACTGAGTTCAAGTTCAGGCGCAGTTAAATGATGTCATACATGTCATACACACGCGACGATTTCTCTGCTTCTGTGCTCTCGCCAGACCTGCCTAGAAGGCGACAGACTGGTGTAAGCGACAGCAAGACATTTAATACTAAAATTGCGTTTGGATATATCTGTACTAAAATGTTTAAAAGGAAGCTTACTGCGCTGGATTATCACAACCCTTCTGGCTTTGACTGCAAAGGTAAGAATTACGGAGTAGGAGCTGACGTGGGGGTGAGATAACGTTAGCAGCAATAGCTAACATTGGTTAACTTAGCTGGGTTGGTCACTTGTCGAGTCTTGCCAATATTTTATTTACATTATTCGTGGATGTATCTATGTTTAAGGCTGTGCGTACGTGCAAGTGTAATGGTACTCGACATATTTATTTCATTCATAAATGGATATCAATCAAGTATTAATAGCGTAACGTTAACACTACCTTATTACTTGTCGAGATTCCCAGTCTTTCTGTGCTGAGCTGTCCAGCTGCCATAACCGGTGTGGCCTGGGAGTTCTGTCATGCCTCGAGTGGGTCATCGGGTTTACAATCTCTTCATCGTTACACAAACAAACACACACAAAGTTAACATGCTGAAATTGCACAGTCCGTATTTGATTAACTTTACACTAATGGCATTTTAATGACAGGTATTTTAGTCGTCTAACGTTAGTAGTTTGTCTTAGTAGTTTGTTTTAGTAGTTTAGCCCAAGGACTTTGGTGTAACAATAGTTGAATAGCCTACATTTCAATTTTGATTTGGAATCTTACTCTACAGATGAAACAGAATTCAGGAATTTCATTGTGTGGCTAGAGGATCAAAAGATAAGGCACTACAAGATTGAAGACCGGGGTAATCTGCGCAACATCCCTAGCTCCGAGTGGCCTAAATCGTTTGAGAAGGTAAGTTACCTTATGAAAGCTTACGCAGTTGAGAAAACATTAAAGAACACCCTAGGTTTGTTTATGTTTTTAACCCTGTTTGGGATTGTCCAGACCTGTTGTGTGTGGTTGTGTTCCTGCTCTGGTCTCAGCTCCCTAATTCTCTAACGTTACATGTATAGCAGGGTCCCACATCAAAACCCCTTAGCTAACCCTCAACTGTCAAGCACACAGGTTTAATTAATTCTACAGGTTTTCTGTATGTTTAAATACTAAACGTTCCCATATTTTCCTTTGCTCTCAGTATCTTCAAGATGTAAATTGCCCATTCAGTGTCCAGGAGAGACAGGAGTGTGTCGACTGGCTGCTTGGCCTTGCTGTTCGCCTGGAGTATGGCGATAATGGTGGGTTGAGACCATGATTCTCTCTCTTATTTACATCTCTGGTTGTTAACAGTGGGTAGAACAAATACAGATAACTTTCTAAACCAGTGTCTCAGTCAAAATTACAGATTTTGGATAAATAACTGGATTTTTTTTTCCAGAACCGACAATGGTTAGATTAATGCTCTCTTGCCACTCATCTTGTGATATGTGGTTGTACCACTAGATGGCAAATGTGCACCACTTTTGTCAGAATCACCCCTAGTTATGAAGGTTTTTTTTGCAAAATTAAATATTACCACACTATAAGATTTGAATATACATCAGATACTGGCATTTAACTCCCAAAGATGTGTCATGAATAATTCTACATGTAATATGTGCTCCATGTAAGGGGTGTTTAGTGAATGATGTGGTCTTCTGGTCTTTTACCCCTGTGCAGTGGAGAAGTATAGGAACTGCACTCCTCTGGCAGAAACCAGCAATGCTCAGAAGCCCACAGATCCTCTTATCAACTTAGACAGTGAGTGTGTGCATGCTGTCTCTTTCTTGCCCCTGTCCGTCTCCTCCTTCGCCTCTCCTCATTTTGAGTCCTCTGTTGTTCTTTTTTTCTTTCTCTTTCTCTTTCTCTTTCTCTCTGTCTCTGTCATTCTCTGCCTTTTATTCTCCCTCCTTTCTCTTGTTCTCCTTGATTTTCTCTCTCCTTCTCTACCTCCCCTACCCCTTCCCTTCTCTGTGTTGTATTTCCTGTCTCAGGACGCCCCCGTCCTCCCCACAGCCTGTATGTTTTCTAATGGAAGTGGTTGATTAAAGTAACCAGAACACGCACTGAAGTGGCTTCCCTCAAAAACCACGTCTGTCCTGACCGCCGGAATGACTGCTCACCCACTTCACAGATGCCCAGAGCACAGAGGCTGCTGGGAGCTGGAGTTCAGTGACCCTACCTCAAAAAAGAGCAGATTTTTTCCCCATAAATAGAATTTCTGGAACTCTGGAACAGAAATAGAATGCCCCATAGTTTCTCTTCCATGACACTGTCTGGTGAAGAAGAAGTCTGGTGCTTAAGAATCTATGGAGATGTTTCCCATGTGCAGAATAACTTAACTAGTCTTTCCTTGTAGCTAAGAACTACTATTCAGCAATTAGACAGTTTTGAGTTTTCTATACCTTCCCCTGTCACTCTTCTAGATCATAATTTATATTTTGATCATGCATTATCTATAAAGTACTCTTCTGTTCAGTCACATCCTCCGCTAAGTGAGTGACTCCAGGCTTCTGGCTGTCTGTCTTCCCAGCTAACAACCCAGACTTCAAAGCTGGAGTCAGTGCTCTGTCCAACCTCCTTCAGATCCAGCGCCATGACGACTACTTAGTGATGCTTAAGGTAAGGCTAGTGTGTGCTCAAGTGTGCTCACAGGTGGGGCACTAGGTGTCTGCACCTCTCAGACATTCCCACCCGAAGCTCAAAGCCCCATACCCTCAAAGACTTAACTGGCTTGAATTGACTTCTTGACTGGGTGATTCATTACAGTTTAAGTCTCTGAGGCCTAGGGATTCACATTGGGGACATTGGGATTCAATTGACATTGGGATTCAACCAGTCTATGTGTTCTTAAGAAGAGAACAGATTGCACAGTCCTTAGTTCTCAAAGGGATATTCTGACGAATTTCAATCCTCAGTCCTGCTGTTTGAGGTTACAGAGTACTTTTGGTAGGAAGAATGAGAAAATAGACATGGACCGATTTTTGCAAACTAGTAGCTAACACTAACTGATAAAGGCGAAATTAAACTAATATACTATTTTGAACCAAATTTTCTCGTTCTTTATCCCACCGACTGCTCTCTGTGACCTCGAGCAACAGGGCTTTGCGTTGAAATGTGCAGGAATATCCCTCTAAGGAGGGAACTGATTGTGCAGTCTCAGATTCTTAAGGATGCTGATGAACTCCTTTGTGTCCATACAGGCTATAAGAATTCTTATTCAAGACAGACTGACTCCTGAGTGTATCGCTAGAGCAAGCCAGTCTAAAGAGGTAAGCTAGAGCCGAGTTCTCCCTTCTGTCTGTGCTGCTCTTTACAGGATCGTAGCAGCCTGTGGTGTTTCTAACAAGTATTTTGGGGCTTGTCCTTCAGTAAGGCATGTGTTGTATTGTTTCTTCTTTCGGGCAGGGTTTGCCTGTTGCACTGGATAAGCACGTCCTTGGCTTCGACACAGGGGGTGAGTGCCTGACTCATTCATCCAGTCTTTATCTGGACAGTTCTATTCAGAGCTGTCCTCTGACACTGTAGAGGTAATGCTAAGGGACCGTTTCACTTCAGCGCCCAGATTAACACACACCACACATTAACAGCACAGATAATCCTTAGATTATCCCCACTATTAGCCCAGCTGTAAAAGTCAAGCAGCAGTGATTATTGGTAACAAATTGCAAAGTGCAGTTCTCCATAAGATTTAGTTAATGAATGCCAATGCCAGCCCTTCATAATGGAACTAAGGCTAAATCCCAATGTGCCTCTTGAGCCCTAAACCCTGGACCCTGGTAGACTTAACTGGCATGATTCAGCTTCAAGATTGGCTTATTCATATCATGGGAAATTGAGGTTCAGCCAATGAATAAACAGTGGTTTTAGTTTAGTAACGGATGTAAGACTCCTTTGTCAGTGATTACTGATGTGGAGTCACTCTGCTCCTCTCCACGCCTTGCTTGCAGATGCCACCCTCAACGAAGCGGCTCAGATCCTGCGCCTGCTGCACATCGAGGAGCTGCGGGAACTGCAGACGAGGATTAACGAGGCTATTGTGGCCGTGCAGGCCATCATCGCTGACCCCAAAACAGACCACCGCCTGGGGAAGGTTGGCAGATGACCGGACTCCTGGATCCAGATCCTTCTCTCCCACCTTCTACATGCTCCTACCCCAACAAACATGCTCAAAGAGAGTTTGAGACTCCAGACAGCGTCCTTATCCCTCAAAGGAAACGCCAAGCAATGGAAGACCATGCACTTGTTTTTTGTTTTTAGTTGACGCTGCATCAAAAGACTGTTGCTGAAGTGTGTGTTTTTTCTGTTGGAAAGTGCTGAACAATGGTCTTGAAGTGGGATTTGCTTGGCGTCCCACCCTTACACACACCCTTTTCTCCTTAATTTGGACCTTTTTCTTCTGATTGTCTTCCTTAAAACGCTGTGAATGATAATGATGTGCAAAAAACAGATATGAAATGTCTGAGGAAATGCAGACTGTGTTGTGGTTTTGTTTTTGGAGTGGACCTCCTTGGAGGTATGAGGGAATGATAACACATTCATCCCCTGGATGAGCTAAGGTGTGGGGGTGTGGGTGTGGTGATTGTTCTCGCAGTGTGGTGTAGAGCATTTTGTTTCTCCCTTTGGCTGTAGCCACTGCCTAATCAGGCTGGGTTGTTGAATAGGATAATAGCCATAAACACCTTTTGCATGTAGCACTGTCAGCTCTGCCAAGTAGCAGTCTTGACTGAAATGAAGGCTGGGGCATATTGGCTGAATAATGCCCTTTAACCACCCCTCATCCCTCAAAGTCTCAAATGCCATGAATCTTTTTCATGATTGGCTGATTCATACCAGTTAAGTCTTTGAGGGGAAAGGGCATAGGGTTGGAGTGGCATTGTGATTCAGCCATTATACATGTAAATATATACTTGTGAATATATCTTAATACCTTAGTACTAAGCCCACAAGTAAGTACTAAGACACTCAAACACTTGTTTATCCAAGTCCTCGGTCACATTTAATTGTTATAAATATCACATTTTACAAAAGATAAAAAAATGGGAAAAAACACTTAGACTAAGTTCAATTACATTTGTGAGTTACTAATTCCTCCTAGTGCACCAAATACTCAAACACTGCACAGTTGTCTCACGCACACTCAAGATAACCAGGAGCTGTTGCACAAAGAGTGATTTCCAAGTTTCTTTGGCTTTAGAACAACAAAAAATACAAACATACAGTAGAATGAGGTGAGGTATAAAACAAATTTACAGAAAACGGATTTGGGAAAATAAAAAAATATTGAAGTCCCACCCCCACCCTTTTTTGAATCGTTCTCCTGGGTAGCGTTGGTTGACGTAGAGGCTTGAGTGATGGAATCTGGCTTTCCCGCCTCACGTTGCGCACACCAGAAGCCTCAAAAGAGTTCCCATGGAGCGAGCGCCTAAAGACTCGCCCAAAATAGCACCATACAACTCCAGCTCTGTCATTAAGCCTCTCCCTGTAACACAGATAATGGCCACGTCAGAACAACACACACAAGCCGCTCGCAACCCTTTCAAGACGACTCAGTCTTCTTTGACACACAAACCTCTCTAACTTGTCCTCTCTCTTTTTCTAAATCCTCCCCTACCTCTGTGTCCCTGTGCTTTTACACCCCCATCCTGAGCATTAGCTGCTCCTCACGTGTGGTTACAAACACATGCTCTGATTTTTGGGCCATAGGCCTCTGGTTTCCGTGGTCATTTGGAAGGCTTTGATGTTGGAACAAGGAGCGGTCGAGATTTCGTTACCCTGGTCTGAAGTACAGTGATTTTAGCCGCAGGTGGCTTCTACTTTTCCCCCTGGAAGGAGCAGGCCTTGTAGTTGACAGGTTTGTGGGTGAGGTGCTGGACTCTCTTACGCTGCTCTGTCATTTATGCAAGAGGGGTGATGGCTGCAGGTGGGATGACTTCTACTAGTTCATTTTTGAGGACTATTGAACGATTACAAACCTCTGAGGAGAAGATTTTGCCAACAGACTTTTAATCATGAACTAAACTGTGTTTAACAGTCCAGAAATATGTTTCACAGATGTTAATCTGATGCTCATTTAATCGAAAATGCAGTTCTGTCTAAAAAAAAAAAAAAAAGCTTTAGAGCACTCTAACATAATAGTTTCATAGGCCTTTATGAATGGTACTGGTACATGAATTCACTTCACAAGTAACTTCCCAGTGTGATGCAGACAAAGGTACTGGGTTGGGAGTTACCTTATAGACAGTTAGGCGACGCAAGAGCGATTCCGTACAGGTGAGACCTCTGGTCCGGCAGGTAGTCGTCTGTGAACTGGCTGGTGCTTCTGCTCAGGGTAATAATGGCATCTCTGCAACAGAAACCACAGCAGATGGTTAGAGATGCTGTTTTTTCCCCCAATCCAACAAGAGGAGACATTTTACTGCAAAGTCACAAGGAGGATGAAAACCATGGCTTGTTCTCATGGCTGATGGCCTTATGTGATTCTTAAGGAGGGGCAACACCGATACAGAGTACTGTACAGAGCCTGAGCTTTCCACTGTGGAAAAGTGAATCCCTTTGAGAGATTTTCATTATTCTTGTCTTGTCTTGTGTGGGCCACACCATGGCCCAGGACAAGATTTCCATTTGGAGTTCAAGTTAAATAGACAATAAAGTAGGCTGAGTCTGAGATTCAAATGATGGCTTGGACATGGTATGTCCCCCACCTTCTCCAGTCGGTATAGTAGAAGTGGTTGGCATGGAAGACCATGGCGAAGGGGTAGTTCAGGCCGCTGTGGATGACCTGACGGCCTGTGCCTTCAGGAGATACACACTCCAGCTTCTTTGTACCTGGGTGACAGATGGATCAGTCACAGAAAGAACTCAAGTACTATGATGTTAACAGAAATCTGACAACTATGGTTTGCTCACCACTTAAATTAGTCTTCTAGCTAGCATATATTCCATATCAGACATGCAACAGTCAGAGAAGCATTAAACACAAATATTTTGTGTTGCATACCTGCATCGCCCCAGCACACCTGACGGCTGATGGGGTTAAAGGTCAAAGCGTTGGGCAACCCAATGCCCTCCCAGACCAGAACCTTCCTGTTCTGCCCATCCACCGAGGCGCTCTCGATCTTAGGAGCCTCGCGATTCCAGTCTGTCCAGTACAGGGTTCTGTCAAGAGGCAGACGCAGAGGTATGATGCAAGCGGAGCGGTATATACACGCACATACACACACACACTGATTGTGATTGCCCCATGAGGTTTGCATTAGTCTCTTTAGTGAAGCAGAGGCAGAGTTATGCCTTGCTGGTGTTTTCTAAAGCAGTGGGAAATCGAGTATGTCAGGCATTCGTATAATTGTAGTCGTTTTATTTCCATGCATTCAAAGGTCACAGGGGTCTGTTAGACCCCACTAAGTACTTAGTGACAGAAATGCTAGGAAATGGTGTGAGTTACCAGAGCTAATGGTAATTCTACATGGCTGTGTGTCTGATTTAGCAATAGCTTCATCATGGGCTGAACACAACCCTTGCAAATATTCTAAAGCACATACATGGTACAGCTACACACACACACACACACACACACACAGACACACTGATTGCGATTGCCCCATGAGGTTTGCATTAAGTCTCTGCCCCACACATACACACACACCACCCTCGCTCTCTGCACTCAGTTCCTCCAGATGTGACTGGGGGACGGGCAGTGCTGTGTGTGTTTGAGGGCGGGTGGTGGGGGGGCGGGGTCTGCGTGTGTGGTTTCTGGTTCTCGTGCTACAGCTACAGTATCCCCATGAGACCACAGGCCCATCAGTCTGAGAGTAGAGGAGAGGAGGGCGCAACATATGGGCTAAGCCTAAGGCTAGCTCAGACCTTGGGTCTGACAGAAGAGGAGAAGAGAGTGTGTCTGTCTGTGTGTCTGTATGTCTCGCTCTCTGTCTCTCTCTCTCATCCTTCTCCACTCTAATTCCTTTTTCAGTTGTCCTTTTCCTTTTCCTGTTATTCTCTTTCTATTTCACTGTTCCATCTCTCTTATATCTGCTACCTCACCTTTCCTCTATTTTTCCTCTCTCATCCTTTCTATCTCCATCTTCACATTTCCCTCTCTTCTGTCTCTCTCTATCTGTCTCTTTCTCTGTCACTCACTCTCTATTGTCTGCCTTTTCTGTCTTTTCTTCTCTTTCTCCACTCTCGCTATCTCTCCATCTTCTCTTTTTTTCCTTTTTCTCTCTCTTATTCTTCTTATCTTATACCCCCCCCCCTCTCTCTCTGTCTCCTCTTAGGATACCCTGCCTCATTAGGAGCAGGAAGCACTCTGAGAGCAGAAAATGAGGGATTAATAAGGGATTAATTAAGAGGGGGAGGGGGGTTGACACCCTTTTTCAAACTCATGCAAGTCATTCCCAAACTTCTACTGTCTACATGCCCTTTAGGGGTCATGTAGATAAAGCTTTAAGTGAGTTCCAGAAAAGGTCACTTAAAATGGAGATGAGATTTAAGTTGAAATGTCTGCATGAAAACACTGAAGTAAGATTGCACTGCCAAAATGTCATCATAAAAAAGATACAGATGCTAATACAAAGTACTGAACCATTTTTTGAATTTCACAGCCAAACTGACAAACAGCATAATCACACATACCCTGATGATGAATCTACGATGATGGCCCGGGGATTCACCAGGTCCGTGTCGATCAGAACCCGTCTCCCCGATCCGTCTAGGTTGCTCGTCTCAATCTTGTCCACGGTGCTGTCCACCCAGAACATTCTTCGTCGGACCACATCCAAAGCCAGACCCTCTGGGCTTGTCAGACCTGTTTTGGATGTGAATAAATATGCACACACACACACACACAAACAGCATGAATTAGAATATAACTCTACTGTGGTAATGAATATTATTCAAGACATTTTCATCATATGCTTCACATTACCCTCCCTCTCAACAGTGACCTTAGCTACATTCAGCAACATTATTTATTTGCTTACACTGGGAGACATGATGGATTTTTATGTGTGTGCATGTGTGTGTGTGTGTGTGTGAGTGTGCGCGTGTGTGCGTATACGCGCATGCATTTGTACATGTGTGTATCTATGTATGTGTGTGTGCGTTCCAGGCCCATGCCATATAAAAGCATGTGAACTGCCAAGCCAAGCCTCTAACATATGTTTAGTCCGTGAATGCATGTGTTCACCGTTAACTGACTGTATATTTGTGTGTGTGTTCAGTCAGTGAGTGCATGTGTTAACTGTTAACTGAGCTTGACATTTTTCGGGTCTTTTTTCTCCATGCATGTTTACGTGACTACACCTGTTTAGTGCAGCGGTTCTGACCTGTGTTAATTAGAACCTCAGGTTCCGATCCTGCCTCCATACTCGCTCGGTTGATGGTTCTGCCAGCGATGTCGGTCCAGTACACTTTCCTCTCCCTGCAGTCATGGGCGACCCCGACCACAATGGATCCCTGGAACAACATCAAACAGATGTTGGAGCATAACAATGAGGACAAAGTACAAAAAACAAAACAATGATACACATCTGGTAGCTAATGTATTTAGCAGATGGCTTTTTTTCTATCTCTGGAGTGAAATAAATACCTACAGTGCAGGTGAAGTTAAGTTGTCCTATAAGTGCTAAAATGGCAGAGTGAACTGCAGCTGCAACATAACATTCCTGATCTGCTATTGACAGTCCCTACATTTAGGGACATTTACATTTATGCATTTAGCAGATGCTTTTATCCAAAGCGACTTACAACTTGTCAACTATCAAGTGTTCAGGGCCCGTCTCCCCTAGAACAACTTAGGGTTAAGTGTCTTGCTCAAGGGCACAATGGTGGCAGCTGGGATTCAAACCCACAACTTTTCAGGCTACTTGCACGCTAGCCAGGTTCCTTAACCACTACGGCCATATACCGCACATTTACATTACACACAGCAGTTTTCATGTTAAGAAACTTGTGTAATTATGCAAAAAAAAAAAAAAAATATATATATAAAATAAAAAATAAATAAAAATAAAAATAATTATTGCAGCAAAATGTGAAGTCCATGTTCACATTACATACAGGCCATATTCCAATGCACTCACGTGTAGCTGAAGCAGCACTGAGGCCTTGTCCTTGTCAATGCGGGTGCCACTCAAAGGCAAAGCACCAATCTGCTGCCCTTGAGCATACAACAGGGACACACCCACGGTGGGAGGCGGAGTTACATCGGGGCGGGGCAGGGGGTGCTGGGTGGGAGGGGCCACTGTTGGGATACCTGTAAGGCAATTGGCCAATTGTTAGGAACATTTTCACTGCTGCGTCAAACTCTTATTTCAGGAGGTAACCCCTTATGTGCAATATAATATCTCTGCAATATGAATAGATAGGAGAAAATAATTTGGAACAGACAGACACAAGTTTATACAAAACAAATTTGAATGTAGTTGAAATGAAAATGCATGCACATGCTCAGCACATAAAAAGTCTAAATTTGCCAAACTGCATATGAACTCATCAAAGTTGTTCTTCTGGGTGTGTTTAAGAGAGAGTGTGATGGTTTCAGGCTTGGTGTGCTTACAAGCTGGTTTGACAGCATCGTTAGACCTGGTCCCGGGCACCTCTCGCCCATCCTTGTCCACACACCAGCAGTAGCTGCTGTCTCCGTAGCACTGGACGGGGTTAAATTCTCCAGCTGAGTCACACTGAGGGAGGTACTGGCGTGGATCTGGCTGGCCACCATAGTGCTCGATGAGGCTGGCCCTCCAACGCTCACACACGGTCTCTGGACGCTGGGTTGGTGCCACTGCCATTGCCATTGCACACACACACACACAAATGCAATGTTTAAGTACATTTTATGTTTAAAGTTTGGCAGACAATTTTGTCTGAAACAATATAAACAGGTAATAGGTTTATGACTTGTTTGGGTTCTGCTTACTAACTTTAGTGCACTTCAGACCACTTTGTTGAGCAAGACCTACACAGTCTATTGATGTATCCATATGTATGCTAACATAAGTGTCCTTATGATTTACTAAATCAGGACTGGAAAAGTTCAATGTAAATTTGCCATCACAGACATGTACCTTAAGGTGCCATATTTAGGCATATTGTTAAACTGGCTACCGTGTGCTTATGCTGACACATTTTAGCTAATACACAGTCGGTTGACAGGTTTACAACGAGGTTCACATGTGTAATAAATGGCACAGACATGGTGCTATTAGCATTCCTTTAGAGCGTTTAAAATACAAAGCCATTTAGCTCTACTTCAGGGTCAGCATCCAGTGCTGATTCTGTCATGTGGAAAAAGTTGAGGTTCAAAAGATCATCAACTATTCCTGCACTGAACCTTTGAAAGCAAACTCATCCCTCCCCCTCCTCCCGCTGTTGAAGGGACCATTTAAACCCATCAGCAGCACTGGTCTACCTCACGGCCTGAGTGGTTGTAAAGTAAGCAAGTCTGCATGCAGAACTAACTGGTGAACAACAGGCTCGACAGAGGATGCAATCACATCGTCTTCAGGCATTTTCCTTGGCCATTAACTGTGTTAATGATTAGTGTTAATTATTCAATGTCTGCTAAACCTGAACATAATGGCATGGAGGAGGATTTCTTCCATCCATCAGTGTCTGAGGTGACACTGTGAACACAGGCTGGAGAGCAGCCAAGTGAAAAATGTGGCGTCTGCCAGGTCTTGGGAAAGAGGTCGATATTTTGGGACACAGAGCCCAATTGGTGAGGTTGGGTGAGTGTGTGAGTGTGTTGGTGTTGAGTGGGAGTGAGATGGGCTGAGGGGGTTTGCAGGGGTATTTTGTGTATAACACACCTTCACTATCTCATGCCAGACCCAGGCGTGTTTGTCCAGAGGAATGTTCTATATTTGCATTAGTGAAATCCCCCCGGGCCTGAGGCTCGGCAGGCCCCTCTGGAGATGGACACAGAGGCCAGCGCAGGGGTGGAGGAGGAGCGCTGTGCAGAGATAAGACCCACAGCTGCCCCAGTGCTGCTCTGTGTGTGTGTGTGTGTGTGTGTGTGTGTATGTGCCTGTGTGTGTGTCTGTATGAGTATGTGTGTGTGTGTGCCTGTGTGTGTGTGTGTATGTGCCTGTGTGTGTGTCTGTATGAGTATGTGTGTGTGTGTGTGTATGTCATATATATATATTGCATACAGCACAATTGGATGCAAACACAGGGGCTCTCCATGCTTAACGCCTCCTTTAGGAATCCTACTTTACAACGCGCTAGCTTTACAAATGTCACCAAACCCCTTTGATTCCACAGTGTTATGTTTGCTCTGTTCACTTCTTGTCTTGTCTTGTCTTTTCTTCTCTGAAGTTCAAGGCCGTTCACTGTAGGGAAGAGACAAAAGGAGTGCTAACTCCTAAGACTCCTCTAAGTAACTCCTAAGACTCCTCTAAGTAACTCCTAAGACTCCTCTGGGAGTAGTGAGGGAGCGACGAAAGAGAAGCAGGCATTTGGGACGGGGGTGTGAAGAGTCCACCCACGCTGAAGTGTGTGAAGCGCTCCATGGGCCAACAGGCCTCACCACACTCCGGCTGCCGTGTAATCTTCTAAAATACAGGCTGGGCTCTTGCTCTAGTTTGTTTGCTACAAATTAAGGTGTTAAGGGCATGTCCTATAAGCTGCTAATTAGCTAATTATAGCATGGAGAATTCTCCTCTGTGCCTTGCCACCCTTGTTTATTTTGATACAACATCTGGCAGTGCTTTCAAATCCCTACACTCACTTGCCGTCCCACCAGATTGCTGTGAGGTTTCTTTTGGTCACTCCTAACGGTGTTTTTGACAGGGACATTATCCAAGACCCAGAGACGTCCCCACTGGTATGCTACTGGCCTTGGGAATAGAGGGCACTCAGGCAGAGTTCACACTAGGGAAACAGTGATGTGAATAAGCAGGGAGCCAGGTGTGCTAATCCACACAACCTGTCTTCAGGAAATCCCTGACCATTAAGACATGTTGCCATTAAAAGATTGTTGTTGGTATCAGCTATATTTAACAGTTTTTCAAAATGCTTTCTTTTTTATTAAAACTTGAGCTTGTAAGCTGCCATTGCTTTCACATCTCAATGCTTTCTGGGTAAAAAGTGACATCACCTGGTTGATATTGATGGTGTCTATGTGCAGCAACAGCTTGATTGCTGCACCTTGATTGGACCCTGATTAGATGCAACCACAGATGTCACATTGGCAGTTTACGAGTGAATTTTTTAAAACTTTTAACAAATCTTTTAAAATCACATTTATGTACTATAGCTGACGCCAATGTCAATCTTATAAGGCCATCATGTCTTACTAGCCAAGGTCTTATCTTTAAAGGCATCTCAGACACTGATGGTTTGAGCTTTTCATACTTTGCCCTGTACTGTGGTACCTCAAAGCTGATGTATTTGGCATGGTTTGAAGCAACCTCAACAACTACAGTCAGTCTCCCTGCTATCCTGTATGAACCTTAACCCCCAAGCCCTCAGTCAGACTAAACTGGCATAATTCAACTTCATGATTGGCTGATTCATGCAAGTTCATTTATGAGGGATCAGGGCTTATAGACCAAGGGAGGACATTGGGACTCATGGGACACAGGGACTGACTATGTTATTATAGCCTATGAGGGCATAGAGAGTGTCCTGGTACCTGGTTTAGGGCTTACAGGGTTAGGGAGGACATTGGGATTCAGTCCTTCTATTGTATAAGCTTTACTTTTTGATGGTGCATGGGTGCGTCAGTGCCTCTGTCCTCTTTCATTAGTATTTGAACTAGCTGCTTGTGTTTTGGTGTTTGTTGTGTTAATACCTGGACCGTCACAGTTGGTGGGAGGGGTGCCCGGTGGGGTCCTAGTGCCCCCTCTCTCCTGGCCCTGGTTGTCCACACACCAGCAGTGACCCGTAGAACCGTGGCACTGCAGTGGACGGTACTGACCCGCTTCATCACACTGAGGGATGAAGGCTCCGACGCCTCTGTGAGAACCCTGCAGGCTGTCTCTGTGGTGCTCACACTGGGTCTTGGGACGCTCTGGATGCACTGTGGAGTATCATAAGGACAGTTTTAAAGAAAGATTCAAGATGCACACAAATCTATCTTAGTTAAGTTGCAACTCTGTTTCATGTTTTTTCCTCTTGAAACTCTTTAATTGGTCTAAAACTGATACTGCACTACATACATACACAACATACTAACACCAGTACTGGGTACTTTTCTACAATAGGAACTGTTTAAGAAACTCACAGCATTTCTACATTTTTGTCCCATTTCAAGAACCATAACTGATTGGTCAAATACAGGCCGGGTTCTCTGACTCTCCAGTAAATTGAGAGGTTCTAATTCACTGTTCTTCATTATTGTTAGGGCAGCAATCATGTTCTCTCTCTCTCTGTAAAATGTAATTTATCTAGACTGCTCAGAGTGCCCTCTCACCTGGCTCATTGCAGTTTGGTTGTGGGGATCCAGGTGGCGCTCTAGTGCCTGGTCTCTCCTGGCCCTGGTTGTCCACACACCAGCAGTGACCCGTAGAACCATGGCACTGCAGTGGACGGTACTGACCCACTTCATCACACTCTGGGATGAAGGCTCCGACGAGAGAGAAGCCGTCCTGGGAGCCCTGAACGCTGTCTCTGTGGTGCTCACACTGGGTCTTGGGACGCTCTGGGCCAGGTAGTTAAAAATAAAAATATAATTCAACTCAAAGTCAAACTGAATTGTCTTCCATAATGTATTTCAGTCTAATTCCAAACATGCCAACATGGTTAATTCAGAGTCACTTTTCTCAGTTTAACTCTTTAAGGTTCAGTTTGATTAAGCTCAATCAAATTAATTGGTACTATTGGATTCATTTTTCAAATTCACACCTGGTTGATCGCAATTGGGTTGTGGGGATCCAGGTGGCGCTCTACTGCCCCCTCTCTCCTGGCCCTGGCTGTCCACACACCAGCAGTAACCCGTAGAACCGTGGCACTGCAGTGGACGGTACTGACCCGCCTCATCACAGTCTGGGACGAAAGCTCCGACTATGGGGAACCCATCCTGAGACGTCTGAATGCTGTCTCTGTGATGCTCACAATGGGTCTTGGGACGTTCTGCATTGGGTGAGGCAGAGAAGCTATAAGTTCATTCAGCCCTGCTTTGCCCCCTTTAACATCTCATTTAAGTTCAAACTGACTCTACAAACACAGATCTTGTAGTTCATTTTATTTCACTTCGACTCTGCTCAGGTCAGATCATTTGGATTCAGATGTCAAGACAATCCAGATTAGTGCTACTAATCTGGATTGTTTTGATGTCTAGTCTGAACACTGTCTCTAAGGTGCTCACACTGAGTCTTGGGACGCTCTGGGTGAACAAAACAGGAATCAGAAACAGGAACCCAACATGGAGAAATAGCAGGTAAGCTGCTGAGGCCATCTTCAGAGGAGACATGAAGCAAACGCTGTCATCTCAGATCAAGGCTTTAAGATCTCCAGAGGAAATGCAAAGCTTAAACAGAACCACAGCACTCCTTTAAACAAAACACACTCCTTTAAACAAAACACACACTGCCTACAGCCCTGAGATTAGAATGTATGTGCAGACCAAACATACGTTGTGATGAAACCAGAAATGAAGCCAGACTGCATAATGTGTGTGTGTGCGTGTGTGTGTGTACATACACAGGCTGTAGCCGTGCGTCCAGAGAGCTCAAAAACCACAAGTGTCTCCTCATCCACATCACTCAGCCCAGGCCACACACACATACACACACACACACACACACAGAGCAGTGTGTTTCCGGTTGGACTGGAAAGGGTGGTGGAGGATGGCTGATTTTAAGATGAAGCAGATCGTCTTGATTCTGATGCTGGTCCATTTGCAGTTTCACAGGTCTACAAGTGTTACTTCAGCTCAAACACACACAAACTGATGCTGGCCAATTTGCTAGGTCTATTAGTGTTATTTTAGCTCAAACATATACACACACACACAGGTCTGTGAGTCTCATTTCAGCTCAAAGAGAGATTCCATTAACATCTCCTTGGCAGGGTTAAGGTGTGTTTTACCTATGGCCATCCCCTCCACCATGTTTTTTTGTCTTTCTTCCTGAGGGTTCCAAGTCATCTGTCAGATCTTCACTCCATTGTATGCTACAATGGCATCTGGAAGTTGTACTGACGGCTGATGGCATAGTGTATTTAATGGGGCAATTACTGCCTCTCTCAGACAGATAAGCATTTCCAGACAAAAAAATATACAACAGATGGGCCTTTCAAAGAATGACAGATGATTCACAGGGGGCTTACACACACCTCCCAGTGCATATGGGGGAAATCTCTGTAACCTAAACAGATTTTTTTTTTTGTCTGAAATGATTGTGAGCAGCAGGCTAGGATGCAAGGCTGAAGCCATGATCTTTAGCTTGTGAGCAGGAAAAAGCGTCCGGTGAATGTGTCATGATCAATCTTTCCTGTAATTCTATCCATTAAAGAACAATCAGTAACACTTTTCTTGAAGGGTGAGTACATAACACGTTCGTAGCAACTGTCATAAATTGGTCACAAAGAATTCATGACCGTTTCATAAGAAATGACTCAACATTCACACATCTTTCATAAATGTGGAAGACAGAATGGTGATAACTTATCAAAATAAAAGTCCAATGGTCTCAAAGCAGCATTGCTATTTTTGTATTAAACCTATTACCTGATGATGCACATCTACATATTTCATAAATATCTTATGAAATCTACTTCAAATTACTATTACTATTTACTTTACTATACAAGTTGTGACTAGAGATGACCCCAGACCCTGGAACAGTTGGACACATTCCCACTTGAGTGTACGTAAGGTAGCCAAATATAATAAGTATCTGCAAATGTTACATTCATGTTTTTATGAAACATTTAAATTATATGCTTGCTCATTATCTGTCTCTATGACACTGGGCTTACCCATTAAATCTGATGTGACATTATCAGGTAGGTCAATATGTTTAGGTTTACACCAGAAAGAACAATGCTGTTTTGAGACCATTGGACTGGAGCAGGCATAATTTAAATGTTTCATTAAAAATAATCATATAACCTTTGCAGGTAATTATTGTTTGCTACCTTGCCTATACTCAAATGGGAATGTGTCCAACTGTTCCAGGGTTCACAAACACTGGTCAGCTCTATCTAGGTAACCTCTTAGTGTTAAACTCTGGTTATCAATACTTCACAACTTGTATTGTACAGTGACATTTTAAGTAGACTTTAGTAGATAGTAGTAGAGCCTTCATCTGTGTACAGCTAACTCTATCAACCTCATACAAGGTCCATATTCAACACAACAGGTATTGTTAAAGAGGAACACAACAACCAAAGTGTCAATTCAATAAGCACAGAATCTATCTTAGATCAGAACGTAAATCAATGGAATCTAACACCACCTGTGGAATTTTTAGCCTCAGGGAAAACAAACATCCTGTAGAAGCACCAAGACTCTGAGGCGTTACAGAACAAGCATTATCAAGTCCAGCAATGTTTGTTGAAATCTCTGAAATAAAAATCATTCCTTTCCATTGTCACATTTATGGATGCCAAACTACTGGTATGTACTTGTGTAAATAAATGTTCAATCTATCAACCAATCTATCAGAGAAAAGATATTCTTTTGTTTCTGAAGGTTCATATTTTTACAACTACATAATGAATAGCATACGTGAAAAGAAATAAATGACAGATGTGTAAGTGTGCGTGCATGTGTGTGTGGCCATATACCATATACAGTCAGCAGATAGGAGTTCACTCTCACCTGGCTGATCACAATTCGTGGGAGGGGTGCCCGGTGGGGTCCTAGTGCCCGCTCTCTCCTGGCCCTGGTTGTCCACACACCAGCAGTGACCTGTAGAACCGTGGCACTGCAGTGGACGGTACTGACCCACTTCATCACACTGAGGGATGAAGGCTCCGACGCCTCTGTGAGAACCCTGCAGGCTGTCTCTGTGGTGCTCACACTGGGTCTTGGGACGTTCTGGGGGGAGGGGAGAAGGATGGGGTGGGTTTAAGCCAATCATATTCTCACCCTTCACATCCAGGATATGACTGCTATGACAATCAACTGTCATGATAGAGAGATAGACTGATAGATAGATAGATAGATAGATAGATAGATAGATAGATAAATAGATAGATAGATAGATACTCTAATTATCTATATATGAACTGAACATGTAATTGTTATTTGCTGTATTTTTCGTGCCACATCCAAATTCTATCGAAGCACAAACTCCACAAGCACACCTGTTGGAGGCATAAACTCCACAAGCACACCTGTTGGAGGCACAAACTCCACAAGCACACCTGTTGGAGGCACAAACTCCACAAGCACACCTGTTGGCCCTGGGTTGTGGTCTGGTACCTGGACTGGTATTCTCACCTGGTTGGTCACAGTTGGGTCGTGGAGATCCAGGTGGCGCTCTAGTGCCCCCTCTCTCCTGGCCCTGGTTGTTCACACACCAGCAGTGACCTGTAGAACCATGGCACTGCAGTGGACGGTACTGACCCACTTCATCACATTCTGGGACAAAAGCTCCAATTTTGGGGGTCCCATCCTGAGACGTCTGAGCTCTGTCTCTGTGGTGCTGACACTGAGTCTTGGGACGCTCTGAGACACAAGGAAGAAGAGAAGACAGCAGCATTCAGTACATCGTCATTCTTTTTCACCAGGTTAATTTTGTGTCCTACTTACATGCTGGTGGGAATTGTACTAAATATACACACTATACTATGTATATGTATATATATATATATATATATATATATATATATGAGTCTTGGGACTTGGGACCTATATATGGGAGGACTGATAGATAGATAGATCGATAGATGGATCGATCGATGGAACGATAGATAGATAGATAGATAGATAGATACTCTAATTATCTATATATGAACTGAACATGTAATTGTTATTTGCTGTATTTTTTGTGCCACATCCAAATTCTATCGAAGCACAAACTCCACAAGCACACCTGTTGGAGGCATAAACTCCACAAGCACACCTGTTGGAAACACAAACTCCACAAGCACACCTGTTGGCCCTGGGTTGTGGTCTGGTACCTGGACTGGTATTCTCACCTGGTTGGTCACAGTTGGGTCGTGGAGATCCAGGTGGCGCTCTAGTGCCTCCTCTCTCCTGGCCCTGGTTGCTCACACACCAGCAGTGACCTGTAGAACCGTGGCACTGCAGTGGACGGTACTGACCCACTTCATCACATTCTGGGACAAAGGCTCCAATTATGGGGGTCCCATCCTGAGACGTCTGAGCTCTGTCTCTGTGGTGCTCACACTGAGTCTTGGGACGCTCTGAGACACAAGGAAGAAGAGAAGACAGCAGCATTCAGTACATTGTCATTCTTTTTCACCAGGTTAATTTTGTGTCCTACTTACATGCTGGTGGGAATTGTACTAAATATA
Source organism: Tenualosa thibaudeaui (assembly GCA_027481765.1). Taxonomy (NCBI): domain Eukaryota; kingdom Metazoa; phylum Chordata; class Actinopteri; order Clupeiformes; family Clupeidae; genus Tenualosa; species Tenualosa thibaudeaui. The sequence continues at coordinate 4,205,130 of JAIFZK010000068.1, forward strand.
CACACTATACTATGTATATATATATATATATATATATATATATATATATATATATATATATATATATATATATATGACTTGGGACTTGGGACCTATATATGGGAGGACTGATAGATCGATAGACGGATCGATGGAACAATAGATAGATAGATAGATAGATAGATAGATACTCTAATTATCTATATATGAACTGAACATGTAATTGTTATTTGCTGTATTTTTCGTGCCACATCCAAATTCTATCGAAGCACAAACTCCACAAGCACACCTGTTGGAGGCATAAACTCCACAAGCACACCTGTTGGAGGCACAAACTCCACAAGCACACCTGTTGGAGGCACAAACTCCACAAGCACACCTGTTGGCACTGGGTTGTGGTCTGGTACCTGGACTGGTATTCTCACCTGGTTGGTCACAGTTGGGTCGTGGAGATCCAGGTGGCGCTCTAGTGCCCCCTCTCTCCTGGCCCTGGTTGTTCACACACCAGCAGTGACCTGTAGAACCATGGCACTGCAGTGGACGGTACTGACCCACTTCATCACATTCTGGGACAAAAGCTCCAATTTTGGGGGTCCCATCTTGAGACGTCTGAGCTCTGTCTCTGTGGTGCTGACACTGAGTCTTGGGACGCTCTGAGACACAAGGAAGAAGAGAAGACAGCAGCATTCAGTACATCGTCATTCTTTTTCACCAGGTTAATTTTGTGTCCTACTTACATGCTGGTGGGAATTGTACTAAATATACACACTATACTATGTATATATATATATATATATATATGACTTGGGACTTGGGACCTATATATGGGAGGACTGATAGATAGATAGATCGATAGATGGATCGATCGATGGAACGATAGATAGATAGATAGATAGATAGATAGATAGATAGATAGATAGATAGATACTCTAATTATCTATATATGAACTGAACATGTAATTGTTATTTGCTGTATTTTTTGTGCCACATCCAAATTCTATCGAAGCACAAACTCCACAAGCACACCTGTTGGAGGCATAAACTCCACAAGCACACCTGTTGGAAACACAAACTCCACAAGCACACCTGTTGGAGGCACAAACTCCACAAGCACACCTGTTGGCTCTGGGTTGTGGTCTGGTACCTGGACAGGTATTCTCACCTGGTTGGTCACAGTTGGGTCGTGGAGATCCAGGTGGCGCTCTAGTGCCCCCTCTCTCCTGGCCCTGGTTGTTCACACACCAGCAGTGACCTGTAGAACCATGGCACTGCAGTGGACGGTACTGACCCACTTCATCACACTCTGGGACAAAGGCTCCAATTATGGGGGTCCCATCCTGAGACGTCTGAGCTCTGTCTCTGTGGTGCTCACACTGAGTCTTGGGACGCTCTGAGACACAAGGAAGAAGAGAAGACAGCAGCATTCAGTACATCATCATTCTTTTTCACCAGGTTAATTTTGTGTCCTACTTACATGCTGGTGGGAATTGTACTAAATATACACACTATACTATGTATATATATATATATATATATATATATATATATATATATATATATGAGTCTTGGGACTTGGGACCTATATATGGGAGGACTGATAGATAGATAGATCGATAGATGGATCGATCAATGGAACGATAGATAGATAGATAGATAGATAGATACTCTAATTATCTATATATGAACTGAACATGTAATTGTTATTTGCTGTATTTTTTGTGCCACATCCAAATTCTATCGAAGCACAAACTCCACAAGCACACCTGTTGGAGGCATAAACTCCACAAGCACACCTGTTGGAAACACAAACTCCACAAGCACACCTGTTGGCTCTGGGTTGTGGTCTGGTACCTGGATAGGTATTCTCACCTGGTTGGTCACAGTTGGGTCGTGGAGATCCAGGTGGCGCTCTAGTGCCCCCTCTCTCCTGGCCCTGGTTGTTCACACACCAGCAGTGACCTGTAGAACCATGGCACTGCAGTGGACGGTACTGACCCACTTCATCACACTCTGGGACAAAGGCTCCAATTATGGGGGTCCCATCCTGAGACGTCTGAGCTCTGTCTCTGTGGTGCTCACACTGAGTCTTGGGACGCTCTGAGACACAAGGAAGAAGAGAAGACAGCAGCATTCAGTACATTGTCATTCTTTTTCACCAGGTTAATTTTGTGTCCTACTTACATGCTGGTGGGAATTGTACTATATATACACACTATACTATATGGGAGGACTGATATGGTGCTTTACATTAATCTAATAAGACAGGTGAGTATTCTATGTTTTGAACAGGTCTTTTTCATAGGGCGGGTTTAGTCCTAGTTGGGTTATTGGTATTTTAAGTGCATCACCTGGAAAAGCATCACCTGGACAGGTATTCTCACCTGGTTGGTCACAGTTGGGTCGTGGGGATCCAGGTGGCGCTCTAGTGCCCCCTCTCTCCTGGCCCTGGTTGTTCACACACCAGCAGTGACCTGTAGAACCGTGGCACTGCAGTGGACGGTACTGACCCACTTCATCACATTCTGGGACAAAGGCTCCAATTATGGGGGTCCCATCCTGAGACGTCTGAGCTCTGTCTCTGTGGTGCTCACACTGAGTCTTGGGACGCTCTGAGACACAAGGAAGAAGAGAAGACAGCAGCATTCAGTACATTGTCATTCTTTTTCACCAGGTTAATTTTGTGTCCTACTTACATGCTGGTGGGAATTGTACTATATATACACACTATACTATATGGGAGGACTGATATGGTGCTTTACATTAATCTAATAAGACAGGTGAGTATTCTATGTTTTGAACAGGTCTTTTTCATAGGGCGGGTTTAGTCCTAGTTGGGTTATTGGTATTTCAAGTGCATCACCTGGAAAAGCATCACCTGGACAGGTATTCTCACCTGGTTGGTCACAGTTGGGTCGTGGGGATCCAGGTGGCGCTCTAGTGCCCCCTCTCTCCTGGCCCTGGTTGTTCACACACCAGCAGTGACCTGTAGAACCATGGCACTGCAGTGGACGGTACTGACCCACTTCATCACACTCTGGGACAAAGGCTCCAATTATGGGGGTCCCATCCTGAGACGTCTGAGCTCTGTCTCTGTGGTGCTCACACTGAGTCTTGGGACGCTCTGAGACACAAGGAAGAAGAGAAGACAGCAGCATTCAGTACATTGTCATTCTTTTTCACCAGGTTAATTTTGTGTCCTACTTACATGCTGGTGGGAATTGTACTATATATACACACTATACTATATGGGAGGACTGATATGGTGCTTTACATTAATCTAATAAGACAGGTGAGTATTCTATGTTTTGAACAGGTCTTTTTCATAGGGCGGGTTTAGTCCTAGTTGGGTTATTGGTATTTCAAGTGCATCACCTGGAAAAGCATCACCTGGACAGGTATTCTCACCTGGTTGGTCACAGTTGGGTCGTGGGGATCCAGGTGGCGCTCTAGTGCCCCCTCTCTCCTGGCCCTGGTTGTTCACACACCAGCAGTGACCTGTAGAACCATGGCACTGCAGTGGACGGTACTGACCCACTTCATCACACTCTGGGACAAAGGCTCCAACAAGAGAGAAGCCGTCCTGGGAGCCCTGAACGCTGTCTCTGTGGTGCTCACACTGGCTCTTGGGACGCTCAGAGTCTCCTGAATAAAATAGGAATACTCAGATTAATGCTACCCAAGTTACAAAACCCTTCTGCTGTTTTGATGCAGATTCAATTCTCAAGACTATGTTTAAATAAAGTATTTTTAATACTTTATGCTTTAATATTATTGCTTAAATAAAGCTTAAAAAGTATTTCCAATCAAATTAATTTAGCATTTAATCCAACACACATTATTCTGGCATTTTGAATGAGACATAGAATGATAAACCATATTTGCTTTGGTTTTGTTGAATTAGGAGAGGTTGTGCATGGCCAAAGAGCTCAGACCAAATATCGAAGCGGCACCTTATGGTAACTGAACTGGGGTGATTTACTTTTAGTGGCATTTTCACTATGCCAAATTCAGTTAATGTTAACCGCTGCTTTGTTATTCAGTCTATGTTGTATCAAATTTTTGCATTCTGTCCCAGCCAAAGAGCTGTCATGGACATGAGACTTGAGCAGAACATACCATTCTGGGGATGGCACTGCAAGCCGTTGCCGTGGTAACCGGCCTGGCACCGGCAATGGAAAGAGCCCAGCGTGTTGGAGCAGGTGGCCTGGGCATGGCACGGCTGAGAGCGGCACTCGTCAACGTCTGGAGTCAGCGGAACCAGAGGAAGAGGAGAGAAAATGCAAATTTTAGTCATGACTGGACAACTTCACTGTCTGGAGGGGAGGCGGTGATTTAAGCAGGTGCAGTGGTTTTCCATACCACATTTAACGGCGTGGCCACTCAGGTTCACATCAGGCCAGTGGTCACTCCCACCCCTTCTCTCTCACTCGCTTCCTGCCACTCTTAACTGTCCTCTAAGAGGCATGGCAAAAAGCAATCAATTCATAGCCATAGTGTTTAAGGTCACCAATCGTTGAACTTTTATACAACACAGACCAAATATCGAAGCGGCACCTTATGGTAACTGAACTGGGGTGATTTACTTTTAGTGGCATTTTCACTATGCCAAATTCAGTTAATGTTAACCGCTGCTTTGTTATTCAGTCTATGTTGTATCAAATTTTTGCATTCTGTCCCAGACAGCGACTGGTAACCTGGAACAACAGGGATGTGTATTGATTCCCACCATACTTCTGCTTTAAGGGTGTAAAATGAGTCTGATAGAATGTGAGAGGGCCAAACTGTGTAGTGAGAAAGATCATCCTGGCAACTCCGCTGGTAGAGAGAGAGAGAGGAGAGTCTGCAGCTCCAGACAGAGAGGCAGGGGAATGAGCAGGGCTGAAGGATTAGTGCTGATTTGTGATCTCACAAACATCTAATCTGACCACTGGGACACGGGAAGAGTTAACCATCCCTTCACCCCTGCTTAACCTTCAGCTGAACTTCTACACACTCCTACACACACATTCCCCCTGGTGCAAACATTGGGCCATTGTTTCAACTCCACCTCCCCCAGCATCCCCCCATGTGTTTCTATACTTCTCTCTTTCTCTTCCTTTTTCTTTATCAGTTCCTCTCTCTGTCTCACTCATTCTTCTCTCAATCTGTCTCTCCATCCTACCCTCTCTTTTTTTCTCTATATCTCTAATTTTCTCTCTCAATCTCCTTCTCAATATCGCTCTCATTTCCCACTCAACCTCTCTCTCTCCTTTTCTCTCTCTCCTTCTCTCTCTTTCTCGCTCTCCATCTCTCCTTCCTGTTGTATGCACTTCTGCCTATTCACCTACAAAAGCCCTAACTCACTCCAGAGGGAAAGAGAGGGAGAAAGGGAGAGAGAGAGGGGAAGAGAGAGAGAGCGAGAGTATGTGTATGTGTGTGTGCTGTAATTAACACAAGGCTTTGGTCTCAACACACTCTTTTGGTCTCTCAAGCACACAACTCCAATTTGCTCTGCCAATCCTATCGAACCTATTAGTAGCTAATAGTCCGTCTCAAAGACTGCATTATGTTTCAGCCCAACCGCTCGTGCTATTCTCCAGAGATTTCATTAGCAGGAAAAATAATAAAAAAAAACACATTGCTAGATTCAAGGTTTTCTTTTTAGACTTCCTAGACTTGGCCTCTCATCATAAGCTTGGTCAGACAGTGGACACAGCTGCAACTTCAGACAGAAAAGGAACAATTGATCATCTTCCTTTCAGTAAATATTTGGATTACATTTAGAGAAACAAACACGAGGCGGCTGGACGTCCTGTAATCTAAGATTTTCGGTTTTAGTCCAAGTTTGTCTGTTTGTTATGACACCAGCAAACATCAGCAATACCAAATCCACCTCCTTGAGGCCAGAACGCAGAACACGGAAAAACTCAATTAATAATATATAAATTCACCAAGATCCCAAACAGCTCTCTAAAAAGGTGCACAAAGAGTACATAAATCAATTTAGTTGGCTTGTCTGTGACACCACGAATCTGTGAATGTCCTAGCAAACTAAACAGACACCTTTGTTAACCTAAGAGAAAAACAAATTGTTGGGTTATATTTGTATTATTCCATAACACTGTGGCAATATGTGTGCATCATTTTGTAATAATGTCTGCAAATAATCTTTGAATTTGAGTTTGTATTGAATTTGAAATTCAACATCAAGGCCAAAGAAAGTATCTAAAGGTAAAGGGCCAATTTAATCTGAAGGATTACCACAAAGATTATCATATGGTTCCCCGTGTCCCCTTTTGCTCCCTACCAATGCAGGTGCGTCCATCGAAGCCAAACTCATAGCCAGGTTGGCACAGACAGCGGTGACTGCCCTGTAGGTTCTCACACTGGGCATGGGCACCACAGGAGCTCAGACGCTCTGCACACTCATCAATATCTGAGGGTACAGAGAAACACACACACACACACACACACACACACACACAGACAGACACAAGCATTTCTCAGTTAGCAAATAGCCTTAAACATAACTGTAAACATCAACATGAATGAAAACATATCTGTAAACACACACATAAAAGATCTTATAATGAAAATGATGAAAACATAAAATATAACATTTATAAAATACCACCTTCAAGGCTCCTTATTTTCAGGCAACAAAAGACAGCTCAGAATCTGTCCTGGCCAGTGTACAGAATATTCTGTATGTTAGGAATCTTTTACCAAAACACAACAATCCATGATTGCATGAAAAAGCTGAAACCCATTTATAGTGTACAGAGTAAGTTTGTTTGAAAATCCTGCATCCGGTGTACCAGGTATGTGTGTGTGCTTATTTGTGTATGTAAGGAAGGGGTCATCTTCTCTCTTGCAGAGCTCCAGAGAACAGAGCCTTTGGGTAAGAGTGTGTGTGTGTGTGTGTGTGTGTGTGTGTGTGTGTGTGTGTGTGTGTGTGTGTTAAGAGCAAGTTTCAGTGTTCAGTTTTGAGAGAGGCTGGTTTTGATCAGGGCTAATTATGGGGCAGGGTTGGGGGTCTTCCCCACTCCTTGACCCCCTGCTACCTGCCCTGTGGGATGGGATGGTGGGATGAGGTGGAAACAGGTGATGAAATTACACACTCTAGCTGCAATCCAGAAACCATGACCCCCCCCCACCCACCCACCCACCCACACACACACACACAAGACGACCTTCAGCCCCAGGATATCAGCTCCAGATCCCTTCACAGTAACACCCTGGTCGTGAGGAAATGTGAGCGCTTCATGCTGAGAGTATGTGTGTGTGTGTGTGTGTGTGTGAGTGTGTGTGTGTGTGTACATGTGCACCCACATCAGTCCTATACTGTATAAATGTATCTATATATTTATATGAATATGTGTGTGTATGTGTGTGTGTGTGAGTGTGTGTGTG